>CM047870.1:36551197-37151197 GCA_026212405.1 Petrea volubilis
ACAAATGAATTAAATAACTTAGATAACATCATATGAAAATACGACAATAATCTGAATAGTTTAACTAAATTTAAATATTAAAATCAATTCAATTATTTGCAATAGTTAACAGAAGGGATCTGTATAGTGAAAATAAATTACAAGGGAGGTATGTGTAATTTTAAAATCACTAGGGAATATTTGTGTGAGTTGTATATAATTACAGGGGAGAGTGCTGTAATTATTGCTATATTTATCATGAAGGAGTAACAAATCAACTATACCTGTTGCATAAGAACATTGTTGTCACCCTCAAAGGTAGATTGCACATCAAATTCACCTTTCAGCTGACCAATACGATTTTCTGTCTTCAATCCTTGCCCCCCGCATGCCTCACGACATTCCTAAAACATATATTCCTCAGGTATAAGAGCGGGAGTTGATCAATAAAAATAGAAACTCAACGATTGTTTCTAATGGCCCACCTGAAGAGTTCGCATGTTATGCCATGTTAGAATAGCCTTGAATGCACTAGAAACAACATGAATTGTCTTTATTAACGGAGGAGTCCTCTTAACGTAGAGCAGTTTCAAGTAGTTAGCGGCAAAACTCATAGCATATCTGTTAAAAACCACCCCAAAAGAGCAGCTTGTTAGAAAGCATATCTCGATGCTGATGATAACAAATGCAAATATTGTGCTCATCATTTATATAAGTATCAATTTAGCACAAGATAAATGGGTCCATCACCCACCGGAACTCCCTTATAAGTGTGCATAATTACATAAACTTCCCTCTTAGTTTTAAAATCACAAATAACCCCTTTTGATCATCAGAATTTAATCAAAACTGAAAAATTTTATAAAGAAAATATGATAATATCATCCATACATGCAAGAAGAATTTGAAATGTTTACTAAAATTTGAATTATGACATCATTGAACATGCGTGATAATCAACAGAAGGGATAGGCAGAAACAAATTACGAGGAAGGCATGTGTTTTGAAACCAAGAGGGGCTATGGGGGAGGGCATTGCAATTATTGCAATTGATATTCAAATAACTGAGACAATTTACTATATTTTTCTGGGAGAGGAAAAAAAAAAGATCTATCACATTCCCTAATAACCCAGCCAATGAAGGCAGTGAACTTAATACTTACGTCTTTGCAACAAGAGGCAGGAGACGGCGCTGATGACTTGGGTAATCAAGCAAAAGAACTTCAGCACCATTTGGTGTAATCAAAAATGCTCTCCTTGTCAATGAATATCTAATGGCGATTGATAAACTGATCTGTTGAGAGAAAAAATAAGAGTATAAGACATAAAATCACTGAAGAAACGGGTAAAAGCATCTAAACAAATCATTTTCTCCCCAAAGTAGTAGAAATAGAATAAGAACAGAAGAATAAAAGACAATCCAATGTACTGTTTGTTTGCAGTCACCTTTGCTGAGTAAATTGCACTGACTGCTATGGTGACACGTCCAGAAGTCAAAGGGGCCATGAACGCTCCAAATCTCTGAAATATATTGATGATGGTCAATTCAACTTTTTAAAATTGCTATCATCAAATTTATTGGCTAAGAGATAAATAGTAGATTATCTCATAAATGCCACTAATAAGTTTGTTTCCACACATCATTCAAAAATCAATAGATCATCGGAGCACATAATTGAAGCCAAGATTTATATATAAGCATGTATGTCTGTAATCTGTATACATCAGTGTAGCAAAGAAAATGAAACCTGATCTGGGTCTTTTATTGCACTCAAATATTTTCCATCTGGAGAAACGTCGGCAACTGAGTTCAATAAATTTTCCCTAGGGATGCGAACATTGTCGAACCTGGAAAATATAGAGCGCAACAGTTTTTTCAGACCAAAATAACCCAGATAATAGGTAAAGGCAAACTTGTCCAATAAAATTCAGAAGGCCCTTCTTTTTACCATATTCGACCATTGTCAACACCATTCAAACCAATCTTATGACAACAATCAGCAATTCTAATATTGGGACGGACATTTCCATCTTCATCCCTGATCTGGGTGATAAAAGCGTGGACACCTTCATTCTTTCCATCAATCCTCAGCTGCGAGAAGACTACCGTGTGTGTTGCATGCTATAAAAACCATTCAAAGGAGGGCCTTGTTAGGTTATTATGAATGCTCATTGAGAAGTCTCAACGCTATATTCGGTCCTTGGGTTTCAAGAAGGAAAACAAAAAGGAAAATGTTTTATTCACTTCAAGTGATTGCACTTTATTCTCTTTATCATTTTCAATTTCCGCTCGACTTTTTCTTATCAAATCCAAGGGTTCCAAACACGTCATAAGAGTCATAAAGTGAAGGAAATAGAAAAACCCCAACAATCAATAAACCAAGTTTATTTTACATTAGCTGCACCACCGATCCAATACTTTTGAGCAGATTCACATGGAGTGTTGATGACAAACTCTCCAGATTTCGGATCATAAGTAGTTATTGTTTCAATGCCTCGAACCTGGAAACGTAGAATTCAAATATCTTTAATAAGATTTCAAGAAAAGATTAATAATCCCCACATAGACTAAACAAATGAATGTCCAATCCACATACATTACTTCCATGCCCCAATTCTGTCATCGCAAAGCAGCCTTTGATCAAGTAATTTTCAGTGGCTCTCAGCCACTTATCATGATGCCTTTTTGTGCCAAAAAACAGGATAGCACCACCCCTGAACCATCAATAATGAATAAAGAATAAAGACCATAAACTTCCAGCAGATTAACCATCAAGAGCTAGATTCACAAGGTACACCCGTTATAGTGCATAAAGAACCACAAAAAATGACCTGATAGGACTTCTAAGAACGTCAAAACAAGTTGACAAGTGACGCATAGTTCTATAACCAAGCCAATCTTCACAAATATGCAAATTCTCATGCTGAAAAAAGCACCTCTGCTGAAATGGAGGCAATTATGATTTGCCAAAAGACAATCCAAACTAGCATTCACATCATTAAACTTTTGAAGTGCCTTCACACAATATTCCAACATACAGGCAAGCCGGGCTCTCAAAATATACAATTTCCAAACAGGTTTCCCAATCAGAACCCATTATAAATCAACATATATTTCAAGAAGCAAACAAATTAGAGCAAAAAGAATACCACAAAAAGAAGTGGACGCCAATCTTGATAGCAAGAGAGTGATCAAAAATCTCAATAACCTCCAAAAGAGCCAGCTTTCTCATCTCAGCCTCAAACCCTTTCGCGGTGAGCCAACCCTCAAACACCCCATGATCCAACAAACACTGAATTCTCTTCATGGTGATCTCCCTCTGCTGCTCCATAGACTGATTGTAATCGGGCACCGCAAAAACCTTTCCGCCTCTGAGATTGGAATTGAATAGCTTGCTCTGTACCATGAGGTTGAAAAGCCAGTCCCTGTCCTCCAAGTTGTGGCCATCCATCAATTTCCGCATCGATTTCACGTCGAACGAAAAGGGTTGCTCGGAAACCTCCGGCGGGGTGTAGCTGAGGCATGGCGAGGATGAAATGGCGGCTCCGGCAGCGGCGCGGCGGTTGTCTTGGAGGTGTCTGGTTATGACTTGAGTTCTGAAATTTACTTTTTCCATAGTTTCTGGTGACGTTTAATCTTTGGGCTTGAGATATGGAAAGATTATAAGGAAGACTCTTTATATTATTCGGCGCTTGCGTGGGACGCGTTTGGGATGTCAAATTAATTAATGTCAAAATTAAAATTAAAATTTTCATTTACATATTTATATTTTTTTTTCCTTTTTATTTGATTCGTTAGATTGAAATTGCTTTTTCTTTTTTCCCCCTAGTTACGTTCAAAACCTCAGCTCTTTTGGACCCGTGAAATAAGTCGAGCGAGCCCTTATTGTTTTCAATTTTCATAGTAAAATTTCCTTGAAATTAAATTATTTTGTATTTGGATATGATAATTTAAAAATATTTCAAAAAGTATTTTTTTTCTTGTAAGATAGTTTGATGGTCCATTTGAATTGGTTTTTAAGAAAAATGCTTCTCGTGTCGAGTTTTCTATAGTCATTTTTTTTAAATCAAGTAATTTTGTATTTAAATACAATAATTAAAAATATTTAAAAATATATTTTTATTTAAAACTATTCTAGATAGCTTCTTAAAAAAAAAAAAAAGAACCTCTTTGTGATTTTTTCTGACTTTCTACCTTTTTTAAAAAGTCATCTAAATATAAATTTTTTCACTAAAGTGTTTTTTTTAAAAAAAAATAAGTATCTTTCTTCTATGGAAAAAAAAAACATTCAACCTAGCTCTAAATAGCTTTAAAAAAAAGTTAATTTTAATTTTTTTTTCTATTTTTTTAACAAAAGACTAATCAGATACTAATTGTTTTTGTTGAAATACTTTTTAAAAAATAAAATATGTGTCTTTTTTTTAAAGAAACCATCTAAATTATCTCTTTGTGTGTCTAGTTTCGTCAATATTGATATTCAAATATGAATGAGAAAATAAAATTCATATATGCTTATGTGCTACTCTAATTATTGAATGCGCCATTTTGAATAAATGTTCCTTTTGAAAGTTAAAAGGCTAATCTACTGATACAAGACCCTTTTTTTCTTTTTCCCTTTTTGTTGACAATAATATGGGACTTTTATATTGCCATCATACTAATATAGGACCATGTCTTTTTTTCGTTTTCTTTTTTTTGAGTAAAAAAAGTTGTTAGTATGTCCAAACACTAGCGGGGAAAGTAATTTTTAATAGAGTTTGGTAATGTCATGTTCCAAATTTAATTCCACGTGAAATAATATTAAATTACGAGTTGAATTGACATGATACTTAATTATTCACTACAAGACAACACTCCGTTCGCTAATAAAAATATTGTGATGGAAATTTTTTATCACAGGTTTAAAATATTTGTGATGGATTATTGATGGAATTTAATATAAATTGAATTAAAAAAAATAATTATCGATGAGGTATTTAGCAACAAAATTATTATAAATTAAATTCATCGCAAAAGTTGGATTTATAATGTATTGATTCATCGTTGAGAGACGTGCATTGTTGTAGTGTTTTCTCACATTTCTTTGTCCCCTTTTTTTTTCCCTCTCTTTTTAAATAAGAAAAAAAAAGTACAAATCGGTGGATCATGCGTGTTTCCAGAAGCGAATTGACGTGTTTGTGTTTAAAAAAAAAAAAGAAGCAAGAGAAAAATGTATTTTTAAGGCACCCACCATTTGCAAATTTCAAACCTCGTGTTTGGTGTCCAAAAATTATCTCATTATTTCTTGAGACTCAATGTATTATTTGTTTATTTTTCTAAAAAGATTATACTATTACATGAATGATCAAAATTAAATACAATTATTACATCTCATAATCATACAATTATTTGATCCAAACGAGAACAAACTACTATGATATCCGTTACGGCAAGGGTTGGATGCGTGCAGACCCATTCCTCTCGTTGGATATAATAATGTTATCACCTGTCATCCAAGTTACACTGGGGCTTGTTATATTAATTTCATCAACTTTTTTGATATATATCCCAATCTGATTGAATCATCATATAAATGTTTCTCGGATTGGTTTTGGCTGGCCTATGTTGTGTCTAAGATCCTAGTTTTTAGTGATTTTTCTTGTACTTCTGACTACAATGTTTCTATCATAGTTTCATTACTTACCCATTCGGCTGTTTATTTATTTAGTTTTTATTAGGTCGATTATGTTGAAGTTACCAAATCTATTTATTATGCTGAATATTCCGCACATCACCATACCTCGTCTTGTGTGTGAGCTTAGTCGCATAATTCTCATTATCATTCCCACGACAGTTGCACTCATTGATAATTTGAGCGTTTAGTTCTCGTTTTAAGATAAATTTTTTTTTTATTTGCGCATTAAGTTTTTATTTGATCGCGTATTTATCTTTTAAATGTAATATTAAAAAAAATATTAATATTTGATATTCATTCGATATATAAATTCTTGCAACTACTTTTTTAATTTATCCTATTTAAGAAAATTAGTGCATATCTTAATCCAATACTATATAAATAATTTTTTTTTATGTAATCAGTATATAATCATTTTAATTGCTAAATAGCAATTAATAAAAATATACGAGGACAATAAGTTAGTTTTTATTAAATGACACTTATGTGACTAGCGTTTTATGCATAAATTATACATTCGTGTGAATACAAGTTTAGGTTGTAAGAAGAAATGATAAATTTAGCCAAACACATGAAATTATAAAACAATATAATTCAATTGTAATGTTTAATAAAATTATTTAGCTTATACTCCCTTTTAAATATATTTTACATCGAATATATATAATTTAATATTATATATAAAATGATGCTTTTTTAGATATTTTAAGGTGCTTTTATATTCAACTTTCTCTTAATTTTTCTACTCTCGCACTTCCACACTCACTTTAGGTGATGCAACGTGTGAGTGTGTTTGGTTTTGTGTCAGCAGTGAAATTAAATATGAATTGAAAAATTAACATTATGTTTGGTTCTAGGATTGTAGGAGAAAGAGGTAAAGAAAATAGGAAGAAAAAGTATATTTTTTTTAATACTTGGTTACTAGGAAAAAAGAAAAAGAAATGGTAAAGAAAGGAAAAATAGAAAGAAAATATAATATAAATTGAGAAAAAAAAAATTGTCTTCCAATTAGATAAGGAAAATAAAGAAAAAGCTTATTTTCTAATATTATGTTATTCTCTCGCTCACTCTCTCACTTTTTCAAGCTCTCACCTCATTTAATCATTTTTGTTACTCAAACTAATTGATTGTTTGAATATATTTCATGCAAATATTTTTTTTATACAATTAATTGATTGTTTGGATTTTGTGTGTGTGTTTGTGGTTTCACATTGTCCTTTAATCTACAATAATAACCAAACAAAATAAAAAATAATTCTCTATAAAAATTATTTTTCGTATTATTTTCTTTAACAATCAGACAAGATAAAATATTTTAAAATTATTATAATTTATTTTTCTTTGCGTGATATTTTTTTTTCTTCTAAAATCTTAGAACAAAAAAGAGCCTTAAAAGTCGTTCCATGCCTATGCGCAGCTCTAATTATGATTTATGATTGTGAGTGGATATTGTTCCATAACTATTTTTGAGCAAAAGGGCTTGTTAATAAGAGTTACTAATGGATAAGGTTATCAGATGCAAATTGGACTAGTCCAACTTCATTTCTTACATAGGGATTTGTGTTTTCTTTTTCTTTTTTCCCTTCTTTTTCTAAAAACAAAAAACAAATGAAATTTAAGCACTTGATTTCTCGTTTCTTTCTCTTTTTTTTTTAATTGATTTTGTGGCGTATGTTCTGACTTCTGAAATGAATTATATTATTTCGGCCCACTCGAAATAGAAAAGTTCAGGAGAGATTTTTTTAGAAGATAAATACTTTTTATTTTCAAATAAAAAAATTTCATTAAAAAAAATCGTATTTTGATGAACTTTAAAAAAAAAAAAGTCGAAAAAAGCCACATTTTAGAAGTTATCCAAAGTAACTGCAAATAAAAGTATATTTTAAAATACTTTTAACTATTACATTTAAACGTCAAATTATTCAACTTAAAAAAAATTAACTAAAAAAACACAATTTTAAAAGTACATTTTTGTTAAGCCTATCCAAACGAACTTCAAAACACCTGCCTGGAGTGCCCAATCAAAGAGCCTAATGAACTTGGAGCAATTAAAAGGCCTAGTTGGTATCGACCTTCAATATATTAGGGTCATCAATGTGAGAGAAACTGCCATCTATCAATGGGTAGGATTCACATAAGGGAAAAATTTGGATCCAAATCCGATAATGATATTCGATAATTGAATCTGAATTGAAATTCTCTAGGATTCTAAATCTAATTCATTAATTCTAAATTCGAATACAAGATAAAGATCTAAAAATTTGATAAAAAAATCAGATCCAATCATTAAAAAAAAGGAAAAGAAAAAGAAACTAAAAAATTAAAATCAAGTAAATATAAAAAGAGAATATTAATACAATTACTAAAAAATAATATTATTTCATGAGTTATTTATTATAGTTGTTCTTATATACTTTTATAATATAAATATTTAAATTTTAAATAATAAACTTTGATAGAAAAATGTACAAAATTTGTATTAATAAATAATATTTAATATACAGGCACAGACCTTTAATATATTATTTAAAAGTTTTATGAAAATTAATTAACCATTAAATATAATGCTTTAATTAAAACATAAATAAATGTATAAAAATATTATATAGAATATTCTATAGGTATTATAATGTATGATGTTATATACATTGTATCAAATTAAAAGCTTTTATACATATTGTATATATGATATTATTCAATAAATAATGGTACCATAATTTGCATTTGATTCTTTAACGGATAAGATTGCTTTCATATTCGATCATCTTATTCAAATTATAGATATTTATAAACAGATTTAATCTATCAAATATTTTAATCAATCGAAAATATTAAAATTCGGATTGGATTCAAATTAAAATCCACTCCATTCGACAGTCCTACAGTGCCATCTTATGAACATCCTTCAAGTAAATAAATCAAACTCTAAATTAAAAAGAAAAAAAAAAGGGAAAAAGTCGCAGATCAAGTTAATCATCACATTTTCTCAGCCCATGATTTTGATATAGGATAGAAATGAACGTCTCTAGCCCAACATTGGCTGAGAGGAATTATGGTGGGCCCCTAATAATTAAAATTGTGTTAAATTTTAATTCAAATGAAATGATAAAATTGTGAATTTTATTTATAGATGTCCTATTTACATTTAGAATATTGGAGTTATCTATCACTTATTAATTTCTACATAATTTTACAAGACACTCTAATATTGAAATTGAATTATTATGCCGTCAATTAATTTACGAATTCATCAATTACTTTTTATTTAACTTTATTAATTTATTTTTTATTTAACAAAAATTATTATAATATATAAATTAATAAAAATATTATTTCCCGTGCCTTGGCACAAGTCAAATACTAGCCTGCTTGTGTAATGACGAGGAAATATACTTTCAAATATGTTTCGTTCATAATATTTATAGACATATATCATACATATGTATATAAAATATATATATTGAAGGAAAGAAGAAAATAATAATAAAGTTGTAATTACCAGATAAATATATACTAGTACTAAGAGTTTATGACATTTACGTACATATACTTAGTACATATGCAGTAAATATAGCCTTAAGGTTCAATTATTTCATAATATATACTTAGCTTATTCAACTGTTTTATCACTTATTTTTCTTTATAGCTTTACTTTTAGGTTTGAATTAATTTAATGGCATGATATATATATATATATATATTCTCTAGTCAATTAAACTGAATTTATAATTTCTAAACCGAAATATATAGATAATTATGAAGGTTCTACTTTCCATGTATAACGATTCTACTATAAATAAAATAAAATATATTAATCCTCTAAAACAACCAAGTTATTCACACTATTCCTTGGAAGACAAGGATAGTAGGATACTTATTTCCTTCACACTATTCTCAATCAAATAACCGAGAGATATCAGAAAGAGAGATCTAGAGAGAGAGAGAGAGAGAGAGAGAGAGAGAGAGAGAGAGAGAGAGAGAGGATAACAGTCGCCCAGCCATGGATGCAGGTGTTTGGAACTATCTTCCTCCTACTGAAGAAAACGCACATGGTTATCTTTTTCGCAACTGTATTATCCCTTCTTCTTCTCCTCCTCGTCGTCATGATC
This sequence comes from Petrea volubilis, assembly GCA_026212405.1. NCBI lineage: Eukaryota > Viridiplantae > Streptophyta > Magnoliopsida > Lamiales > Verbenaceae > Petrea > Petrea volubilis. The sequence goes on from CM047870.1 coordinate 36,560,961, forward strand.
CGAATTACAATCACCATTTTGATGATGATGATGATGATGATGATGATGATGATAATAATAATAATAATAATAATAATAATATGTTAGGTTTTGCGTTATTTTAAAATAATTTTCAAGAACTAATGCTTTATATTCTTTTGATTGATCATTGAAACTAAATTATTGCGAATATATAGACTCATAGTTACTCCGCCATTAAGCTCTTGCCCATAATAGTTTTTCATACTTGAGGGCTGATTGGGATTTGATAGACCAATTGATAGAAGGAAAGTGCCTGCATTGAATTCGTACGTAGGTGTAAACATCATTAGTTATAACAATTATTTTTTGCTATTTAAAGAAAATAGCTAGTGTTGGATTCGTATTGCCAGTTAATGAATCTATTTAGTTTTGAAAATTTTAATCTAAAAAATTGGGTTGAAAATAATTAAGAAAAAATTACACTGACCACCCCTAAGGTTTGGTTAATTTACGAAAAATCCCCTACTTTTTCAAAAATTACCAAAAACCCCCTAAGGTTTCAAAAATATTACAAACTTATTCGAATTTCCGAAAATACCCCTTCCCCTTTTTTGGGTGATTTACATTGACCACCCTAAGATTAGGCTAATTTACAAGAAACCCCCTGTGGTTTCAAAAATTACCAAAAACCCCCTGAGGTTATACTAATATTACAACTAGTACCCACTTAGGTTGACTTATCAACAATATTAATTCTTTTTTTTCCCCTCTGTAATATTGTTATCATAAAATTTTCATTTAATAAATTTGGAAAAAAAAATGTGGTTACTTATTCAAATAAATATTTCGAATTTAATGTTATGAATTTATACTAAATATACGTAATATGTGCTAAATTTATATATGAGAAAAATATAATTATATGCAACGTATATATTCATTATGTGAAATGAGAAATATAAACATTGATTGAAATAAAAAATTGAAATTAAATAATGCACTTGAAAACTTTATTTAGCTTGACGACTCTAACTCATTTCTCTTAAAATTTAATCCGTATTAGCGATATTATAACATATTTGATGTGTTGGTAGATACCTTTAATGCATTAAATTCAGAATATTTATTTGAATAAATAATCATATTTTTTTTTCAAATCTATTACATAAAAATTTTATGATAACAATATTACAGAGGGGAAAAAAAAGATTTAATATTGTTAATAAGTCAACCTAAGTACGTGCTAGTTGTAATATTTGTATAACTTCGGGGGGGGGGGGGTTTGGTAATTTTTGAAACCATAGGGGGTTTCTCGTAAATTAACCCAATCTCAGAGTGGCCAGCGTAAATCACCCAAAAAAAAGGGAAGGGGTATTTTCAGAAATTCGAATAAGTTTGTAATATTTTTGAAACCTTAGGGGGTTTTTAGTAATTTTTGAAAAAGTAGGGGGTTTTTCATAAATTAGTCAAACCTCAGGGATAGTCAGTGTAATTCGCCCAATAATTAATTAATTCACAAGATATTAATTAGTTATAGTACTCATGATCAATTTATATAGTTAAGTTGATTGAATGATTGAATCACTTTTGCCCTACGAATAATTATTAATTTATTCAACATAATCTAAATATATAATCATTTAATTAAATTTTAATAAAACAAAAGTCTATAGAGATGAGTTCAAATTTGATTTATCAGTTAAAGATCTTCTTGAAATATAAGAAGCCTGGAGGCTGGAGGTGTTTTCAGATGAAATAAAAATCCTAAAGGGACGAGGATTATAGTTAATTTCAACAGATGAATTGGGCCTCGAGTAGAATTGGGATTATGATTTAAAGAACACAGCGGACCGAAGAATTAGTGACTCAAACCCTTTCAAGTCTTAAATCCATGATAAAGTTTAAAAATCACAAAACGAAAATTCCTAATCAAGATAATATTGCACATTGAAATGATATGTCGAAAAAGTGGAACAAATAATTCGATAAAAAAAAAAGAACACCGGTGAGAAAAAGTAACTGAAAAAGAAAAAAGGAAGAGGGGAAATTCTTATCTGCATCAGGTTCGACCATACCGGGACTAATCATGCAGCGAGTGTTTTATACTTGTCATGTAATTGGTGCGTTTCAAGAACATTCATTTTTTCTTTCTCTAATTAAAAAAAAAATATATATCATGTAAGTTAGATTTGTTATTTTTCGTCCTATTGAAAATTTTGCCAATTTTCGAAAGTTGGCACATTAACCCAGTTTTGGTATAAAAATTTTAATTTCACCTAAAAATGTGTGTCATATGCTGCGTACAAGGTCAAAAAGTTTGGAGATTTTCTAATTTAACTTGAATGAATAGGTGAGTTTGCACACAGTCGAAATTGAAAAATAAAAACACAAATTAGCAAATAGACCTTATTGAAGGAAAAATTGCACCATGTAACATCCAAATTAATTTTTCTTTCTTTTTATTATTTCCAATACCTTCTTCAACAAAATAAACACCACCAACTTTCTCAACTTGTACATAGCAATCCACTAATACTTCATTGAAACAACTATTCAAGTTTGATCAATTTCAGGCAAATTCAATAGGGATGTGCAAGTTTAATATTATGAAAAGCCGTGTTGGATCAGAAGAGATCATTAATCGAAGCCGCAAAATAAATTCGTTTGCAAGTTGAAAAAAGCTGATACAACTTATTACAGAGTCAAATTTTGAGATGCAAAAGTTTACATACATGTACACTTTTAAAACACTGTGCCGAGCACTATAAGCTATTTTCTTGTTCACAGTCCGCGAATCCCCGGAGTTAGACAGAGCGGGCAACAATTCTTTTGTATCAACCAGTTCTTGATGCATCCCGTATGGTACTCGTGCCCGCAGTCGAGGGTGGCAATTTCGCCGTTCTCTTGGAACAAACAATCTTGACAAATCACGCATATCTCATCTTCATCTTTTTCTATGTTGGGAACTCTCGGTTTCAAATACTCGGTGATCGTCTCTTCTAGGAGATCAAGATAAGGGTCATCATCATCAAAGGCAGCATCCCCATCATCAAGCAAATTCTGCATTAATTCCTCTCCCTCATCAAGGGGACTCTGATCAGTCCTAATGCCCTCCTCATGATCATTAGAAACGCGTGGAGCACGGTATAATATGTTATGAGGAAGATAATGAGACAGTGTGAATTGGTCCTCCCGATGATCAGCAGCAGAAACGCGTGAAAGATGATGTATATTATGAGGGAGATAAAGATTAAGGCTCCAGTTAACAGCAGCAGCCATGGCAATGATTATGATCTCTCAGTCTCTCCCTAGAAAGAATCAATCGGATCTCTCTCTAGAAAGAATTAATCGGAAGTTGATAATGGGATACGCATACAGAAAGGGAGAGATATATAGAAAGAACTTGGATTGGTTACTTTCTCTACAAGGATTAGATATATATAAAGATCTCGAATTAATTACTTTCCCTACGCCGACTAGGATTAGGATTTTGCTGGATTAATTACTTTTTCCTAGCAGGACCAGAGTTTAAAGTGCGAGTAGACTTTTTAACCGCGTGAACTATGACTTAAAATCTCAATAATATAAGCCTAAGGTAAGTAGCCGTCTGAGCAATTAATTATGACATAATCCCGTTGGCCTTGATTTTGTAATTAGGAATGATCTCCTTAATTTGACGGAAAATTCTTGCCCAAACCCAACTTGACCTCACCCAACTAATTATATAGCAAGTGTAAAACACTAGCCATGTGATTGGTCACTCTCCCTAAACTGCACGCCAATCACATGGCAAGTGTAAAAATTTGATTAGTCTTGATGTGACCAAATACGGTACGGGTAAGAATTTTCCTTAATTTGACCAATCTGTTGGGACTAGGAGGCTCCCGCTTGACAATATGTAGTGGCCAAAATAAACTGTCATCTCCAAGACTTTGAATATCTTCAATGGGTCAACAATTTATATATGTATTTTAGATTTAGTTACTTTTTTTTTAAACTTGAGATCATTAATATAATTGGGTTCAACAGCGGTTTTTCTCAAATTAAATTTACGAGGTTACGAGTATTGGGATATTGATTGAAGGTTTTCGTCAGGCTTGGAGATGCGAGCAAGCCGGTGTATAGTACGACCACTTCGGCAGCTGTCCGGCGGTGGCCCAACGGTGGCTCCGGCAACTTTTGGACAGAATAATCCTCTTGGTCTATTGAATCTAGTTTTTAAGCATTGCGCTTATTTAACAAACAATTGTGACAGATTTTTTGATTAAATCGCTGATTAATTTGATTATGTTAATAACTGAATTGGGTTTTGAGTTAATATGTGATACAGGGTAAAGTCGATCTTTCCTTTGTCCCATCATTGGCGTCGGAATATGCGTTCTCATTGGCCTCAGGGCACATGAAGATGTCGGCCCCGTCGTGGTGCTTTCCTATGCTAATTCTGGACTATCTGCATTGCTTTTGGTCTTTTACCACACACTATTCACTGTAGAAATCCCTGTTGGAGTTATATAAATATTATAACTAGAACATCAAGTTATTAATTCTTTTTATCGACCAATCACTTTAATTCTCATGCTTTATACTTTCTACCATGTTTATGCCTGTCTAACTTCTCAAACTCAAGAAAGAATATAGGAATTAGTGTAATGGGTGAAATATGTAACTAAAGTGCTCTCCAATATTGGAAAGTTTCTTGAGATTTATGTCATCATACATCACTAACCATTAAAATGTTTATTTATGTATATCTTCTGGCTATTTTTTTCTACACTTTTTTGATCCCAACTTGCATCTTTCAGCAAGCAATCGCTTGACATATAGAATTGGCATGCTGCCATTTGCATCTGTTCCAAAGAAGTTTCTGTTGTTTAGCTTTTTGTAATGAGTATACTTGCAGTGAAATGTATCAATTTAGTGGAGATGTGAGCATTTGGAATTGTATTATCGCTTCATATTAGTGTCTTTCTCGAGTACCTTTCTTCATCTGCCTTCTCCCAATTGCAACAAACATTATTCTGGGATTCCTATCATGTTTATTACTTCAGTTTCTATCATTATCTAGTTCTTAGCTAACGAACTCCTAAAGATGGATTGGTTTTCTGAAATTTTAGCATTACGTTTTGTTGAATCAAAGTATGATGTTTATGTCTACATTGCAGTGCTGCAAGCAAGATGAAAAGGTCACTTCTACTTTATAACCGAAAAAAAAGGTCAAGTAAATTATGGGCCCCGGCACCATGGGCTGTATCTAAATTGTATTGACTCATGAAATTATGTTTATCCATGTCTCATCTGCTGTAAGATATGTTATTTTTCTAAATAACCTCCATATTTTATTTGTTTAATCAAATGTGAGAACCCAAGTCTGTTAGATTAAACAGTAGCCTTGTTGCTTACATGTAAGTAGTTTTCTGGAGAAATGACTGCATTCTCCATATTATTGATAGTGACTCATCTTGTTTAACTAATTCAAATTAATGAAGGTAGGTAAACTATCAACATGAACGCTGCTTCTTTTTCACTTCTTTTTTTTTTTTTTTTAATGGCTGCTGATCAGTAGGAAATTCTTGAGGATTTGCAATTTGTTTTGTTGGCAGATGGAGTGGTTTTCTCTTTTTGAGTTTGTGCTATTTGTGGGGAAGATTTACTTGGATATTTGCACTTATGGATTTTGATTGGGCTGCTGGACTCTGTTGCTGTTGGATTTGTTGTTGTCTATTGTTTTGATATGCTTCGATGATATGGTGTTTTTTAAGATGCCCCCATTCTTCGGGGGGTAGGTGTAATTTTAGGATAACATGAGAACATTAGCCACTGCTTAGTATTTCTTGTTGTGATGTAATTATAGGGCCTGATTTTGTGCTCAATAATGATTTCGTTCATTTCAGCAGTCCGTAGCCGTTGAGTAGATTTAGTTGCTTTTTTTAACTTGAATTTATTCATATAATTTATCAGTCTTATGTCTATATCCCAAAAAAAACAAGAAGAAAACTCGGTTAAAATGAAATTTTTGCAGTGATCAAATATATTTCTTTTACAATAATATCTAATTAAATCAAGAAAAATTATTCGATGCGCTGTTCAAAACTCAATTGAATCAACAACAATAATATCTAATTAAGCCAAGAAAATTGAATCCGTTGATAAACTAAAAAGAATGTCGAGTTAACAGATACAAACTCAAATTACAAACTCCAATTCCAAAGTTCCTCAAGTTACAAACTCAAATTCCGAAGTACAAAATTCAGTTAAACGCCAAATTGATCGATAATGGCTCCAATATTCCTTGGGGCTCTATAAGTTTCTTTGTTGCCGGCCGGAAATTCCCGGAGCTTGACAAAGTGGACAGCGATTCTTTCGCGCCAACCACTTCTTGATACATCCCACATGGTACTCGTGACCACAATCGAGAGTGGCAATTTTTATCGTCTTCTCCAAACAAACAATCCTTACATACCACACATATTTCTTCATCTTTATCTTTCGCCTCGTTTTGAAACGCTCAGCGATCGTATCTTCTAACGGACGGAAACGGTAGCCACGGCGGCGGCGGTCATTAGAGTCATTCCGAGAATATGCGATATCTTGATTAAGCGAATTCCATATCCGTAATTCGTCCTCGCCAAGGCTCTCAAATATCCAAGTCTCGTCTTGATCAGAAAGAAGGCGTTGGACATGGTTTATATCAGAGAAATGAGCAGTACTAGGTTGAGCGATCGTCTCCCGAGAATATGCAATATCTTGATTAAGCGAATTCCATTTCTAGCTAGCGCAACAATAATGTTTATTCTTAAATTTAAAGGATGGAAATCCCCGTAGCTTTGCAAAGAGGGCAACAATTCTTGTTTATCAACCAATTCTTGATGCATCCTACGTGGTACTCATGCCCACAATCAAGAGTGGCTATCTTATCGTCTTCTTGGAACAAACAATCTTGACAAACCACGCATAAGTTATCTTTGACTTTGTCATCATCTTCGGGAACTCTTGTGTTTAGATGCTCAGTAATTGTCTCTTCTGACAAGCTATCACAAACGTAATCCAAAGATTCATCATAATCAAGCAAATCCCATATCAGTACTTCATCTTCATCGAGAGTCTCCTCGGAAGGGTCTTCCCAAGATGCATATTGATCATCATGATCATCTTCTTCTTGCGTTGGAATCCAACTCGGGGTGGACTGGTCGGAATTCTCGAACAGGTGATAATTTGGTTGATCTTGATGATACCGATGATATAACATCTGATCGTACGAATAGTTGGAATCAATAGAAACTTGCGAACAATGAATCATGTACCCTTGAAGAAAATATCCAAATCTTGCATTATATTCAGGAATACAATATGGTGCATAAGCACCACAGTAATAATCATAACCATATACGGTAGAAGGAAGATGGTTCCAAACACCAGCCATAATATACTAATTTCTCTGTCTCTCTCTCTTCCTTTTATTTTCCCTCTTTTATTTTTCTTTTTTATTTGGAATATCTCTTTCTGGGAAATTCTAGCCCAGACTCGGTTCGGTCGAACTAGTGTTAATCAAGTAGCGAGTATTTTATACTTGCCCTGTGAATCGTCGATAATTTAGGGAGAGCGATCAATCACTTGGCAAGTGCAATACACTTACCATATGATTTGTTGGATTCGACCAAACCAGGTTCGGGTAAGAATTTTCCTCTCTTTCGTCTCTTTGATGAAAAAGATTTCTTTTCGTTGAAAAGTTATGACGATATACGTCTGCCTATATAATAAAGTTGCTCCTACGTATACGTAATATGATGCATATGGACAAGTTGATTTCATATGTATCTTACTATGAGGACTAGTTTATTTTTATATGGATTGAGGGGTGAAATTTCATTATTAAATTTTTACAAGGCAAAACGAGAAGGATGCAGATCACCTTATTGTAAATTAGTTTTATTAGTTGATTGGGCTTGTCTACAACAAGTAGGTACGTAGATACGTCTTTCAACCTATTACATAGGTATAATTTAGTGCATTAGATCATATCCATCACGATCATTGATAATTTTCCGGAAAAGATTTAACTAGAAAATTGTGACTATTTTCTTTTTATCCTTTTTTAAAATTAATGAAAGAAATATCTTACTTTATTGGATGGGAACCTTTTGATAGATATAATAAAGGCAAAATTTAAAATAGTACTTAACGATAATATTTACAACATTGTTCACTAACTTATACGAAAAGATGTAAATTTAACCAATGGAAAAAAGAATAGTAATAAAAATAATAAATAAGAAATTGAGATAATTATTAATGCATACTAATTACTACACATACGCTGAGAGAGAGAGAGAGAGAGAGAGAGAGGGAGAGAGAGGGTATGTAACAATGTTATACAAGTTGTTTAGTGAAGATAAAAGCTACCTCTGATTCAATTTCATAATATCAATCTAATTCGAATTTAACTAAGAAAAACCCCTCTAAATTTTATTTTAAATATCCATGATGATTATTCTCTTGCTAATCAATGTGGTTAATTACAATTTAATAGTTTCACGTCGACATTCAATAATAATTAATTATATGGATTCAGTAATTATCTGATAGATAAAAATTTTATAATATTTCAAATTTTAGTGGTTTATCATCTTAACACACACACACACACACACACACAAATATATTACTTGGCTATTACTTTAACACAAACACACACACACACACACACATATGTGTTGCCCTTTATACTTGTATATTGACGATTTTTATAGTAAATATGTCAAAATTTTATTCTTAAATTATCATCACAACTGATTCAAATATCTTCATAACTCATAATATTTGTATTTGCTACACACTTCAATTGGTGGAAGTGTTCAAAAAGTAAAATTTAAACTTCACACATGTACACAAATTGAATTCGAATAATCAATCAATCGTGATAACGACTAGCTAGTCATGAATTAAAATATGAATGTCCTAAGTTATATTTCATATATCTACAAATCTTGTAGTACATATTATTAGAGGTGATAATTGGGCGGGTTGGGTTGGGTTAGGTCATTGTGGGTTGGGTTTAAAATGGATTAGGTTGAAAATGAATTTCAAAAAATGGGTTGAAAATGGGTTGGAGGTGGATTGTAAATGGGTTTGATATGGTTTTTAAGCGGTTTAATGTATAATTATTGTATGTTTAATCAAGGCAAAAAAAAATCTAAATTATTAGTTCCTATACTCTTTAAATGATTTAAAATACTAAAATAAATTGAAATTAAATAAAAATTATATTTATATTTTTGTTTATGAAATAACCCATTTACAACCTGCGATCAACCCACCTACCACCCATTATCAACATCAACCAAATGAGATCCAATCCAATCAAATCCAACCCACTTTAGAATATGTTAGACTCAACCCAATCCAACCCAATCCAAAACCATATGAATTGGGTTGGACCCGCATGCAGTTCGTAACTTATTTTGCCACCACTACATATTATTAAAAGTTTTCCCTGATTAATTTCGTTTTCCATTTGCCATGTATAGTAATTTATTTTGATTTAATACTCGCACTTCATGTGAGTTACCTAGAACTTGTTAATCAAAAAGAAGTGTAGCTTTGGTGGCTATCTTTACATGCTCTTTTTTTTTTAAAACAATTACTCCATTACTAGTATTGTACTTGTTACGCCTTGATCATATCAATAAAAGCACTCTTTTCATTGTTTTCTCAAGAAACAATTGCTTAATCTATATATATACACATTCCTTTTTTTCTTTTATTTTTTCTAATTATATGTTCTTATCTCACACACTGAAATCATTCTTTTCCTAATTGAAATCACATTAGCCTAGAAAGAAAAATATTTGATTTGATTAATTTACGTGGAGATGCAGAGAAGTGGCAATAGCATGTCTGCATGCGCATCATGCAAGCACCAGAGAAAAAAATGCACTGAAAAGTGCGCGCTTGCACCCTTTTTCCCCGCATGCAGAGCACGCGAGTTTCAAGCAGTGCACAAGGTCTTTGGCGTGAGCAATGTCGGAAAAATCATCAAGAATCTCAAGGAAGAAGACCGGGCACGGGCCGTGGACTCGCTTGTCTGGGAAGCCCTATGCCGGCAAAAGGAGCCCGTCCTCGGCCCGTACGGAGAGTACACAAGAGTATGTGAGGAGTTGAGGTTTTACAAAAGCCAATATCAACAGCAATTTCAGCAGGTCCAAAATCAAATAGTTCGTGATGCAGCCTCTGCACAAGGGCTGATGGGATGGAACAATAACAAGGTTATTAACAATAATAATGCCACTAATGGTAATACTAATACTAATAATAATTCTTTGAATAATATTCATGCAAGTGGGAATTCTCTTGCGGGTTTTTTCCCTTATAGTGGTTATTCTTCAAATGACGTTCTTCAAGACGCTGAGAAAATTACAAGGGTAGAAAGAGATAATGGATCTGCCATAGTCCTGCCTCAGCACCATTTGGCTAATGGCTTCAACCAACAATTCTTCCTCACAGGTACGTGCACACGCGTGAGAACACACGCATGTACATATACGTATACATATATATATGTATATACACACAAAAATACGTACACACACAATAAAATATGGTAATATATGCATAACATTTTTATGTATAATATTGCAGGGCAATACAATAGGGTGGAATCCAAGTCAATGGAGAGCACATTATGGGAATGCAGCAGCTCATAGACACATAGCTAGTTTTTCTGAGCTTTAATTGATGCATAAGTAGTCAAGCAAATTTTTCTTGATTTACATTTTCTTTGCATGATTTCTTGTTGCAGATTATTTTATATAATTTTTATATATGATTTCATATGATCTTTTTGCATGGATTTAAATATTTACTCAAAAGGAAAAAAAAGTTTATTTCATTATTTTTTCTCCTTTTTCTTCTGAACAAAGAGGAGTATACGTTAGAATTGGGACACTAATTTATCCCTTTATTGGTGATCATGGAAGCATGTAACGGCGGCTCGTTCATATATTTGAATAAAAGTTTAAAAGATTAGCTAGAATCTCAGCAATTATATATATATATATATATATACATGTTTTAATATATTAAATAGTGGGATTACAATGTATCAATGTAACAAGTGACACTCGACGTAGCTAAAAAAATTGCGTTAGCAAAATTGCAATTCTAAAACTATACATATGGCAATTTTAGTTCATTAATTGGGATCTGCTTTTGCGATTAATGTTAGCAATTTACCAAAAATCGCGCATTAAGGACAATAGTAAGTGGAAATTATAATTTTTGTCAAAAATTAGTTCCAAATTCAACAAAAATCATGCTTCTCATATAATCCCACTTTTAGATGGATTTATCCTACATGACCTCTTGAGATACAAATATGAAAATAAAAAAAAAGAAAAAGAAAAAGAAAAATCACATCTAGATATAGGAAGAAAATGTCAATTGAACATTATAAAAAGACACTTATGACCTATTTAGAGATATTGTTAATATAAATCATTGGTCCATATTTTTATCCACTACCGTTTGGTTTAGTAGGATAAAAAGTTAGATTTCTTAAGCAATGTCTAGGGTTGGAAAGACGCCTTCATAATGGGTCTTTACAGTACTCAATCTGAATTAATTGAGTAGATTAGAACCGAATGGCTTATACCCAAAAAAAAAAAAAGGGTCAATATTTTGTTTGATTTAATCAACGGTCCACATTGAACTTGATTAATGTCAATGGTCAGAAAATAATACTTGCTCAAATTCAAGCAGTTTGTACAATTTCTCTTACTTTAAGGACTTTTCCGAGAAAACCTGATTCTTCAGGGGGTGAAATTCAATTTTCCAAAGAAAATCGAAGTAGTTCCGTTTACCAGAAAGACTTTGATGACATTCAATTTGCAAATCCACTTCAAAAAATTTCGCGTACCCACTACTTCTCACTGCTCTGTGGACGAAAATCTGAAGAAAAATCTCAACTTTTTACACAATTTGGACTCTAAGAATAGGTAATCTGTGAGTGTAAATTCAAGAAAGAGGGGGCTGTTGCTGAAAACCCCAGTGGAAATGGCGACGAGTCTTGCTATGGCCACTTGTTTGTATATTTCTTCTCTCTTCGTCCACCTCTCGTGTTCCTCTCCTCCTCGTGTACCCATCGGAGTCCACCCATTAGGTCGATTTCCTCTGTCTTCTCTCTATTTCACACATTCCTTATAACAATGGAACGAAAAATGCGTATTTGATTGCATATTATGTGGGCTGATATTGCAGATGAGAAGTACTATGATGCGGAGCTGATCAAATGCAAAGATGGGTCTAAATCATTCACCAGAGATCGCCTCAACGATGATTTCTGCGATTGCGCCGATGGTACTGATGAGCCTGGTAATTTGCCATTTTTTAAAAAATTTTATGTTGACATTTGGTTTTAAATTTGATGGAGGAATAGTTTGTTTCATGTAATGGGCTCGGTTGAGGTGTCGCAATTTATGCACAAGCTGAAGTTTTGAGACAACTTTTGGTTGCCAAATTTAGTGGCTTAAGAGGAAGGGTGTGGAAAATTGGAAAACTGTTTACTAGATGTTAAACTTTTATTCATTTAATGCATTTAGCCCGGAGAAGTGTTGGTTTTTGAGAGTTTTAGCTGATTTAAGTATGTAGCTGTCATTTCTGCGGGTTCTGATGTATTACCTGAGTTCTTGTTTTTGGCAAGCAGGGAATTCTAGTATTATTTGAAGTGGTTGTTTGAAGTACTTTATTTTCGCTTTTAGTGCAAAAGCAAAAAGGAAGCTATAAAAGAAGAGAAAAGATGTGAAGAAATTAGAATGGAGTTAAATTTGTTTGTTAGGGAGGACTGACGGAGGGAAGGGATGAGGAGAGGATTTGGAGGCTCTAACCGTTTTTTTTTATTAGGGGAACTAGAAGGGGCGTATATGTCTATCCTTCCTGTAATAGCTTTCATCCCACCAACTTTAGAGGAGTTAGCCAAATGATTGGAAATCAGCAAGCGGTCTAGTAGATGGAGGGTTTGGATCCTTACCCACTCTCCCCCACCCCCTCCCCTCCTGGACTTTGTGACACCAATTGTAGCCTATAGACGATTATTCCTTTATATTAATTAAGGGTCATCGTGAAGACATTAATTTGGGGCAAATCCATGAGTCACAGTGTGTTCGCAATAAATGATTAAATAAATATGAGGAATCAGCCACTAAAAATGCCTGAAAAGAAGGCCCAACTTAAGGAGAATGAAAGGTAACTCAGGCTAGATGTGTATTCCAGAAGTTCAGTTCATCACTTTTGTCCCTCGGCAGTTATGTGACTCATGTCAATGTGTTCCTTCTATCTTAAACATTTAAGAAGTTTCTTGCCTCTATATGATCTTGATCACATAGTTCTACACATTGTATTTTTCATGGTTTGGGACAATAAAAGTACTAATACCTAAAATGGAAGGCGGATGATGCTTTTATGAACTTCAAGATGGTAACGGAATTTCTGATTGGATCTGCACATTTTTATTTCCCAATGCTTAGGACAATCTCATTCAATATTAGTACTATCTTAAGAGTGTATGATGTTTAATTTGGTGTACCTTTATTCTTTTGGTTATGTAGGAACTTCAGCATGTCCTGCTGGCAGATTCTACTGCAGAAATACAGGAAGTACACCAAGATTCTTGTTTTCTTCTCACGTGAATGATCACATTTGTGGTGGGTGTAACCATTTCTGATTTAAGCTTACGTTTTTTCTTTTGAATATTCACATACTTTTGGTTGACTGTAAAAACTTTTTCTGATTGCATGCTAATAAAATCTGTGAGGCATTATATTTGAGGTGATATACCGAATATACTTTCTACCAACTGATATTCTTTGAATTGTCTGATCCATTTCAAATGATTTACGTTCTTTTAGATTGCTGTGATGGAAGTGATGAACACGATGGAACTGTCTTTTGTCCTAACACTTGTATCATGGGTGGAAATATTGTATACCAGAGAATAAATTCTGAAACAGTGACCAGGAATCTGGATTCTGTTAATTCAAGAAAAACTAAACCTGGAATTAAGACGGGGGACTCGGCACAGAAACTTATAGGTATTTCTTTTTGTATCACATTACTTTGTCATATTGTCTATTTCACGCTTTGAGAAGAATAACTTTTGAGTTGCTATTACAGGTTTGAAAGCTTTGGTCTTTCTCCAGGTGGCTCTTGTTATTGTTTTTTTGGCTTTCAGAATATTTCGCCGGCGCAAGAGTAGAAAAAGAAATTTACGATGAACAAGTTTGTTTCTGTAATAACTCTTTGATCATGGTATATTATCACGCACTTTCCCCTTTAAATTCATTCATGCAGAACTACTTGATCCCTATGGTCTTGCTATATATCTGTTTGTATAGGATGTTTTCGGATTAACCAACACATGATGCAAACCCTTTTTAGTGAATTTGCATGATGTTGAGATTGGTAAGCGTTGGTGAATAGAACCTTGCATCTTTTTTCATGCAAATATTGAGAGAATTTGAAATCTTTGCCTCTTAAATTAGTTTCAACGCTTTCTGATAAGACTGAAGTTTAATTGTCTTTTAACATCATGTAACATGCATTTCCCCTGGGAACTGATTGAACTTGACTGGTCCATAAAATATTGGGTCAATTACACTAACCTCCCACGCAATTGTGTGTAATTACACAAACTTTCCTCTGTTTCAAAGTTACAAATATCCTACTTTGATTATCAAAGTTTAATCGAAACTGAAAAAATTATTAAGAAACTTGGATAACATTATCCACACATGCAAGAATGATTTGAAAAATGTTACTAAAATTTGAATTATAACATCATTTATCTGTGTTTAATAGGCGGAGTAACTATAAGGTGGAAATAAGTTATAAGGACGTTATATATTTGTATAATTGTATGGAGTTACAAGGCAGGACGTTGTAGTTAAACTTTTGTCATGCAATGCTCGATTGCTGGATATTGTAATGGACTTCGTGAAATGGAAGAAGAGCATACATGTTTCGGTTACTATGCTTCAATTTTTGCTACTCAAGATTTTTATTGTGTGATTATTATGTATCTATTGTACTTGCCATGAGAAAACAAATCTACCTCACAAAGGTACCTCAAGCATCTTTAGTAGGGTAGCTGACCTCCAAAGCAATACCACACACACCATGCTTAGCAGACGAACCACGCTTCATTTTAACATAACCCTCTTCGCCCCAACTGGGTCCCCATGAGTTCTTCATGAGCCAATACTTATCATTGTTCTCCACGCCGTATCCCACGACTGCAATCCCATGATTTAGATTTATCCCACAGAAGCCAGTGAAGACCCCACTGGAGTAGAGTTGAAAGTCGTAACCACCAGCGTCAATGGCTGCTGATACAGGTTGTTTAGCCACTGCAGCTTGTAAAGCTTCCTCACTACCTGCAGGTACTTTTTCATAGCCGCTTATATTTGCTGCTTTGACTTCCTCTTTGGCTTTATCGCACCTGCTGTCTCTCCCTCGATAAGGATAATTCTTTTCTGTAGTTAAGCCACCGTTCTTTATTATGAAATCATATGCTTTCTCCATGTATCCACCATTACAACCTTGGTTTTCCCCATGGGAATCACAGTCCACTATCTCTTGTTCGGATAAAGATATCAGTTTTCCGGTCTTGATCATAGTGATGCCTTCAATTGCTGCTACTGCAGAGAATGCCCAGCAACTGCCTATAACCAAAAGATAGGCATTAATAACACTAACCTCCCCTGTAATAATGTGGAATTGCACGAACTTTGCCTTTTAGTTTCAAAATTACAAATAACCCCTCTCTAGTCATCAAATTTTAATCAAAACTGAAAAAACTCATTAATATCTTAGATAACATTGTCCATAGATGGGAGAAGAATTTGAAAAGTTTACTAAAACATGATTTAACTATGTGCAATAATCAACAAAAGGGGGTAACTAGAAGGAGAACTGTGTTATTTTGAAACCAAGAGGGGATTTGTGTAATTGAATATAGTTATATGGAAGGGTGCTCTAATTAATATGTGCTCTTTTCCTTCATGCAAGTATGAAGAAGACGACCTTTATATGCTACAGAATTATCAAAACTGTGATTGCTTATTCCGTCTTCTTTAAATCACTTCAAAATTGTCAGAAATTTCATCTTGTCTCATCTCATTTCTTGTCAAGGAGATGAATTAACTTCAAATTTTAATGCATGTTGTCTCAAGAGAAAGCAGTGTGTGGAGCTATGTTTAATTGAGAATCAGTTATCTATTTGTAGCTAGTTGAAAAGGGCCATATATAGTAATTATAAAAAAGCATAAAAATTTTGTACCACAATTGCCTTGATCCTTGACTGGAGTAACAGCACCTTTCTCTCTCCAGTCTATGCTGCTAGGTGGTGCAGTAGAATTATCGGATCCGCTGTTGTGTCTCTCATGTGAGTGCCTGTGACTCCTGTAACCTAGGTATATAGACTGAAACTCAAGGTTCGTCATGTCTGCAAATTGATTGTCAGTGAGTTTGTAAGTAAGATTCTGGGAATTGATGAACTCGATAAACTGAACATTTGACTGATAGATTCCAAAGCGCAAGTTCCATTCATCACTGCTGTCGTATCTGCGCCCATATTGTTTCAGCCAATCTCTGTACCTCTTTTCCATTGACTCTTTTTGGTCCTTTATTATTTTCTCTTTCTCCATATATGCATTAGAAGAAAGACACAGGACGAACAGAAGCACAAAAGCGACGGAGTAACATCTTGGTACAGTCGGCATCTTCATTTTCAACGAGTTAAGGTACTTTTGTTTTTTCAATCTTTACATAACATGCGTCGTTGCTTATGTAGTATATACG
Source organism: Petrea volubilis (assembly GCA_026212405.1). Taxonomy (NCBI): domain Eukaryota; kingdom Viridiplantae; phylum Streptophyta; class Magnoliopsida; order Lamiales; family Verbenaceae; genus Petrea; species Petrea volubilis. The sequence goes on from CM047870.1 coordinate 36,577,770, forward strand.
TATCTGAGAGGCAATTCAGTTGGGATTCATGTTTTTGTTTTTGTCATACACCACTATTTCTGTTGCTCAGGCAAGTTTGTTGTGTATCCTTTGTCTAAGGTTCATGCTTCGTTTATGCATTTATGGCTGTGTACACTTGCTGAGTTCGGAGGCAATGATGAAATCATGTAGGTGAAAATATTTTAGGCAAAATGTTCGGAAAATGTGTGAAAAATATAAGTATGTGTGGTTTTATTTATGAGAAGATAATTTTTGCTGTAAATGTCTTTTTGTGTCGGTTTTCCTTTGATATGTGGTGCGGCATGAAATTTTTATATATTGTTATTATAGCAGTATGCTAATTGAAAAATATTTGCTTATATTACATTAATGTATGGAAGATGTAAATGTAATATTTCTTATTTATGTAATTGATTTCTTAAAATATTTTGGCAAAATTAAATTATTTTTTTGGAAAAAAAAATGATTTGAAGTTGATATAATAGGAAGAAAAGAGCAAGCTACTTATGTTGGATAATCCCCTTATTCAGTTTAGCAATTCGCTTTAAGATCTCATCATGAGATGACTTTAGGGGTGCTTGCAAATGAAAAGAAAAAAAAAAATGTGTTTTTCCAGCTTCTATTGGAAAAAAAGTAATAATGCAGTGTTTTGTTTTTCCGACTTCTGTTAGAAAAAAGCTAAAATCAGCTAGAAGTTGAAAGCACATTTCAATTTTTTTTTTTACTTTTAGTTCTTTTTATAAAATTCAACCATTGCTTTTTATTTTTCACATTCCGAATGCTATCTACTTTTACTACTCTATTCTTCTTTAACTTTTTTACAACTTCTACTCCAAAAGTAGAAATATCTACAAACACCCCCCTAGTTTATTGCATTTACTCCCTAAACTAACCTCCTACTTGTCAACGAGTTTTCATTATTATTCTTATTATAGCATAGGTTTATGATATAGTTTGGCATGGATCCAAGTGAATAAATAATTTAGCGCCAATTATCCAAGTGAATAAATAATTTAGCGCCAAGTCGTCTTCATGTTGACGTTGTATATGCATTATTACATACAAACATGAAGATTCTTGAATATATAATTGAGGTCTCTCTGGTATAAACACACACACACACACACACACACACACATATAAATATATTTTCTACTACACTTCACATGTACCTGTTTTGTGTATTGGTTACATAAATATTTTTTGAATACTAGTATTTCTGGCGGGGAATGTGCTAATCCTTGGTTGAGATGGATTTTCTTTTGTTTTTTGAAAAAAAAAAAAAAGCAAAAAAATTGGTCCAAAAGATATCAACAATGCCTGATACTTTTTGGGTTTGTGCTTTTATTTATGTTTTTTGTGATTTAAGCTTCTTGATGTGTATTAGTGTAAATATTCAAAAACGTAGATTTGTTAATTTTCTATAGTGAACCAATGCTTGGCCATACTATACTTGAGATTAAGTTGGAATTCGTACTCACTAAATAACAAAATAAATTAAACTATTTAATTTTCTACTATTAGAAAATGGAGCATTTCTTTTGGAAGAGAGAAGGCAATTGTCAAATACTCTCTTAATCAGATTTTGACTGAGCCTCATTCATTTAACGACTTTAGTCCTTTTTTTCTCAAAAAGCACAAAGAAAAAATTCAAAAGCATAAGTGGTTCACCTTATAAATTTCTCAAATGTTTTACAAGATATTTGAAACTTTATAAGAAATAATAGTGTTCGACAATTTTCCATGAAATAAGCTTATAAGTTCCTAAAAAAAATAAAATGTTCAAAAGCTTATAAACTTCTAGACAGCTTTTAAAGAAAAAAAAAAAAAAAAAAGAACAAAACATGCAAAATTTGCTTTCAACCAAAATGATCATAAAACAAATTAATCATAAATTATCATTAGTGACATTTTAAAAGTTCCACTATTTTATTTATTTAAACATTTTAAAAATTTATCTTTTAAATAAAACATAACGTTCTGTAAGTTCCTAAAATGTAAGAACTCGTTTTATAAGGTAATTTGGCCAACATCCTCTTAGTGTAATTATGATGATTAATTAGTGGGGAATTGGCACAAATGATTGCATAAATTCCAATTATAGGGGGAAGGTGCATGGAAGTAGTCCTTGGAAGGACACATGCCCCTACATGTGCGTGTAGTTTGTGGACAAAGTAAAGGGGGTTTACTGGGTTAAACATTTCACATGCCAGACATCATCCTTTTGTATGCCCCTCACTTGCCACAACTCATCCCCCCACCCAAAGTACCCTCTATTGCCCTCCATCCACCCCCATTACCACCATTTTTATTTATTTATTTACTTTGAGTTTTAAAATGCATATATGTTGTTGCAATCATTGAGAATACGCGTCAATATACATATTTGGGGAGAGAGAGAGAGAGAGAGTGATAGCTATATACATACATGTACCCACATCATATACACACACTTTGTAATGCTCCATTGATTAACATCCAACCAACAAGGTCAAGTTAGTGAATTATATGATGACAAGTGTGTGTATATACATACATACATTATACATGCACACACTAATTCCATATCTTAAAAGGTCCATTTTTAATTAACCAACACCTCTCCATCTAACATACATAAATCTCTGGAGAACTGCAGAACTAACTTTTTTGCTCCCATTCCAACTTTTAAATGTACTATTAAAATAGACATTTTGATTACACAAAAGATTTTAAGGAACGTTCTCACACATGCTCCTGCCATATATATGTGATATTGCCAAGGGGTCACTTATCAATCCACTATTGGCTAACAAGGCATTGTGATATACAGAGTACAATCCCAAGGTTCACACACACACACACATGATCATGCTTCTTTTTGACAGCCAATGTGACTGTTGAACATGCACTAAAGTTTGCTCCCAGTGGAATGAGAGTATTCTGGATTATTCTATGTATATTATATAATATTCAATCCATTCTTGACCAATCAATTATAGAACAAATTACACTTACCACCTCTGAAGTGTATGAGGCCATTTTTTGGTCAAGGCCCTGCTTTTGAAAAGAAGGTGATTCACGTGTTCGAGTGAAGAGGATTTGGCCTGGTGGGAATGTTGGTTTGGGTCTTTAACCCGTCAAGAGAAGAATACACGTGAGCCTAGTCGGAAGCACCTCCGATGAAGACCCTTCCATACTCAAGACAATGTATAACTCAAGGAGAGAGAATACTCAAGGAGAGTAAAAGTAAAGCATATGTATCATGCCCCTTGAGGATTAGGGCTAACTTGGAGGGTCTAGTAGTACCTATGGCATGATTGCCAACTGTACTAAGGGGACGTGATGGCCACGCTTGGATAATTGAGGAGCATGGGTTTTCCATGTAAGGAGCAGTAGCGTGTGTAAAAAATAACAATGACAGGGTACGGCACTGCGCTTCCTGCTTGATATGCCAAACTTTGCCGCCAAGCGAGCAACAACTAAGATGTCTTCAAGGAGAGGAGTTTCCTCGTGGAGAATGTCCTCCTCAACTATGGGGTATCGAGGAGAGTGTTTATAACAAGGGAGGTTTTGCTTCGTGAGGTCCCGAATGGCATGTGGGTGACACGTGGTGATCAAGGAATGGCTCACTTGGACCTATGTGAGATATCCCGTATCAGTAGTGAAATTACATAAAACACCCACACGTATGGAAAATTACCATTACCCTCTTAACATTATGTGTCGTCTAACAATTTGCATCTATCGTTAGTTTGACTAACGATGATTGTTAGTCAATCTATATAAACTTCCAAAAATACCCCTATGGGTGTTTTTGTTATTGTGTCATAGTTTGGGGTATTGCATTATAATTTGTTGAAATTACAGGGGGTTAAAATGTAATGTTCCTGTTAAGTTTTCAAACTTGTTAATTAAAGTCGTTGGTAGATGGTGTGTATATTTATCAAATTATTAGTTTTTACCTACTGTTTTAAAGCAATGTGAGGTTTTGCTTATATAATGAACGGTTTGCTGATAAAATGCTTTTTGCCAACCATACAAAATTCAATTTTTAATAATAAAACTATAAAACCATATGAACACCTCAAAAAATGTAACAAATGAACAATAAAAATTATCATTGTGATACATGCCATAAGACTTAGTATTTACTTATGAGTATACACTGTTTAAAATGATCAAACATGTCAAGGGGGCAACGGTAATTTTTCATATATGAGTGTATTTCTTGTAATTTCATCATACCTTAAGGTGGTAATATTTGAATAAGAGCAAAAATGACCTTTTTCTCGATTCCGCTATACTTAACATTGATCCCCCCTCCCCACCTAATTTCCCAAATATGGGGGGTGTTTTTTGTAATTTCGCTATATCTCAAGAATGATAAGTGTAATTCGTCCTAAATTATATTTACAGAATCTCCATCACATATCTTTTTTTTTCTAATTTATTTATTAGATCACTACAAAAGAGCACTCCCTTTTATTAAAGGCAAAATGTATTTCAGTTTCAATGGGATATTTTGTCCATCACAAATTTATTAGTATATTTTTTCGTAAGTGATTAATTTTATTTTAATTTTTAGTTTTAATTCTGTAGTATTCAGTAACAATTCCGTCATTGTTAGCTTTATTTGTGAAGAAATTATACCCTTAACATAATTTCCGTGGGTCAATGGATTGTGTTGTTCTTTTAGTTGATGAACAAATAATATCGTATCGACTTGGTATATTGAACATTTATTTTGATTACAAGATACAATTTGATGCCAAGGACTAAGGAGGCCTTGCGTGCTACAATAACGAAATGGAGAATCTTTAACCTAAATTGAAGGTCACGAGTTCAAATTCCATTTATATTGATCTTAATTTATTGAATAATAGTTTGTAATTTATTAAAGGAAGCTGATATTGGCACTCCAAATTTTTATATTGACACTTTATTTTAATTTTAAATTTTAGACATTTGACTAAAATACCCTTTTACTTTATCCTAAATCACGATCAATTCACCTTATTCTCAATTTGGCGAGACAACAACCGCAATTCAGAGCAAAAAACAAAATTCTCTTCTCAGATTCTCTGTAGTCATAAACAAGAGCCAAAAAAACCAAACATCTAGAAAAAGAATTGGACATACTTTATTTCTTTGTATAAAGATTGCTTATTTTTTTATTATTGTGTTTCTTTTTTTGTGCATGATTAGATGTATGAACCAAATAGATTGGTTGAAACTCTATTAGGAGACAAATATTTAGAAGTAATTAAGTTGAACTTTTATTTGTCTTATGCAAATATACTATCGTTTGGATTATACTATATTTTATTTTTGTATTCAGTGATACTTATATTTAATTTATTGAGTTTTATTTCAATAGTTTGTTTTTTTTTTTCCGTCAGAATGTTTTCATATGTTCCACCATCAATAGATGAATACCAAAAAGAAAGAAAGAAAGAAAGATGCATATTAAAGTGGAGGGTGTATTTGTTATTCAAAATTAATATAAATAATATTTAATAAATTAGTGGGTATTTTAGTGAATCTTTTAATAAAATAATGGAAACAAAGCTTCATATTTGATAATTACTTTTGTAGTTATAAATAATGTAATATTTTAATTATAAAAAAATGTAATATTTTGTACTTGATTTCATATCTATATAATTGTAGAAACGTATTTATAATAGAAAATCGATACAATTTGAAATGTAGACATTATAATGGAGTATCCCATTTAATCAATAACAAAACATACAATACGAAAAATTATCCAAAAACCAAAGGAATTCGGCTGAAACATTTTACCCGAGAAATGTTCCCCGCTTATCTATTTTTGGCAGAATTTCAGCGTACAATTTCGCCCGAGCAACTTTCCAGCAGAATTTCGACTACATTATAACGCTTCCGACAGAAGCCCAAAAGATTTTGCTTAAGCCATTTTCTTGCAGCGATACATTAATGGATTGGTGAAAGACGAAATCTATAATTAATGAAACTACATTTTGTGGGTGGCTGACTTTGTCCAATTTGTGATGGATAGGATATGGGAGTTGATGCAACGGCCACGCGAAGCGCATAGAGGTGAGATGAAACACAGGGGAATGTTGTCTGAAATGTTTAAAATAATGAGAGTATTATAAGGTTTTTGCAATTGCAGGCCACAAGGGCACGTGGTTTCTGATTCCACTGAGTTAATAAACAACTGACTTCTTTCCAGTAATACCGTTGGGACTCAACCTCCCCACCAGCTGTCCATAGCTGTCCTAATCTTTCTCCCCCATGTGACCCCACCATCATACACACACAGGAAAAAGAGACCATCTCATATATATATATATATATATATATAATGAAAATTAACTATAGGGGTTGGGGTTGGGGTTGTGAATATGATGATGATGATGTGCTTGTGGCTATCTTTTGTGTTCGAGAGAATTACTTTTAACCAATTGGCCATGTGGTTTTGAGTGTATATATACATAGGCCATTTCGGGGACTTATTTTAGTTTCCGTTTCATCTTTTGTGTTTGTCACACCAAAACTTTGTCTAATTATATGTCACAATTACCTCCCAAAGTGCCTAGCAATATCATGACTAATACTCAAAATTGGGCTGATTTTCCTCCCCAGAAGATGGAGGGCTTGTCATCCATGATCAACCACCATCCTTCATGGGTCGACGAGTTCCTCGACTTCTCGTCGGCCCGCCGCGGGTCCCACCGGCGGTCCATGAGCGACTCCATCGCCTTCCTCGAGCCGCCGATGGCGGAGGAGTGCCTCCGGACCTCCGCCATAGGAGATCATCATCATGGAAACGATAATAACAATGATAATGGCAATGGCGTTGGGAGTGGTGATTTCGAGAGGTTCGATGATGAACAGCTCATGTTCATGTTCAACGACGATGTAGCGGTGGGGCCCACCACCATGTCGTGCTCGAACCCCTCGTCGCCGTCGGATCACAACAGCATCAATGATGCGGATGATCAGAAGCAATTGTTGGGTCCTGATTCAAATCATCTTCATCATCACCATCAGCAGATGCATCACCAGCTGCGGCCTAAGAGCGAGCCCGAGGAAGTGCAGAGCTCATGCATATCCGAGGGATCGCTCAATGCTCTACATGCAATTACCAACACAGACAATTCCAGTGAAAAGGTTGTTGACCCCAAAAGGATTAAGAGGTACTCATCATCATCATCATCATCTCTCTCTCTCTCTCTCTCTCTCTCTCTCTCTCTCTCACACACACACACACACAGACACCCGCAGCTGCATTTATGTGTGTGTTTGAGCCCTATCTAGTTTTAGTAGTGTCTTGGAGAATTTACATCAAGAAGAATTTGACATGAAATTTACAATAGTAATTGACTGTGTTGATAATATTTCAGAATTTTGGCTAATCGGCAATCTGCTCAGAGGTCACGAGTGAGGAAATTACAGTACATATCTGAGCTAGAACGCAGTGTTACATCACTTCAAGTATGCTTCATCATCATCATTATTATTATTTTGTGAATTAGTTAGTTTATTACAACTATTTTTTTGTTTTTTTTTTTTTCCTTATGGAATTGGTGAATTAGGCCGAACTCTCAGTGTTATCCCCACGGGTAGCTTTTCTGGACCACCAGCGTTTGGTGCTAAATGTTGATAATAGTGTTCTCAAGCAAAGAATAGCAGCTTTAGCCCAAGATAAAGTTTTCAAAGATGGTAAGGATTATATATATATATATATATATATATAGATAGATAGATATTAAATGTTATTATGAATATTTATGATTCAATTTTGGCTGAAAGGGGAAGTTGGGTACTTTAAATTTTTGAAACTACTTAAGTGAAAAATACATTGATTATTTTGCTGTCATATAAAATAAGCATAATGTTATAAGTCTGTATTCTGATTAGACATTTTTTGAAAGCTAAATTATGTGACAATATCAGTATTTTATTTTGTGTGATTATTTCGGTCACGTTAAATGGTCCAGTATAAATTAAATGCCCCTTTATCATATTGAGAGTTATTTAGTAAGGCTAGCTAGTCGTGTTCTAGTTCTCTATTAAGTTTTGATGCAGTTCACGTGCATGAAAAATTAAAAATGAAAAACTTATATGCCACTGCGTGAGGATCTTTTCAAAATTTTGAGAAAAAAACCGAAAGAGAGATGTTAAATACCTTCATTAAATCAGATTTTAATTATTTGTTTTGATTTACGCAAAATGTAATTCCAAAATGAAAATTTTAGCATAAGACCCGATTTAGTCAAATCAATGTTCATATGGTGAATATTTTTATACTACTTATTTTGTAATTGATACACAGTTTATAGAGAGTGATCAATTATATGTCAAGTTTATTAATACTTACTACATAATTGGTTATGTTCTTGACTAGAATTTTCCTTCCATATTTGGGTTTGCATTTGTTCGGCATTTATATCATGTAGTTATACATCATTGTTTGTATCAAAAAAATAAAAAATAAAAAATAAATCTTCGTAATTGGTATGTATGAGATAATAAATGTGACAGCTAATCAGATAAACCCCAAATTATAAATGCCCATTTCTTGATTAATCATTTGTATGGGAAAATAAATTACTTGGATCGTTTCTAGTGCCTAGTAACTCAAGTGTCTGCAGTTGTTTATTTTTCTGACAGTTGAAAATTATTCTTTACAGAAAACGTACTAGTAAAAGACCAAGATTTTTATGCCAAGAATATGGATTTTATTTATTTTGTTGTTATATGAGATGCTTTTTTGTGTTGCTGCCCATCATAACATTTCTAATTATTACATGGATATTTAACATAATTCACAATTTTATCTTTTTTTTTAAGTTTCAAAATTACTCGCCTGCCATCGGACTTGTAATCTAGTGGTGGGGGTTTAAATTCAATACCATTAAAGTTTTGAGTTCGAACTCTTTTATCCTCTTTTCTTTCCTTTTGGGTGAGTGTGTGTGTGTGTGTGTCTGACGTTTCAATTGATATCTATAAAGTATCTTCAATTAGTTGTATCGAAAAAAACTCGCCTCCAAAACCAAAAATTCTGGCCCCTTCATTGAGACGTTGCTTACCATTGTAGCTCATCAAGAAGCATTGAAGAGAGAAATTGAGAGGCTGAGGCAAATATACTACCAACAGAACCTAAAGAAGATGGCTAATGGCACTGGGCCACACCCAAAATCACCACAAAGGGCTGCTGATACTAACTGTTCGGCTGAGAAAGAGCAACTTGCTGTCGACTGAGCAACTTTTGTTGTCGGTAAATCTCATTTCCGGTACCATATGTTAGTCCTGTTCGATTTTGATAATTTTTAAAAATTGTTGCGATTCTAGTCCTTCAACTAAGTCCCGTTAGATATACTTTTTGTTCTTTCTTTTTTTTTAGCTAACGTCGTTAGGTATTTGATAGCAAATGCTCGATGTTATCACGACATATTTGTTAAATATGTAACCAAAGTTGGTTAGAGGATTAAAATTGCAAAAATTTGAAAACCACGGCGAACACAATGTGATATATTCATATTTAATGAGATTAGAATTTAACAGAGCTTAATATATGTAGTCCGAATCCTCTGCTACAAAACGGTACTACATCTCTTCTTATACTCATCAATAAACGGCACGTGTATTGATCAGCGGTTGAGATAAATTGGGAATTTTTTGAAGATTCTCTTTCCTTATCTCAACCGCTTTACCAATACACCTGACGTGTATTGATATGTGTATGAGGAGATGTAGCACCGTTTTGTAGCAGAGGATCCGAACTGATATATATGAACGAAAAATGAGTTTTTCCCTAGTTTTGCCTGCTTGGCTTCAAAATGATAATTAAACAAACTTTCATGATAAACTTTATTATATTTTGATTAAAGAATATAATTTAGCAAAAGATTTATTTATTTCTTTGTTCGTTTATTTATTTATTTTGTTATGCAGGAAAGTGATCAAATGAAGTAAAAAAAAGCAAGATTGCAAATTCATTGCAGTGAACCAAAGATTATAAGGCAACCTCTACCCAGTAATCATGTTCACTAATAAGGAGCCCTTATTTTTTTGGGATTAGGAAAAGTCTCTCTCTCTTTTTCTTTTTAATCTTTTTTTTTTCTTTTTAGCTTGGGAATGAGTGTGGTTATTTTATTTTTTATTTTCGTTTTTATATTTTTCTACCAATCATCATGTTTATTCTTTCAAAATATTTGTCAATTACTAGTAAAAAGGAAAAAAAATACAAAAACTCATTTTTTTTTGGTAGAATAAAAAAAAAAAAACTCATTTGCTATTAATTGATTATGGGTTTTGTATTGGATGTATGAATGTAACTAAAGAGATATTGTCAGATGTCAGAATTTATGGGCCTTATTGCAGTGTCTTTTGTTTTTCCCCATGTCTCTGCATTGTTAATTTATTTGTTCTTTCAAGAAAAAAGAAAACAAGTAAATATTCTTACCCGCACTGGATTTAGCCACATCGAAACTAATCACGTGACGAGTATTTTATACTTGTCATGTGATTGGTGTACAGTTTAGAAAAAGTAACCAATTACATGACAAGTGTATTAACACTTGCTGCATGATTGATTTGGTACGGTCAAGTCGGGTTCGGATAAAAAAATTTCGTAAATATATTCATCTTTGACCGTAATCTTAGCTATTCGAGCTTCAATGCAAATTGGGATCTTCATTGTTTGAATGGATTGACTAGGCAATTGTTTTTCTTTTTTAACCGTCACATAATAAAGAAAGAAACTATTATTAAAACAAGGTAAATAATAATTATCCAAGTAAAATAATGATGAAAAATAAAACTCAAAGACATCATAGTCTAGAGATTTTAAATTTACCAATTGAGTTAAGCTTTATTATCGAATTGCCAATTATTATTAGTAAATAGAAAGTGCTGTTTAATTGTTAATTAGTTGTGCATTTGTGTGTACCGTCTCATCTTTCATATTATTAAATATTCTTTAAAACAAATTAATATATTCCAAAAATTCATTAAAATATTTTTCAATTGTAAAATTTACTTCACCAATTTTTCATTTCAAAAGTCTAATCATAAATTTTGACCTCATATTTTTTTTTTTAACGTTAAATTTCTTCCTCTCATTAATATTTGGGTGTAAATTAGTTTTATCACCTATATCAATTTATATGTAAGAAACTAACCAAAATTAACGTAAGAAAAGTTTTATCTATTTATTTAGTTCATTTAATTTTAAATTTTTTTAAAAAAAAATCCAAATTTGTTGCAACCATGATGCTTATATCTTAGAATTCAAGATTTTGTTTTGCATCTTTTAGCACGCCTAAAATGTTCCTCAGCCTATCGTTTGAAAAAGAGAATTTTAAAAAACGAGAACTTGTGATTATGTCCAACCTAAAAGGCTTGCGATTGGGGTTTTTCTTGTTCATTACTAAATGTATCGATTTATTGAAAATTTACCCTATAACCTCGAGGATGTGGGTTTGAGTTCTTGTAAATGCAGATGCCATTTCAGTTGTTTATCAATTTATTGTTTGTTGAATAGTAGTTTGTATTTATTTGATATTTCGTCATGTTTAATTGTAATCGTTTGTCGTTTGATAGAAGTATTGATACAATTGTCTCAGATCAACAAAAAAATTACTCACAAGAATCCAATCTATTAATTTTAAAAATTAACTACCAGGAGAGTGTAAGCCCCGTTCAGTTAATCCAATTAATTGGACCAAGTGAATAACTGTGTTTATTGGCCAAGGTTTGCTTAGCAAGGGTGGGCAAGCGGGCTCCACACGTGTCTCAGCCCCCCGCCCAAAGACCGGGACCCACCCTAACCAAGGGCAACTCGTATCCGAGCTCGCATCTCTGCGGATTGTGGCCCGGGGACTTTTCTGGGTCAAGGCTCAAGGCCCGAACACCCATTCACTTCATCCCCTGGTTGAGGTACTTAAAAGCTTTATTATCCTCATATGTAAAAGGAGTTTATGCTTGTGTATCTTTCGATGTGGGATAATATTTCACCCATAACTAATAATAACAATTGCTAACATCTGTGCAGTTTTACGCGGAGTTGTCCCGTGCACAAATCAACTCAGAAAATTACTTTATTTAAGTTTGATACTCTGGGGAAAGAGAATATTAAAGAGAACTATTCTAGATCTAAACATCAATCAGTCTTTAGTTTTCATGATATCGAGAGTGCTTCCTCCATCTTTTGAATGAATCACATTAGTTTCAAAATATCCCAACTACAAAAGCTTGACAAGACAATTACCATTTACCAAAAATAGAACAAAAAAGAAATATAGAAATTTAAATCCAGAAAGCCACACCCAAGCCTTCCCCTACAAGTCCACCGCACCACCAAAACCACCAGTCTCCGGTGCTACATTCGTTTCATAGATCTTGTACCACAGTACCGGTAATAGTAAGCCAAGCCATTCACAACACAGTGGGCGGCTTAACAATCTACCAAAGGCTGCCTTTACGAGCAGCCACAAGCAATGAAGAGAGGATGTAACAATGATGAGTTACAATCAAAAGATGGATGGAGAATTCTCACTTTGAGATATAGCATATGGGGGCGAATTAGAATTACAAAATAAATACCATCAAAGATACTTAAGACCCCATTTAGGGAAAAATGGATGGTTTCAGCAGCTTTCAAGTAGGCTCAAATGCAGAGCATAATCGCACACCACAGGTCGCATGACAATAAATTCCGAGTTGATATGGAAAAATAATTCAAACGAGCACATGATCATAGCATATAATCCCATCCCAAAGTTCTTCACCATCAATTTTAACAGATGCTAAATAAAAGAAATACAAAGATAGAGTAGCTATTATCCCAAAGTAGGAAAAATACTAAGAAAGCTAACATAAGGATATTAGTTAAAACCCTAACATAGAGTGCATCATGGCGGCTCCAATTTGCATCACAAAAACGTACAAAATGACAATATACATCAGCAACATTCAGCAAGCTCACCGAATTTTCTATCAGATCAAAGCAAAAGGTTCTAGAGCAACAATTATTCATCTGGCAGAGGCTCTACGCCTTCAGACATGTTTTCTTGAGTTTCTGAAATTGGTGTAGGTTCTGCATCTTCACACACTGTTTTTTCTTCATTCTCTGGAATTGTTGGAGGTTCAGCAACTTCAGGCACTTTTTCTTCAGTTTCTGAAACATTTCGTTTCTTATACAAGTTGATAAGCTCTTTAGCATCAGACTCAAGACCTGACAACCGTTTGTCCAAAAGATTAATCTTCTCAGTATACGCATCAAACCGACCAGCATAACCCTCTTCTACTTCCTTCATCTTCTGTTCAATAATCGAGCAATTCATCTTATAATCCTCCTCCCGTTTCTTGCGCTGCCTCTCTATTTCTGCAGCTGTCAACATAAGACCACCCTGTCCAGCATCTCTGTAAGTCGGTTCTTCAGGAAGCTGAGCCTTTTCCCTATATTCTGCAAACACCCTTTGAGTTTCCTTTAAAGCCTTCCTGTAACTATCTAGAACACTCCCCATCAAGTAGAGCTCACGTTCAAGACGATAGATTTCGCCATCCTTTTTGTGTATCTCTTCCAATCTAGCCTTATGCAAGTGCTCTATCACAGCATCACGTTTCTGCAACTCATTAAGCAAGATCTGTTGGTTCATATTTGATTGTTCCAGAGCTTGTTCCTTCTCCTCGTAAAACAATCTAGCTCTTTCGGTCATTTGTTGAATTTTCTCCATGCAGGTTCCAAAGTCCGACGGCTTATGTTCCCAAGAATCATTGATCCTCAACCTCTTGTTGCTGTCATTGAGTGCATGATGGGAGACATGATTGTCATGTTCAATAACCCTCTTGCCCGCATTGTTAAAGAAAGATGGGGTCGAATCAACGTGCTGCATATCATCCCTAATGTCCATGGAAGACGGGTTCCTAAGCTGATCCTGTGAACCAAAGGCAATTTGGTTTGCCTCCAATGCTTGAAGTAAATTACCAGTGAATCCATCACCTTCAAGAGAATCATCAGTAGGGAAAACATGAAATTTGTCCCCTGCTGCTTCTTCATCTTCTTCCTCCGCATCTTCTTCTTCGTCCCCATCCATATCTTGTGCCTCTTCCTCCTCTTTCTTCTCCTCAAAGCTGCCAAATTCCCCAGCATTTTCACAACGCTGCATAAAATGCTGCCCCATATCATTCTTCCCATCCAAAAGCCACTGCCGTTGCTCTTCCTCTTCTCCCCCCACCTCATCAACTTCATTGCACTTGTCAACATCCATCATTTCCGCATCCTTTGTTCCTTCTTCTTTCTCACCCTCCTGTCCAAGTGTCAGCTCAGTGTTCGGTCCCCCCATCACACCAGCCTCCTCTACAGGACGGTCAATTGCACCACCAACATCATCATTCCCCTCATTAGCTTCCCTTTCTTCGCCATCTTCTTCTTCCTTAGCCTCTTCACCCAATTCACCTCCTTCTCCTGCAGGCTCTTCCTTCAAGAATGCGTCCTCACGTTGAGATTTTATCAAGTGCTGCAAATGGGATGCGTAGTAACAATCCCTCAATTGACCCCCTTGCTTCAACTCCTTCTCCACCATGAACCAAAACAAGCCAGCCCAATCCACCTTCTCCGGGTGCCCATCTTTTATCACCTTCAACCACTCCATCACTTCATTCGGCATCATCCACATATCCTCGTGCAAAAGCACCCAATCCGACACAAACTCGACAATAAATCCTATCGAATCATCATTTATACCCTCCAAACCCAACTCCACTTCCACCCCAACCACATTGCCCTTCTCCTTCTTCCAGGGCATCTTAAAAGCACGAGCTAAGTCGGCCCTATTGACATGGATACGACAACAATTGACATAGCTACCTCGTTGCTTCGCGTTATAAGTAGCAACCAACTCCGCAATCAAGTCAACCCTAATGTTCCTATCAAAATCTATGTGAACGAAGTCCCACAACCCGAGCTTCTTCAAAAGCTTCTCATGCTTGGCGAAATCAAGAATCTTGTGGGGTATAAAGGGTATGGGGTTCAAATTTTTCATCAAAGTTTGCAACTTTTCCTCAATTGCTTGCCGTTTCTTGATGTTCTGCTTACCCTTACCTTTACCCTTCCCCTTACCGCCGTTCTTCCGCTTGTTGGGTCCCCGCCGGTTGGAGGGCGACGTGACGGGGGCATCGGGGACTGACACGTGGGAGTCAGTGATTGGAGGGTCAACGTGGAGAGGCATATCTGAAGAAATTGCTGGGGTTTCTTGTTCTTCTCCTTCTTCTCCTTCTCCTTCTCCTTCTTCGTCGTCGTCTTCCTCTTCTGCTTCTTCTTCTTCTGGGTTGTTCTCTTCCGGATCCGGAATGGGCTGTGAATCGGGGATGGTTTCAGGATCGGATTTTGGAGGTGGGTCGGGTTGATTTGGGGCTTCTTGGTTTAAGGACTGGAAACCCTCACATACGACGTCGGATTCATGGGTCTGTTCTTGCTGCAGAGGTTGTGGGGGTGAGGAACTGGACATTGCTTTAACAACTGGCTTAAACTCCTCCCCTCTCTCTGTCTGTCTCTCTCTCTCTCTCTCTCTTCAGCCCTCACGCCTGAGTGCTTTCTAGCTTTTAGCACAGAATGAATAGGTACTCTTGATGAACTGCTACTAGTACCAGCACCCAATTGTGATCCTTTTTACGTTTTTGTTTATGCTAACCAATTGAATACAGTTCAATTAATATTTTTAGTAATTAAATTTAAATATAATTATATTAAAAAATATTAAAAAAATTATATTATAATATTTAATTTCAATTATTAAAAATTTAATTAAATAGTGCCTAACTAAATAGCATCTATCCTCTTTCTTTTACTGCTTTGGGCCCCTATCAATAGTCATGTATGTTTTATCTTAATTTTCGTTTAGTTGGTGAACCAAATAGGTATAATATAAAAAGGGATAATTATATTCAACTATCATGAGCTAGGACTAAATTCTAAATTAGACCATTAATTTTGAAAATTATTTAAATAATTTTAAAATATGAGTACTAAATTATAATGAGAAAAACAAAAATGTCCTTCTATCTTTTACCATTGAAATATGGAGAAATTACACTAAAATACACTTGGATATAACAAAATTACCAAAATAACCATAGGAATTTGCATACTAATTATAATGCTAGCAAAAATTTGATAAAGACAAAATTCCTTCAAATTTTTTATAATGCATGATTTTTTTCATAAAAAATGATATTTTTTAATAATTTATCTTTTTCATCAAGAACAATACTTATGGTATTATAAAAATTAATGAATATGTGTTTAGTATTTTTTGAAAAAGTTCTCAATTTTAAAATGCGGAATCTAATTTTTGTATTTTTTTTATTTTTTGGTTGTCAGCAATTTTGTCTATTAAATTGGTATAAAATATTCCAAAACACACCTTATGTGTTTCAAATTATTACAAAATTAATCTTGGACAATTTGTAAAATTTAGTCAAATTTGACAAAAGGGTAAAATAAAAAAAATATTAAAATTTAACGATTTTTGTTAGAAAATCCCAACGGTAATAGACGAAAAATTGCATATGTAAAACGTCTGCATAACTCAGAGTTATCTCAATAATTTTTAGAAATTTAAGGTTTTATTTGTAATTTGGTCATACCCCGTGGTAGTTGAGTGTAATTATCCCATATAAAAAATATTCAAAGCATTTTATTGTTAAATAACTTTTAAAATATACATATTATATAAGGTCACTAAATTTATTAATAAACTAAATTTATTAAGGAAATTAATATGAATTATTTCTTTTTAAAATTAGAGTAACTAGAACAGGTAACATTTTAATTGGATACAATGAAAAATTTATTTACATTTTAAGTATTTCAATTTCTATTTGAGTTTGAGTACCTTTTTTTCCACTGCTATTAGTTAGTAAATTTAACTATTTTCAACTATTGTTATTGGGCTTAACTTGAAAGTTTTATAGTAAATCAGAATCATGCTTAAAAGAATTAACCATTATAATAAGTTTTTCTAAGGAATGATTGTGACAGTTTTGATGGATACTTCTCAAATTAAATTAAGAACTTATTTTATTTCTTTTCTCGGATAAGTATCTTTTTTATTTTCAATTGAAAAATGAGTGATACTAATAGACACAGGTTAATTGCTTTTTAAATTCGTGTTATTATATCTATTTAAACTTATTTTTTATATTTCGTTACTAAAGGTTTTGGGGTAGGGTGACGAGAGATTAAGAGCTAATTTGGATGATTTTTTTTAAAAATGAAGTATTTATTTATTTTTTAAAAAAGTCATTTTAGTGGGAAAAAAATTGTCATTGGATTGGTTTTCCAAAAAAGCAGAAGCTGAGAAAAAAAAATATTTCTTTTTTTAATAGATATCTAGAGTAATTCAAAATAAAAATATATTTTAAAATACTTTTTATTTATTGTATCCAAATACAAAATTATTTAATTTTTTTTTAAAAAAAAAGACAAAACTCCACTAAAAAAGCACAATTCAAAAAAAAATTAAATCCATCCAAATGAGCTTTAAGAAAAAAAGTGAGAAATATGAAAACAAAAAAAAAGGAAAGCAAGGGATGTGAATATTAATTAATTAAACATTATTATGTCAACCCACGTTACTTCAAGCAGTTAAGTAAAATGTGTTCAATTGTTTAAAAGTGTATGTATTCAATAAGGACCCGTTTGCTTTCCTAGATTAGTCAAGAAAAGTCCTTCACATATCGACTAATCTCGGCTAATTAATCGTTTGGTTGCCGAGATTATAATTGCGGGCCTTTACCTAATCTCACGCGGCCCGCAATGTGATGGGTCTAATCTCGAGATTATAATCTCAGGAGAGGGGGTGAGATTGAGTCTTGGCTTCCTAAGATTAACTATTCCAACATTTTGAATTGACTATTTTGTCCTTTGTTTTGCCCTTACTTTTACAAACTTGTTATTATTAATTATTTTTATACTTTACAATATATAATTTTATTAAATAATTATTATTAATTATTTTTATATTTTACAATATGTAATTTTATTAAATAATAATAAATTATTATTATTATTTTTGTTATCTTTTACAATATAATTTTAATGAATAATAATAATAATTTTTATTAAATAATAATAAATTATTATTATTATTCAATCAAATTAAATATTGCAAGGTATAAAAAATTAAAATTAAAATTAAACTATCAAAATTTCATTTCCTTCTTCTTAAAAAATAATTTAAATTATTTTTATTATTATTGTCATTATTATTATTGTTATTATTCTTATTCTTATTATTATTGTTACTATTATTATTACTATTATTATTATTATTATTATTATTATTATTAGCGTTATTATTATTATTATTATTATTGTTGTTGTTGTTGTTATTGTTATTATTATTGTTATTATTATTATTATTATTGTTGTTGTTGTTGTTATTATTCTTATTGTTATTATTATTATTATTATTATTATTATTGTTATTATTGTTATTATTATTATTAGTGTTATTATTATTATTATTGTTGTTGTTGTTGTTGTTGTTGTTATTATTATTATTATTGTTGTTGTTGTTGTTGTTGTTGTTGTTATTGTTATTGTTATTATTGTTATTGTTGTTATTGTTATTATTATTATTGTTATTGTTATTATTGTTGTTATTATTATTATTATTATTATCGTTATTCGTATTATTGTTATTGTTATTATTCTTATTATTATTAGTGTTGTTATTGTTGTTGTTGTTATTATTATTATTATTATTATTATTATTATTGTTATTATTATTGTTATTGTTATTATTGTCATTATTATTATTATTGTTGTTGTTGTTATTATTGTTGTTCCTGTTGTTATTATTATTATTGTTGTTGTTGCTATTATTATTGTTATTATTATTGTTATTGTTATTGTTGTTATTATTATTATTATTATTGCAAGATGACTAAGGCATAATTTGAAAAATAAGTCTTGAAAAATTTTAACAATCAAAGGTAATAACGTAAATTGTATTTTAATATTGGTTCAATCTTATTCAATCTTGGATACCAAACCACCCTCTGTATAATACGTACGATCATCCTATTCAGTTAATCATGGCTACCAAACAACCAATCTAATTGGCTTGAATCTCGGCTAATCTTGAGCCAATACACAAGTTCCCATTAACCAATCTCGCGAAGCAAACGGGTCCTAAAGATACAACGTTAGTCTACTTTCATGGTTAAATTTTTAGTAATTTAATTATTGATAATTTAATTGAATATTTAATAGTTAAATTCACAATCAAAATTTCAATAAGTAAATCGCTTAAATTTTAATCTTTAATGCAAACGATCAATTCAAAAATACGTGTATTTAAGTTTAACTCTATTTTATGTGGTCAAGATTACAATTCTTCAAGTTACACCGTATAGACATGTCCATCAATCAATAAAGTCATTGTTGATGAATGAGTATCAAGTCCATCGCTTCACTCAATAAAAAGCTCTCAACCATTTCCATTGAAATTAATATTTTTGAAGAAAGGACACTACATGAAAATGTGTTCTGGATTTTCAGGACACCCCAATTGTGTAAGAAGTATCATAAATTTTCGGGATGAAACAAATGACTTTAGCTAGTGGCTCGGTTTTACCTAACCAAGGACCGACGAGTAACGATTGGTCAAGGAGCCTTGGGACTAAGGGAATAGATTGTAGTTCAATACAAATATGTCGGGACTACTAGGCAGTGTGCTCGAAATTTGTAGGGCGACACTTGATTGTACTGGTTAGCTTTGGACAGGAGATTGACGATTGATAGAGGGTGCTTTAGCAACTTGTGATAGAGTACTCTCTATGAATTTGCTCTATTGTTATCTTATTTTTTTTAGGGGAGTAATCGAAATTAAGATGTGTAGTGAAAAAGACCATTCGCTCTTTGGCAGGGGCGGAGCTTTTAGTTGACAAGGGGAGCCATACTTCAAATTTTTTCAATTACCTATTTGTATGTGTGTGTGTGTGTGTGTGTGAATAATTGCCCCCTCTAGACAATGTTAATTGTCCATTCAATTAGATATTGGGGTGCGATTAAAAAATTTAGCCCACTAAACATAATTAATTAATTATGGGCCAACTAATAAATTGATAGAATAAGTAAAAATTTAATGATGGTCCAACTAATAAATTAATATAATAAGTAAGAACTCAATGATGACCCAACAAATAAATTGATTAAATAAGTAATAATTCAATATGGTCCAACTAATAAATTGATAGAATAAAAAAATGGTAAGGCCCAAATAAATGTGTCTAATTTCAATTCAATCACCTTCAATTTTTCATACATTCACCTCAATCCACACATTAGTACATCACCTCACTCACGAGTCACATCCGCAGTAGCAAACAAGTCGGAATTGAATAAGTTTAATTAGCACCTGATCACCTCCATGGCTCATCAACCATAAAAAGAAGTTGTTGGTAACCCATATTTTTCATCTTTTAATGCCATGCAATTGGTTTGCACTACAAAAGTTTTGATTCAAAAATTTATAGATGATGATTGGTATGTTCAGTGAGAAATCTGACATTATTTTGTAATAAACATGACATTGACCTTCCGAATTTTAATGCTACTTATGTAGCACGGTGAGGGCGATTTTGTCATCAAAAGGATCACATTACAGTGAAACATTATTACCGAATAAATATTTTATTGGTTGCAATAGATAAGCAGTAGCAAAAGTTGAATCACATGTTTAGTGAGCAAGCAATAGAACTTTTAGTCTTAAGCTCAACTTTAGTTCCTAACGACACTTATGAAGGTTTTAATGTCGATGACACATGCATACTTGTGAACAAATTTTATCATGTGGATTTTAGTGGTCAAAAGAAGATTAGTTTGAGATTTCAGATTTAGCAATTCATTATTGATGCTTCTACCGATCTAGCTTTCAAGCACTTGTCAACTATGAGTAAATTGTGCAGAGCCTAAACAATGACAATAAAGTCAAACACATTTTACTTGATTGACCGATTGATCCGCCTCATTTTAACTCTTTCGGTCTCTACAGCTATTACAAAAAAGATCATTTTCAGCAATGAAGACCATCAAAACAAGATTGTGCAATAAAATGAAAGATGAATTTCTTGCAGACAACATAGTGATATACATTGAAAAAGAACTAGCTAAAAGCTTGAGTTCTGATTCAATAATCGATGATTTCAAATCCATACACGAACGAAGAGCAGCACTCCAGATAAAGATAATTTATAATTTTTCATTACTTTGTATGATATGCTTATAATACACATTGTATGATTTTTTTTAAAAATACAATTAATTATTTTGCCCTCCTCCCTCCCCCCAAAATTTTGATCAAGCTCCGCCACTGCTCTTTAGGATTGGGCCTTGTACTCAAGAGAAAGGGACAATATGATGATTGAGATTCCACATTCATAAATAGCCAACATTGAATGATTCACATTTTGGGATCAAGAGAATTTATATTATTAATAATAATAAAGTTCGAATTTTGAAATCTTTGATAAATATTTTGAAATCACAATAAACCTTCTTAGATCAAGTGGTTTAAATGGCTCGAGGATCATTGAAATTAGGTCTACATACACGAAACTACAAATAGGGTATGCTCAGGATTGACGCCACGAATTTGAGAAATGAAAATTTAAGGATGAAAAGTTTAAAAATAAAGTGATTAAATATAGAATCACTTATAAATGTTGTATTTTTATATTGAGAATGATGATGTTTGTACTTGTAGAAGTAACAAGGGTCACACGACATCATCTCTTAAATTTCGTAGCCTTAGTTTAGGCGATTGAAGTCGATTAGATCGGGACTTCAAACCTTATTAAGATTGTTTTAAGCTAACAAATTGAGCCTTTTCGTTGGGTTTTAATATTTATGTTGCCCAGATCAAATACATACCTATGTGGAGAGTACTAAAAGAATATGGTCCAATAATTGTGATTTGACTGAATTAGAACATGAATTTAATCGGTATTTGTTGACGCTCAGCACTGAACAGTCAATGACCATTACGAAAAAATAAATTGCCCATTTATCCCGAAACCGTTCGATGTAATAAGTTAAATTCCTGCAGTAACGTTATAAACTGTACAAATTTCTACTGTTTCGCTGTTCGTGTCTTGTCTTCTCTGTTCTGTTCTCGTGAACCTTCAACGGTCTCATTCGTGTTTAAAAGCCACTAAACAATGAAGCAATAATTGTGAATACTCACACTCACCGCGCACGCAATTAACGGCTAATTTTCTTCTCACTTTTCCACTTTCCACTCTCATTCTCTCTCTCTCTCTCTCTACATAGAAAAATGGCTTCTGGCATCTTCGCCGGGGCTCTCTCACTCCTCCTACTTTCTCTCATCTCCGCCGTGGCGCAGGCCGCCTCGGCGCGCCAGCTCTGGTGCGTGGCCAAGAACAACGCCGAGGACGCCGCCTTGCAGTCGGCGCTCGATTGGGCGTGTGGGACCGGCGGAGTCGATTGTGGGCCCATCCAGAGAGGTGGACCCTGCTACGATGGATCGGATCTCCAGCGAACGGCGTCGTTCGCTTTCAACGATTACTACCTCAAGCATGGCCCCTCTGATGAGAACTGTAATTTTGGGAACACTGCTGCTCTCATTGATATCAACCCTAGTAAGCTCTCAAAATTCTAATTTATTTTACTCTCTTTAAACAAATAAAAAAAGTACTAATTTTTTGTTGTTTTATTTATTTTCAGGCCACGATAATTGCAAATTTCCATCCAGGTGAGAACTTGATAGGTCTTATTGAACATGTTATAGTTTCTTGGCAATAGAAATTGTTATTCGTTGGTTATATGAATCTCGGGCTTCAATTATATTGAGTTTTAGCTTCAAAAATATTCTTGAAATTTATACCCTTGTAAATTTATGCAGCTCAAGCTCGGGCAATGGAAACATTAGCGGGCCGGTGGATACTGGGTCCGATAGTTCAAATCTGAGCAGCAGTAGTGCAATTACTCACTATTGGGATTGGGGATCGCTTTCGATTCATCTGTTTTTGGCAATGGCACTAATCTTGTGATGGAGTTGAATGCACATTCTTTTTTTTTTGACGGTTAAGTTGAATGCACATTCATTTTTGTATGTAATTAGAAGTTGGCTGGCAAAAGCAAAGGCTTTTGTTGAGAAAAGATGTAGCAGAGACAAGAATCAGAGGTTATTTTGGGCTTTGATCAATGAATTATGGTTTATATATTTTTGTGCACATGTTCTTGCTGGCTTAGTCAATATTCCTATTTCTTGATTTGCTGTTAAATGAGTTCAACCTTTTAAATTGATTTGTTTTTAGTGTAATATTGCTAGGAGAGTGCCATGGCTACATCGTAAGATTGTCCTGCGTATGTATATCGTAGTTGCAATATTGAGTGAGCCCCTGAATGTCCTTTGGTGCACCATCTGATCCAAGTGCTTCGCTAGCCTGAGGATCCTTGCTCTTCCGTTTAATTACGGAATGTGTAATCCTTTTGTTGTTTCCTTTCATCATTTTGCATTAGCTCCGCTGTGTTATAGTTAATTGTTGGAATATAGGTATGGATAATATAGCCCACGAGAGCTGAACCAACCCAACCCGAGAACTATTGGATGGATGGAATAGTTATTATTGAATGTGAAGTTGAGAGGATAGAAGTTTTCTCTCCTCATTCCCCAGAATCCACTCTCCCTCCCCTAAACGCTGCATACATAACGAACAGAGTTTCTGGAGTGTGAGAGAACATAGGCCATATTTCAAATGTTGCATTCGTATTTTAACACATTTTCATTGTGAAAAAGATTTCTTTTCGTTTAATGATTGGAGTTTGTCAGTTCAACATGGAGTATCTGAATTTAGAAGGTTACATACATCACTGAATCAACTCTCAGAAGACATCCGTTTTAAAGGTATGTGTTTATCTTTCCCGTCATCGATTATAAGTTGCCTTTTTCCTTAAGTTCAGCTGCTTAGCTTCCTAATCCGGTACCCAAGCTGGGGTTTGAAGCAGTACTAGTGAATTTTTATGCTTTCTCAAACTGCTGGCTTGCCGACACCATTACAAATACATTGGTTTATGCTTTATTTTTGGACCAGGGAAGACTGCCCTTGCCTCCCCTGCCCATTATTTGAGTTGAGAATCTAAATTAAACTGCTGAAATGCAGATCTATGTTAGCTTTGTAATCTCATATTATCAAGAAAATCCTCTGTTGAAATTGATCTGATTATAGCATCTTCTGATATGATCGGTATACAGTTGGATATATTGTGTACCTGATTTTGGAATGGAAGTGAAACAACTTATGCACCTTTTGTTGTGCAGTGTGAGGACTGGTGACTGATCAACCTTCTCCCATTGTATGATGCACTCTCTATGTTATTGCTTCATGTTTTGTTGTCTGTTGATTCTTGTACCCAAGAGATGCCCAAATCTCTTGTCCGGATTTGGTTAGACCACACCGAGAATTACGTGGCAAGTCAGTTATTCTTGCCGGTTTATATGTTATCATGGGTGACTAAATGACATGACAAATATTGTAACACTTGATATGTGATTGATTGGGTGCGGTCGAATCGGGCAAAAATTTTCCACTCCACTCTTGCTATGCACATACAGTCGTTTTCTTTATGCATTGGATGGAAACCAGGGGACTAAAAAGAAAAAAGGAAAAAGAAAAGGTCAAAAAACGAGTAGAATGTAATCCCCAAAATATCCTCCGCGTGTGGACTTGGGCTTTTAATGTATGGCCTGACGCGGTTTTAAGATGGACCCCTATGTATGAATGAAGTAAAGTCTACGTTAAGTTTATCCAAAAGAATCCAAGATTAATCAGATTTTACAATTTATTTCTGTTAATCAAAGCAACTTTTTGTGTTTAATACTTGTTACATGATTTATTAGTTTATATTTTAAATTTTGAATTACGTTGATTAATTACCTTCTATATTATGACGAAAAATGCTTTTTTCTAACTACAAAGAATTTGAAATTGAACTTAGGGTGCAAAATGTCATTATTTATCAGAAATTATACAAATATATGCATAGCATAAGGCCAAATTTCTTCCAAAGAACTCCATCAGGTCAATGTCACATTTTTTTTTTCTATAAAAAAGGCTACTTTCCTGCAATTTGGGAGTAAGTAATCATCTTTTTCATATTTTGTGAACACTTTAATCCTCTCAAAACACATCTTATATTATTCTAGTCTTTTTTTTTCCTTGTTTGGTTTTAGCCACTCGATTCTGACCCTCTGACCGACTAATCCAAATTGAGTACTACATAAACCTATTATGAGGGTAATTCTCCCAACCAAATTGCTCTATTCACATCTCCAAAATTCGAACTCTGGGCATTACTTAAGGGATCTACTGCCTCATCCCGTTAAATCAATTGGTACTTGGTATATTATTCTAGTCTACAAGTACGAGCCTGTTAACGGCGAAGATGGCATCAAAATTTGAAAGTTTAATATCATATATTTAATATTTAAAGGGTTAAGTTAATAAAATTTGCATAATTCGATTTTATATTGTATTAAAAAGAAATATTTATCTTGAGATAGGAGTATTTGTCCATATTGGTTTTTTTTTTTTTCAAATTAAAATTATTCATATGATGAGTGTACTAACTTGCTATGCGGTTGGTGTTCAAGAATAATAAATCACTGAGAACTTTTTCAAACATATTAATTAGGGATAATACCTATATCTTAGTACATTTCAAATATAAACTCAAATTTTTGAGAAAGGAAAAAGGAAAAAAAACAAGGTACCTCAATTTTGGGTGTGTAAATTTGATGCATATTGACATAGATATCTTGAGCAACTATATTCATTTACATTATTGGCTAACCACTGTAGTAGCAAACTTTTTTTTTTTTTGGCTTAGTTACAATGAACTTAATTAATAAATGCAAATATATACATATATAGAGGAACTCTTTGGTGAACAAATCAGTATCTTAATATTTTCAACTTAATGAAAATGTTATTAGCTCTTAATTCTTTAATTAACAATACTTTCTAGTAAATTTCAGATTATGATTTCCAATACAATGGGAACATGTATATCACATGAAGAATCAATAGTTGAAGAAATGGCATCAGCAGGAATACATAATTTGATTGCTCTGAAGGTTCGTAATTAGTGTGTATATATACTACATACATACATATATACATAGATATTTCAAACAACTTGAAAATATCCTGTAGCCGCATGTTATCAACCTTTTCTGTGATTGAGGACCATTTTCACGCAATAATACTTAGAAACTTTTGTTGAAACAAACAGGTTTTCCCTCTATATGGGAAACCAGACAACAGAACAGCTCATGGTGTTTCTGCCCACTTTTGGAAAATTAACATGAAAAAACGGGGACAAAATCAGAAATTTTTATGCTCGACACGAACTTGAGGGAAGCCTAGCTCCGTAAAAAATTATCGGGAATTGAGGGATGAAAAAATAACTCATCAAAATCTCGTCCACCAACATGCATGAACTATATATATAGAATTGCTGCTTACTTTTGCCATATTATTTCCCTTTCTGTATCCTACAACTAAACAGAAATGCAGGCTCTATGTTTTGTTTCAGTCAGATATGAAATGACAGAATGGATCCACAGAACACCATCAATTTGAAATGCTTGCCAGAAATATGATTAAACACGAAATCCAAAATATGCTAGTGATAACTAATAGTACAATTATCATCTTTTACAAGATCAAATCAAAATAAGTCAATTGGCAAAAACACGATTGGTTGGATTCATAAAACATCTGCAGAACATGTGAAACAAAAAAGATAAATATGCATAGCAACAAAAGTGCCCGCATGTGGCATTATTAACAATAAAAGTGATTACCTAATTATAGGGAACAATCACTGCGGATGTGTGATATCCGTCTCGTCCTCTCCGTATATTCTAGCCGGAACACGAAATCCCAATTCGAAAGCGTTTCCGAAATCCCAAGAATACTGACGGCCACGGTGAGGTGGATTAATATTGTTCTGCTGAGGATCATGATCATCATTCATGGAACTACCTAAGTTGGACTCAAGGATCCCGCGTTGTGGAAACATCGCCGCGGCCTGTGAGTTATTATTATTATTATTATTATTCATGAAAAATCCATCGATTCTTTGAAAACTACTGTCCTGAAACGGGTTCTGGGCCTGCAAATTACTGTGAAGAGACAGGCCAAGATCTTGGCCGCCCTGGAAAGACGACGACGATACCCGGGGCGGCAGAACAGCGTCGTTTGCGAAGCCGGGGAAACTGCTGGTCGGAAAGAAGGATTTCATGGTGTTCACCATATGGGCTTCTTCAGATTGATCTCCTGGTGGAGGGGCCATAAATGAAGAATTATTACTGTTATGGTTTCGGTGAATCAATGAATATCCTGAAAGATTTTGATCGGAATGTGGGTGCGGGTGCTGGTGCTGATGATCCAGCTGTGCGGCCAGCTCGGTGGAGCTAGGGTTGGAATCAGTGTCGTTACTGGGCTGCGGCTGCCACGGGGGCAGCTCGTTGAGCCTGTCGATGGAGGTTTTGGCCTTGTTGATGAGCCAGTCCACGGCCTTGCTGGGGCGGTCGTAGCCGAGCCGGTCCTGGACATCGTAGAATTGAATTGCGGTGTGGGCGGAAAGCCTGACGCGGCGGTCCCTCGGCCCTTTCGAAGTGTAGACCTTGCTGTGCCTGTCTTTCCGGCCGGTGGACCGGAGAATGTGGCCGCCTTGTACTTGTACTATCTCCCCTCTTTCTGATCTGGTTGTTGTGCCTTTCATACTTGCAATTATTGCTGCTGGCTCATGGGATTTTCTTGTTTTTTGTTGAAACCCCTTCTGAAAGCTTTAATTTTAATTCTCACTTTCTTCTGGAACAATCTTGAGGAGGGTTCTGCTTTTTGCAGTATATAGACTGCAAAAAAACTGCAACCGCTGCTGCTGTTGCTGCTGCTGCCGTTGGAGATCCCCAGGAAAAAAGGAAAATATAAAAAAAAAGAAAGAAAGAATTTAGTAAAAGCAGGCTGCTGAAAGTAAAGACAGAGATGAATTTCAATTTCTAGAAGTATAATTTGGGTAAAAAGTGGATTGTTTATGGATTTTGCAGGGGGCAGAGATTTGGTTCGAGAGACAAATCTACCTCAAGAATTTTTTGAGAATTGAGAAGAAAAATTTGCTAAGATAAGAAAGGGTTAGGTTGGAAAGAAAGGGTACAGAAATGAATAGAACAGGAGATCTACTAGTGGGGTGGGGTGATTAGCTATACCTATACCTGTAGACTACAACAATTTTTTGATGTTATTTGAGGGTAACTAGATTTATATATCTCCACTAGAAACAAGAAAGCATGTAAAAGATGTTTAGCTCTCTTTCACTTTGTTTTTTCTTTTCCTTTCCTGTCTTTATTTTTGCTTTTTCATTCTTCTTATTTTTTTTTTGGTTTTGTGTGTGTGTGTGTGTGGGTTTATGTGTCATTTTTAGTTCTTGGAGGACCCTCCACTTCACTTCTCACCCACTCACATCGAAGCATTATTGATACCAACAAAGCTCTCTCTCTCTCTCTCTCTCTCTCTCTCTCTCTCGTCAACTAAAATATCTTGTTCTTTCGTCAAAATGACGAATAGCTTCTCAAGGAAATTATTTTCTCCCCATTCACATGGAAAATCCACTAAGAATGAAAATTAGGGAGGGAATAAGAAATTGTTGTTTGATGAGCGAAATTAAATTTTTATAAAATATTAAAAATATTTCTATTATTTTTGGGGAGAGGGGAATTTATATTTTTTAAAAAATTATATGTAAAATTTAGCTCATTATAATATTAGTAGTGAAAAAAATAATATTAGTAGTGAAATATTAAACCTCATTAGTGATATATAACGAGTGACAAACGTCTTTGTATTGTAATAGTATCGAGTTTGTCTAATTCAATATATATCAATATAATGCTTATTTATAATGATTAGAGACATTAAATATTTCATATATTTAATATGCATGCATCACTATAAGAAAGAAAAAATAAAAAGGGCGCATTAAGTGACAATATAACAATTATTATCAAATGCACATTAAGTGACCATGCTTTTGTTTGGTCCAAATAATAGCTTTTGCAAGCAGGAGAAGTTAAAATCATAAAATAAGCTAGAAAAGAGTGAAGCAGTAAACGCAGAAGCTTTTCTTTTAAAAACAGAAGGTTAAAAGTAGAAAAGGTGGTTGTTGAAGTGTACCCAAAAAAACCCTACAAACATTCAAATTAATTGTTGGTACATTATATAGTTGTCAAAAAACTCGAGCTTCCCCACGGATACATGTACGAAGTCATTATTTCTATTTTAATAGTAATTTATTATTCTATTTTAATAGTAGGTTTTTCGTTTATTTGTGATGGAATTGTTTGATTTATAAATATATTACTTAAGATATGATATAATAATTTGATGTATACTACATGAGTTATTAATTCAATTGAATGATATGTACTTTAAAAAAAAAGGAGCTTTCACATATTTACTGAAGTTAGAAAAGTTGTTCCAAATGTGTTTTAAATTGTGTCACTGCTAACCAATAGTGACACATTAGTAATAACTAGAATTTATTTTATAAATTAAATGACAAATTTTCTTATCACTAAATTTTAGTGTGTTCATATATCAAGAGGAACACAACTTACTGTGAATTAGTCACTAAAAATCAATATTGATAATTTAACAATTAACAAACATCAAGTTTGTAAAAGTCACATTATGATAAGATAATTCTGTTTTTACTTCATACATATCATTAGTGATAATTACATAAATTATCATTCAGGATCCATTTAAATGGCCTTTTTCATAACAAAATCACTTATTGTTTGAAAAAAAAGAAGGAATTTTAGTTAAAAAAAAAGTGTTTGATTGGACTTTTTCGAAGTAATTAAAGTCGGGAAAGTGGTTTTTTTCTTAAGCTATTCAGAGTTGCTTATAAAGAATAAGACCATTTAAAATATTTTTAATTATTACATTCAAAAGCAAAATAGTTTGAATTATGAAAAAGTTGTATTATAAAAAATACAACTCAACAATTTTTTTTAAAATATATCCAAACATGCCGTTACATTTTATTACTCATAAAGTTTTTCCTTCTAATGTATAATGACAATTAATCGAAAATATAAGAAATATGATTACTCAATTAGCTTGCATGTGGTCTTTGCTATGGTCGCTAGCGTACATTACCAAAATCACTACTGAGATATGTCTTAATTACATATTACCCATTAACTTTAAGGAAATTACATTTTCCCCTCTTTATCGAGGGACTTTCATATCAAAATGGACAGCATCGATAAAAAGACTCAAATGTCGAAAAAAAAAACAATAAATTACAAACCCACCCCTAAAATATGCCATAATTACAAATTCTCCCCCACTTTCTACAAATTACATTTTTCTTTTTCTAGTTATGCATTTAATTTATAAAGTTATTTTTAATAAAGAAATAATTAAAATTAAATAATATAATTACAAAATTTGAAAAATTTTAAATATATTATCTAATCATTTTTCTATTTATTTCAATTAATTTTTTTCAATATAAACAATTACATTTACCCCCCTCAACACATCATAATATTACATGTAAGTATGAGAACGATTTCGAAACATCATAACAATTTTTAACAGTTCGAAACAGAAGCCTAGGATAACATGAAGCGAGGGATTAAGGTTGTTAGACGGAAGCATACGTTGGGGAATAAATGTTAATTCCAGAAAGTCAGAGAATAATTTGTATTTATAGATAACTCATTGGTAGTTTTTGTAATTTACCGTATTAGTAATATAACGACTTATGTTGAAATATTTAGTCACTACCTACCGAAAAGACAACTCACACACAACTTCAAATGGCATTATGAAAGTATTATTGCAACAATTATAGTTTTAGTACTTAGTAGGTGTGAACAAGTTTGAAATTAATTCAATATACATATGCCAACCACGGAGCGAAAAAGTCTTGTTTGGGGAGCAATGTCAAATTTTTATAAAATATATACTAAAGGAATTTTTATAATTTTAGGGAATGAAATTTAAATTTTTTATAAAAATTCATATAAATTTTAACTCGATATGAATATGAAGGGGGACGACCGCCTCCTCCAGTCCCCCTTGGCTCCATCCTTGTACCTATGTATGCTGTGATACATCTAACTTGATATATATATATATATATATATATATTGACATTTTTGCTTTATTATTCTTATCTAACTTGGTTCCAAACAATAATGTCGGATTAATCGATGACTACCTAGGTAAAAGCCATCTACGGACACTTTATATCGGGGGCAATTTTTTTAGCAAAAAAACTTGGTAGTTTCAACATGGTATACGGGGGGTCGGGTAGTTAGAACGTCAAGTCTATAGTTTTTACTAACTACTTTTAACGTTAGGAGTTATAAATAGTCATTATTACACAAAAAAGTATAGACAGGCAACTTGTGCCCCACTTCATCAAACACACAATACTACAGATCTTTAATAAGTTCATTAATTCTTAGATAATTTAGGGTAGTTAAGTACGAGGTAATGGTATTCATTAATGGCTATTCAAATATCAATTAATACTACAGTCACGAATGCAAAATAGGACTCGTTTAATTTATTGTTCTTGTTTTGAAACTAGGTTTCTTGGGTCCGTATGAGTTCTAATTAAAATTTTAGTCGACTCTAATCCTAGAACCAGTAGTGTAGCATTAATTATCTAGGTATTCTGGTAATCCTAAGCTCATGCTTTAACATTGTGTTTGGCAAAAGAAAGAAAATGATAGGATAAAAGGTAATTTTTTGTCTGAACTTAAGTTGATCGTACTCAACAAATCATAAGACAAGTGTGATTATACCATTTATGTGATTGGTCACTTTCCCCTAAATATATATCAATCACATGATAAGCGTAATACCCTCACCACATGATTAGTTTCAGTACAGTCAAATCTAGTTCGAACTAAAATTTCCCAAGACATAAGATGGCGGGATTTTAGTTTTCCACCAATATGCTTGGATGAGAATGAAATGAATAGATGAAAAATGAAAAGTGTTTGAGCTCAAAAATGAATTTTTGTACGAAAATGAATTTTTGTACGAATTCGGAGTGGGCCGATTCTGGCCATGTCGAAAGGAAAAGAAAGGGGCCCAGGTCACTTTGACACGGTGTGACGTTGGCCTACGTCAAAGGCCAATATCAAAATAAAAAGCCTATGGCCTAGTCGGCCAAGGATGAAAACAAAATAAAAAATGAAAAGTCAAATTTAAACTTACTTTTACGTGTTGTTAGGATAGACAATAACAAATATCTAAAATAAGTGTTGAGATAAATAGACATGTCTAAAATATCGGTCATATGGGTTTGAAAAATTCAAATTTTCAAATAAGATGGCATAACTGTTATATCCCAAAAATAAAAAGCACCATCCATTTCGAACGGTCAAGCTGAATTATTTATCCAATTCCAAGAATAAAGGAAATGTGGCTGCAACTTGAAGTCTATAAAAGAGAGCTGGATTCACCACACTTCAACAAATCAACTCAACAATAACTTCAATCAAGAAGTCTACACTTCTTTGATGTTTTTAGCTCAAATGAACAAAGATTAGCTTATTTCATAGATAGAAAAATGTTATGTGAGTGTTCATAGCCATGGTCATTTGGTTCAAGATGAGGTTATTAATGCATACACTTCGTAACGTCAAGAAGTATTAGCCATTACTTGCCCGGGTTAGGTCTCAATTCGGGATGAGATATTAATAAGATCAAGTGGTATCCCGCATTCATATCGAACGCATACGTGAGAAATTGTAGCCAAGTCATCAATGCTCATAGGATAATAAATAATTCTTTCAATCCATTCAAATATAGCCATCATACGAAGTCATCAATACATCTTTCTTGTATTCAAAGTCCCTAGTAGTCTTTTCAATGCATTAGAATCGTAGATATGGTCCGGGTCATCAATGCACTTGCTTGTGGATAAAGTTTGTATTATCTATGACGAGTAGCTACCATCATTCAACGCATCTTCTCACTCTGAAAGCTTTACATTAAATTGTCTGCACATAGACCCATAGGGGTAGTGTTTGTCTACTCCAACGCAATTATCTTTCAGATGGAAATTTAAGGCGCAATTAATCAAGATCAAATCAAAAAGACTTCAACTTGTATGCTCTTTGCATACTGGCACTACAAGAAAAAGTGAAATTTTCGGTAGAATTCCGGTGGTAATAACAAATTTCGGCGGATTTTAAATTTTAATATTTTTAAATTTTTTTTAAATTTAAAATTTTAATATTTTTTAATTTTTAAAATTTTGGGAGTCGAAAATTTTAAATTTTAATATTTTTAATTTTTGAAATTTTTGGCAGAATTTCCAGCCGAAATTTCGCCTAAAATTTAAAATTTAAAGTTTTTAATATTTTTAAAATTTTAAAAGTTTTCAGCTGAATTTCCAGCCAAAATTACGCCGAAAATTTTAAATTTTAATATTTTTTAATTATTTTTTAGTTTTCAGCCGAAATTCCACCGAAAATTTAATTTTTTTTTATTTTTTTTAAACTTCGCCGAAAATCACGCGTTTTCTTGTAGTGTGGTACACCTGCACTCAACAAACCTAATTCGACATTACTAGTTTCTGATCGAATTTAGTGATTTCAAATCCTGAGTAAACATATAAAATTGGCACGTCTAGTAGCACTACTAGAAAACACAGTTTTGGCCACGGATTTTTAGCCACGGATAAAATCGGTTGCCAATAGCTACGGAAATGGCCACGGATATAAAAAAAAAAAAAGGAAAACATATGGCCACGGATAAATCCGTGGCCAAATTTCCACAATTCCGTGGCCATTTCAATTTATTTAAAAGAAAAACATAAATAAATAAATTTATTTTTTTTTAAATTTGGACTTGGCCACGGATTATCCGTGGCCAATAAATAAATAAATTTAATTTTTTTTAAAATTTGGACTTGGCCACGGATTTATCCGTGGCCAATAAATAATTTTTTTTTAAAAAAAATTTGGACTTAGCCACGGATAAATCCGTGGCCAATAAATAAATAAATTTAAATTTTTTTTAAAAAATTTAGACTTGGCCACGGATTTATCCGTGGCCAATAAATTAATATAATTTTTTTTTTAAATTTGGACTTGGCCACGGATTTATCCGTGGCCAATAAATAAAAATTTAATTTTTTTTAAATTTGGACTTGGCCACGGATAAATCCGTGGCCAATAAATAATTTTTTTTTTAAATTTGGACTTGGCCACGGATAAATCCGTGGCCAATAAATAAATAAATTAAATTTGTTTTTTTAAATTTAGACTTGGCCACGGAGTTATAATTTTTATAAGGTCAAAGTTATAATTTTTTTAATTTTGCTTTTGTATCCAAAAATTATCTGTGGATAAAAGTAAAATTAGAAAGAATTATAATTTGCACGATTTAATATTTTTTAATTAAATCATAATAAGTATGAATTAATAAAATATATTCATATAAAGATATAAATTAGTAAAATTTGATAACAAAATTCAATATATAAATGTATATAAATATTCTTGGCATGACATATTGATCAAGAAGCTCATCCTAGCCTAGCGGTAAGAAGCTTGGCAATATTCCAAGAGGTCTCGAGTTCGAGTCCCACTTGTAACGATGAAAATCAATTAATGAAATGGGCACGCCGAGCTGGGCCGGGTCGCACCACTGGACTGGTAGCCGCGCGGGTTGGGCCTACTGCGGGCGTGGTTGGGCTAGGTCCAGTTTTTTTTTTTTTTTAATAATTTTTTTTAGCCACGGATTTATCCGTGGCTAGATTTAATTTTTTTAAAATATTTTTTTATCTTAGCCACGGATAAATCCGTGGCTAAATGAAAAATTAAAAAAAACTTAATTAATAGTTGGCCACGGAAATATCCGTTGCCAAATTTATCATTTTTTTTAAATTTTTTATTTTTGGCCACGAATTTATCCGTGGCTGAATTTATTTATTTTTTTAATAATATTAATTTTGGCCACGGATAAATCCGTGGCTAGATTTAATTTTTTTAAAAAATTTTTATTTTTGGCCACGGTTAAATCCGTGGCCAAAAAATCCGTGGCCACTGTCCGTGGCCTTGTTTAGCAACGCCACATTTGGCCACAGATTTTTTCCATGGCCAAATCCGTGGCCATTTGCTTTGGCCACGAATTTTTTGCCAAAATCCGTAGCCAAATCCGTGGTCAAATCCTTGTTTTCTAGTAGTGTAGGACAATACCTAATTTTTTGGCAAATTGGCGTGTCTGTTAATTTTTATACGAATATATAAAATTGGCACACCTGATGGGACCTCTTACTTGTTTAGTTGACCAGTGGAAATGCCAATTCTTTGACCAACCCACAACGTGCAATTTTTATGCAAACAAAATGAAAAGTATTTTCTCTTGTTTGTTTGCATGAAAAAATGAAAGAAAAGAAAATAATAATTGTTTTGCAAACGATAGCAACACGCCTCAAAGATATTAAAATTTGGTGGGTTTCACTCTCACTCCTACACTATTAATTTTCTCCTGCAGTTTTTTCACCTTCTAATCAGAGGAAAATGTTTTCTTTCCTTTTTTTTTTAATTTCGTTTATTCCAATCCCCTCTTTTCATTTTCAATCCAACCAAACAGGACCTTTTTTTTTTATAATATGCACGCACACACACCAATGGCAGGATTCGAACCCTGACGCTAATCTCGCAGCATCTCTTAAGCGAGATACATATTCATTAGACCAAATACCTTAGACATCCAACCAAACAGATTGTAAGGTCTATCTCGATTCATTTTTTATATATATAGAAAATAATACTTACATTGTTTATTACCTCATAGTGTCAAAAAAATAATTAAGAATAATCAATGTGATCAAATCAAATCATATATCCAAAGGGATAAAATTATTATCAATTAAAGTTAAAAATAGAAATACAAAAGTATGACTTCGAATTATGAGATTTTCAGAGTATAACAACATCAACCTTATATAAGAAGTGATCATGAACTTATCTTCTTGCAATCCAAATTAACATGACTATATGAAGTAATTAAGCTGCCATTTGACTAGGGGTGGCAAATGGGCGGGTTGGGTTGGGTTTGAAATGGGTTGGGTACAAAATGGGTTCAAGTATATGGGTTCAAGATAGGTTGGGTCTGGGTTGGGTTGGGTTGAACCCAAATTGATCCAAATTTCAAAACGAAAAAATGTGTATTTATTATAGTTGGAAGATTGTATCTATCATTATTTACTTTATTATTATTGTTGTTGTTATTATTATTATTATTGCTACTACTTTGAAAAATGTAAAAAAATTTAGCTACTAATTTAAATCGATTCCTATAATCAATTCAAATTTTTATTTCATTATTTGATAAGTTAAAAAACCAAAAAGTTTCACACACACACACAGTTTCACATTGCACACACACACAGTTTCACACTGCACACACACACACACACAGTTTCACACACACACAGTTTCACACACACACACACACTGCACACACACACACACACTGTGTGTGTGTGTGTGCAGTGCGTGTGTCTGTGTGAAACTGTGCAGTGTGTGTGTGTGAGTGAAACTGTGTGTGCAGTGTGTGTGTGTGTGTGTGTGAGTGATGATAATGAAAGTAATTATAAATTATAAATCCACACATTCCAAACCCATTTGAACCCATTTTAAACCCAACATAAACCCAAAACCATCTTAACCCAATTGAAACCAAACCCAACCCAACCCAACCCATTATAAATTTTTTAAACCCAACCCAATCCAAAACCAATTGAATTGGGTTGAACCTATGGGTTTGAGCCAATTTTGCCACCACTACATTTGACTATTAAAACATTAATTATTAAAGAAAGCTGGAAGTAGGTAAAGAAGTAATATGGATTTGAAGTACGGAGATGAGTCACATGATATTAACAAAGGCGCATACGAGCTAGTTCTAGGCCTTTGTAGCAGGGGCGGGGCATTTTTTGGACAAATTACAAAAACTTATTCTGAGGTTTGGCGAAATTATGAAAAACCACTCAATTATTAAAAATTATCATTATCCCTTAATATTTGCATAAATTAATAAAAAAAACTCCTTTTATTAGGATTCTGTCCAATAAATTAAGTACTTTTCTCCAAAATAACCTCGTTCAATATTTTATTAATTATTGATCAAAATGGTGTATTACAAACACTTCCCCTGAAATTTGCTAAAAATACAAAATCCCCTCTCCTCAAGTATCATTACAATATATCCCTTAAAGTTTGCCTGCCCAATGAAAAATAAAGCCCACCATTAGGGTTTTGCGATTGAGAGGGAAGAAAACGATTGTTTGTTTTTTCTCAAGGTTTTTATGATTGGTGCAATGGTGAAGATCTAGAAAAAATCTGTCAATGATAGACCGATAGTACTGCTGGCGAGCAAACCGATAAGCGGATGAGGGAGAACCCCTTTGAACAACGACAAGGAGGCCTGGACATGATTGTCTGTTATAGATCTGGAGTCCTTGAAGCGAAATAGCTCTAGCAGTATTGACATCGCCGAATTCCGATGAAGTTCGCTGGGAATGTGAGAATTTAGGCATATTGAATAATTAAATGAGGTCAAACGATGTTGACCATCACTTTGGAGTTGAGAGTGGGTCGATTCTTTATATGCGTGTTTTACAAATTTTTGACGTGAGGAGGTTGTCATCGTCACCAACGGGAGTGTGGCTATAAATTATAATCCCTGAGGAGTTTTTTTGTAATTTTACCAAACTTCAGAGGGGTACTTGTAAATAAAACATTAAGGGCAATTTTGAGATTTTGACATTCCATTAACTATTACATGATTTATGCAAACGTTAGGGGGGTAATGGTAATTTCCAAATATGATTGGGGTTTTTAGTGATTTCGCCAAACCTCATGAGAAGGTTTTGTAATTCGCCCTAATTTTTATATTTTTGAAGAAATTATCTGCGAACCTAAGATATTAGGATCATATATCAATATTTAAGCGTTAAAGCATTTATTTTAGTTATGGTCAAATTAATTAAGCATTCAAGATCTTTAAAAATAAGTAAATAAAATCTATTCTTTTTTAAGGGTTTGTCTATTATTAGGTGGGGTAGAAAAAGTTATCTATTATAAGAAAATTTTATTTTATTAGAGTACCCGTTACCTATTGTGACATGTTACCTATTGTGATCTGCTACTTATTGTTTACCTACAAGTTCTAATTAATTTTAATTACATGTATAAGATTCATTAAACTAAATCTATCACATCTAATCAAGCAATCAATCAACATTCATCATTTAACTTTTCCTTATAGTAATTTTTATTAGATATATTTTAACATTTAATTTATCAACAAACATAATAACATATAAATGCATAACAAATATTATAATTTATATTAATTTCAACAAATTTCTTATTGTAATGTGTTATCAATTTTCTTCATATGTATTTTTTATTAAGAATATCAAGTAAATTTTGATTGCTTCTTAAGATGTCGAGTTGATGCTTAAAATGTATTTTAAAATCAAAATCAAATTGATGCTTAAAATGTATTTTAAAATCAAAATCAAATTGATGCTTAAAATGATATATCCATCTCTTGCTGTAACTTGAATACTTCTTATGTATCTTCTTATTTAGTTTTATTTTTGTTCAGTATTCCAAATCACTATTCATCATTCGTTAATTTGTATCGATTCGATAAAATTGTAATTAAAACTCCATAACTCCCATAAATCAATAATTTGTATAATATTTGACTTATATTGCTAATCACACACAGAAAATGTATGCATTTATGTTGATCTTTACCTGTTCTTTGTCAAATAACTTTTTGAAATATATATTTATCAATATAGGATTAATAATAATAGTTTTTTAGGAAAATAACTTATGAGGCCTTTATTTTTAACAAATAATTAAGTGCATATATATTGTAATTTTATTATTAACAATAATTTGTTTAATATGATAATAACATAGAAAATCAACCTTAACCTAATTAATTGAATCACTAGTTAATTATATATAATTAATTATTTTATGTTGCTCATTCTATCAATATCATTCTTGATATGATCTTAATCACCTTAATTTTGCCACATGAATATCATTTATATTAACTAATAATTATGTTATGTTTTCAAATCAATACATCATTTAGCAAAATGATTTTAATGTTATGTGCATATTTATTACTAATAATTGAAAATATACTCTTTTTTTTCTTAAATTGAAACATTGTTAAGGTGAATTGTGAATTCAACAACGTCAATACATAATAGAATGATATTAACAAACAAACAAAAACAGAAAGACGAGTAAAAACTATTTTGTTCAAAATATAATGAAACAATTTGTACTAGTATTTTTAAAATTTTTGTGTTTGAAATAATTAAATAAAAACTGTATACTATTATAGTAATTACTTAATTTATTTAAGTATAGAAGTACTTTATAATGATAGCTATGAAATTATATTAATATAAAAGACCATCTTTCGATTTTTTATTTATAAAATAAAATTATTAACATAAGATATTTAATATTATTTAATTTCATACTCTATTTATTTACAAATTTCATCATAATATAATCTATTTATCATGTGTACATATAGAGAGAGGGGGGGGGGGGGGGGAGGGAGGGAAACAAAAAAAAAATTATTAACTTTCCTACTTATTAAGATTCTCTCTTCATTAATCCCTTAATCAAGGAAGTTTGGAAAAAGATAAGTACTACATATTTTTGGTAATTCAAAATAAATAATTATAAATTACTAAGAAGGTTATAGGTTAAAATAGAATATATAAACTTGTTGGGGTGAAATTTACATACACGTGGCAATTAATTAAGACCATATCTATTATTAGGTAGTACAAAACTACCTTTTATTAGAAGCCCCCTTATTTTAATTAAGAGATTATATCTTAACAACTTATTTTTAAAATTTATGATTAATTTCATGTTAGAAAATTCTTCTTAATACTGTAGGATATCTTATATTAAGTTCTTAACATCTTAAAATATATTATTGTTGAAAATAACCCAAACGCATCTAAGATAGATTTTTTATTTTATTTTATTTTTTTTTTTTGGGTTTGGAGGAACTTTTAAAATGAAATCCTAACTAAGAGGGTGTTTGGCTAAGCTTATTTGAATCATCTTATAAGCTCCTACATCTTATAAGATATTTTAGGAGCTTATAAGATGTTGGATCTTATTTTAAAAATAAGTTATTAAAGTGTTTGGATAAATAAGTTGGGTGTTAGCTTATAAGATGTTAGTAATGGCAATATTGTAATTAGTTTGGTTGAAAACAAAGGATATTGGTATATCTTAAAAAATAAGTAAACACCACCTTACTTTTCTAAAATGAGCTTATAAGCTCCTAAACATCTTATTTTTGGAACTTACAAGCTCCTTCCATTAAAATTTAGCCAAACACTCCACCACATCTTATAAGCTCCAAAACATCTTATAAGATGTTTTGAGGAGCTTATAAGCTTAGCCAAACACCCTCTAAGTTCCTCAGAAACTATACAACGCAACTCCTCCGAAGGAGGATTGTCCCAAACCACCATCTCCGTTCCCACGTAGTGTCCCATCCTTGCTAACGCATCTGCGCAACTATTTTTCGAGTATACTTGAATGCTGCATAATTTATGTATTTCAACATCAGTTTCTTGTATGGGCTTTGCTTTAATCGAATCATGAATTAACGTCTTCTCTAGTTTATACGTTTATACGAATATATATAATATAATTTAATACAATATAATATAACCTATACTGTATAAAAAAAGATGAAGGGGCTTTATAGACTCAAAGTGGTGGTTTTGACACCACCACACCAAATTGTGATATGCATATTTTACCCTTAAATCATTTATTAAATGGAAAAATATTTCAAGGTTTTAAATGAACATTTACTCCGCTATCAATATAACTTTTTGCCACATGTTCTGATTTTATTCTCCCACATTACCCCACTTTCAAGGAAGTTCAATTACAATTTTTATTTTACATCAATAAAATCTCATATACAAAGAAAATGTAACCCCACTTTCAAGGAAGTTCAATTACAATTTTTATTTTACATCAATAAAATCTCATATACAAAGAAAATGTAAGTATCAAGAGAATTTGATTATGTTTTTTATTTTTCTCTAAAAGCAAAAAAGGAAAAGAAAAAGGAAGAAAAAAGAGTCTCATCTTTTATGGTTATTGGTATTTCTCCTTTCAACTTTACGTAGTCTTTTTTTTATTATTTCTCTTTGTTTCATGTTTTTAAATTCAAGCAAAATGAAGTATTACGTATATATGTATTTTTTTTGTTATCCTTTTTCAAATAGATTTGATCTTCAATTTGCCGTAACGTATTATATATTATAGATTATAGTCCGTGATTTTAAATAATCATTAAGTTGCTGCAAATTGAAGTGCATGACATCAAATCCATCTCATAGTTGAAATTAGTCTTCTAATTACACTATAGGTATTTTATGAAAATAATTTTAGATAGTTTTGGACATAAATATAGGTATTTGTTGTTTAAAATTTTTATCGATGTATTTTATATTGTAACAATTGCATCTGTGATACACACAAAATATTTTATATTAATATGCGCTATTAACTAATTGCTTTTATATTTATATATCAAAATGTTAATTTTAATTTGTAAATATTTATGTGCATAGGGACTGCGTACTCTGACAGCTAGTATAATATAATATAAAGACGCCTTACTCACTTAATCTGAACAAATCACAAATTTACCTGTTCCAAAATTCTTAAAGTGTTTGGTTGTGTTTAGGGGTGGCAAATGGGCGGATTGGATTGGGTTTGGGTTGGGTTCATATGGATTGGGTTTGAAATGGGTTGGGTACAAAATGAGTTCAAGCATATGGGTTGGATCTGGGTTGGGTTGGGTTGAACCCAAATGGATCCAAATTTCAAAACGAAAAAATGTGTATTTATTATAGTTGGAAGATTGAATCTATCATTATTTACTTTATTATTATTATTATTATTATTATTATTATTATTATTATTATTATTATTATTGCTACTACTTTGAAAAATGTAAAAAATTTTACCTACCAATTTAAATCGATTCCTATTATCAATTCAAATTTTTATTTCATTATTTGATAAGTTAAAAAACCAAAAAGTTTCACACACACACACTGCACACACACACACACACAGAGTTTCACACACACACACACACACACACTGCACACACACACACACAGTTTCACACACACACACACACAGTTTCACACACACACACACACAGAGTTTCACACACACACA
Source organism: Petrea volubilis (assembly GCA_026212405.1). Lineage (NCBI taxonomy): Eukaryota > Viridiplantae > Streptophyta > Magnoliopsida > Lamiales > Verbenaceae > Petrea > Petrea volubilis. The sequence continues at coordinate 36,620,168 of CM047870.1, forward strand.
CACACACACTGCACACACACAGTTTCACACACACACACTGCACACACACAGTTTCACACACACACACTGCACACACACAGTTTCACACACACACACACACTGCACGCACACAGTTTCACACACACACACACACACACACTGCACACACACACACACACACGCACTGCACACACAGTTTCACACACTGTGTGTGCAGTGTGTGCGTGTGTGTGTGTTTGTGTGTGTGAAACAGTGTGTGAAAGCACACACAGTTTCACACACTGTGTGTGTGTGTGCAGTGCGTGTGTCTGTGTGAAACTGTGTGTTTCACACACACTGTGTGTGTGTGTGTGTGTGTGCAGTGTGTGTGTGAAAATGTGTGTGCAGTGTGTGTGTGAGTGATGATAATGAAAGTAATTACAAATTATAAATCCACACATTCCAAATCCATTTGAACCCATTTTAAATCCAATATAAACCCAAAACCATCTTAACCCAATTGGAACCAAACCCAACCCAACCCATTATAAATTTTTTAAATCCAACCCAACCCAAAACCAATTGGATTGGGTTGAACCCATGGATTTGAGCCCATTTTGCCACCACTAATTGTGTTCTAGGAGAAATAATCTATAGGGAGAAATTGTGAGAAATGCAAAGAGAAAAATTTTAGGAGAGGTCGATTTTTCGGCTTTTAAATTGGATTATTTCAAACTTAATGTGCATGTGATTTCACGTACATTTCTCTATTAAAAATTTAACAGAAGGTTTGTTGATCTACCAATGATAAGCAAAAGTAAAGTCGTAGGAGAAAATTTGAAACAAACACAAATGTTGATACCAATATTAAATATTGCCCAACTTATAAAATAAAAAATGGTAATCTCCAGTATTCCAGAATTAATTGATCATCATATCGTTAGAGTCATCAATACAGCTTTAATGGACACATTAAACGTTATACGTACATGTGTGCGTATGATGTATGTAAATTTCTCAGAAGGTAATATGAGGAAACGCGTATACATGAAAAATGTGCTCTCAGTTTCAAAATCAATTGTGATGATTCTATTTAGATTTCGGAATTAGGAGATATGATGTGATTTAAATGTAAAGTGATCTTTCCATTTGATTTTTCTATAAAAAAAATTGTATTATATATATGGGATAATTATCCTTACCTCCCTTGAATTTTGGTGAAATTACAAATGACTCCTTCTTATTTCAAAAATTATCAATACGCCCCTGACGTATATCAATATTTATAAAAAATACCCTACCGTTAGTGAATTACTGAAAATGCCATTGGTCAATTTCTCCATCATTTTTTGAGAACCGAAGTACCCTTCTTTGTTGTAAGGTATTGAAACTGAAGGATATTTATTGTAAGTTTTTAAAGTATGTAAGAATATATTTGTAATATTTTTGGAAAAAGCACACGCAACAATGAACGGCACTCTTCGATGTATTTTTCCAACTTGATTTGGAAGGATATTGAACTAATTGCAATGAGCAAAGCATCCATGAAACCCATTTTGGAATAAGGCCGATAGTGGATGAATTGATAGCGGAGGATATGTAATAGAGAGTTACAATTTGATTTAGTTTTTGTTCAATTAAATCCTAAATAGATGGAGCGTTGACAAAATTTATTAAAGGATTTTGACGGACTTGGGAAGAAGAAAAAATTAGTATGTAACTTGACCATTTAGGTGAGGTCGATACAATAGTAGCATGGGGTATTGTTCATTTTCAAAATAAAAGAGGATTATTTGTAATTTCACCTAAATTTAGCGGAGGTGGGGGTTAATTCTCCCTTACAAATATTTAAGGGCAAAAAGAGCATTACAATCCTTTTATTTGATTTAACAATAAAGGGACAAAACTCAGAGGGTATTGATAATTTTCGAAATAAAAAAGTGTTATTTATAATTCCGTCTAATTTAGGAAAAGTAAAAATAATTATGTGTGTGTGTCCGCGTGCACATTAAAAAAAAAAGAACAAAAAAAATAGTGTCACTAGTACCCTTTTGCAATACTATACAAAACGATTCAAATTAGACACGCATAAAGATATGTATGTATGTATGTTACTATGCATAGATCATATATATATATATATATATATAAAGAGAGAGAGAGAGAGAGAGAGATGTATGCATTCACGCGGGTGTTTCGTTCTTAAGAGAACAAAGAAATGAAAAGTACAATATTCAATATATTAATTAAATATTTGAAGCTTAATTGAGTATAATTGTTAAAAATAACTTATTATAAATCAGTGATTATATATTAAAAGAGGAAAGAGAAACTACAAATAATACTATATAGTACACATAAATTGGATTCGTAACCCATTTTTATTTTTTTTTTACTGAAATCTTAGTCTTGAGCGTCAATAGAATAAAAAATAGTGTGTACATTTGTTAAATAGCCCATTTTTTTAAAGAAAGATGATAAATTAACTTTATAAATTAGAAATGAAAAGTAATTAAATAGATTAATATCCTGAAACAAGTCAAGTTCAACCAATAATATTATCAATCAACAAACAAGAAGGAAAAATCTTATCAAGACAAACTAATATCCATACAATCTAGGGGCTATATGCTCAAAGTTTAAGTACCATCACATGAACTAACATTCAATTAAACTATTGATAATCAAATCATTCAAATTTTAATCATAAAAATAAATGACTTCTAAACTGGTAACAATTTTGGTCCAAATCTCCTTCAAACATAAATATTATAATGTTAATTATATATATCAACAAAAATAGTTTTATTACAATATTTTCATCAGATGCAAGTATTCTTATTTTCCCACATATATTTTTACAATAACAATTTTTTTTTAATGAATCGAATTATATATCAACATGTACTTTATTTCAATTTGAGTTAAGGCTTTGAAAGAACTTCGAGTACAAAATTAAAATCAAGCTACTCTTATAGATCGGGACTTGACAGAATTAATTGCTGCATTCACTCTAAAACGAGCTAGCATTCAGTTGTCCAGTAAATGTATAATTGTACAAACACACAAATAATTGAACTTTATGACTCGATATTGGCATCTCTATTTCAATTCCCAGGGCTACTATCGTTTAGTAGTACTATTCTTCTTCAAGGCTGTCGATTATAGTTAGTGAATTTATAAAGGCCTTAAAGTGAACAATGCTCAATTCAAACTTTGCCAAACATATATTTTTTTCATTTTTTGAATTCATTATAAGAAATTTTCTAAGCTATTAACTTTTGAGTCAGTTTGCTAGAAATCAAATTTACCTCGTCCATCGAAGAACACTTGTCTTAATGGCAAATACAAGGCTTTATGAAAATATGTCTTCTTCTTTAGTTATAAATGATGTGATTATTACAATTATATTTGATTTTCATATATTTATTTATTTATTTTGATACAATCATCTCGAGACACCCTATAGATGTCAACCAGAAAATACCCCCACACACACTCACTCAAAGGGGAAGGGGTAGAGAACAAGAGGGTTCGAACTCAAGACCTCCCTAATACCACTTTCAAACCCCACTCAACCGCACTCTCTAGCTATATTAAAACAACGGAGAATTCTACACATATCTCCTATATTTAGGTAAAATTACCAATCACTCCCTCTTATTTCAAAAATTGCCTATACCCCATCCCTCCATATATGTCGCCATTTGACAAAAAACCCCAATCGCCATTTTTCGAAAATTCTCATAATCAATTTTTCCCACCTTATTTTGTATCAAAAATTCCTTTTGGACATATTTGTCATATTTTGTTTTATATAGGGGATTTGTTGTAAGTTTACAAAATATTTAAAGGTATTTGTGTAATAATTTTCATAACTCAAAATCCAAGTTTTTGCTTGTTTTATTCTTTTTTATTTTAAGTTAGAAAAAATTAAGGAAAAATACGGACATCTGTTTTTCTTTGTTTTTTATTTTGATGGCAAAAATACGAACATTTCATTCCACTAAATTTACCAGTAAAGGGGTAAAATTCAGGGGAGGATTGGTAATTTTTGAAACAGATGAGGGTTATTGGTAATTTCGCCTAAAGTCGGGAAAGGTGGATGTAATTCTCTCTGTTTTTTTTTATTTTAAGTTAGAAAAAATTAAGGGGCAATGTGGACATTTTTCAATCCCTTCTAATTTAACAATAGTGAGATACAACTTAGGAGATATTGATAATTTTCAAAATAAAAAATGTTTATTGATAATTTTTTCTAAACTCAAGGAATTCAGGTGTAATTCTCCCTAAAAACAAATGACATCATTTGATTCTCTTATCTAATTTCCTATTCAAATTTAAATTATTCCGTCTAGAAGTGGCTTTGTGAAGAAAATGTGAGCACTATCTATTCAAAAAGATTGGAGTACTTTAGTTGAAGAAATGTGGGAGACGTGGTGCTGAATGAGATTTTATTATTATTATTATTATTTGGACCTTTTTCTTGTCTGATTTGTAATCAAGCTGATTTCAGTATAACAAGGGTTCATTTAGGTCGGTTAATGTGGTTATAAACTAATTCTACAGAAAAGAAAAAGGGGGAAAAAAAATACTCATTCACTTCCGTTGGACCACAAAATCAATATTGCGTTCTTACTCTTTATATGTTCCATATATTTACTTTTGATGCACTTGATATATCTCGTTCAAAAACTGTACACACTTTTGTTATGCAAATTAAGTTCTTAAACATTGCCATTTTTGTAAACACCTAATGTTTTTCCTGCTCTCGAGTTTAAGAGTCTTAGAGCCCGTTTGGATGGGCTTTTTTTAAAGAAGAAGCACTTCTTTTTTGAAAAAAAGCAGTTCGAAGAAAAAAGTTTGTGTTTGGATGGGCTTTTTGAAAAAAGTAGAAGCCAGAAAAAAAGCCAAAACTGGCTTTTTTTAGAAGCTACCCCAGAGTAGCTTCAAATAAAAGCACTTTTAAAGCACTTTTAATTATTGTATCCAAACGCAAAAGTGCTTGGCTTAAAAAAAAAAGCTCTACTATAAAAAGCACCGTTCGAAAAGCACTTTTTATTTAAGCCCATCCAAACGGGCCCTTAGTCCCCAGAATAACAAAAAAATTTAAATAGACTTGAGATAATACTAGCGAAGTTATTTATTTTTTGCTGTCTTTCGGGCAATTTAATTTCTTAATGGATAGTCATTGTAGTACTTTCACATGTTAAGTTCTAATAACTTATTTATTGGTACCTTTTGTTATAATACACTACAAATATATATATATATATATATATATATGTACACACACACACACACAAAGGATTTAGCTACAAATTTAGTCATGAACTTTGACTAAAACTCCGTAGCTAAACGATTAACCACGGATTTTTTTTCATAGCTAAATTAGTATTCGGCCAACAAAAATCCATGGCTAGTAGCTACGGAATTTAGCCACAAAAAATTCGTAGCTAAAATAGCTACGGAAAATCCTTGGCTAAATATTCAAATCTTTCGATTGCTAATTCCAAATATTTAGCCACTAATTTTTCGTAGCTATTTTAGCTATGGAGTTTCTGTAGCTAAAATTTGTAGTATTGAATATTTTATTTAAAAAATATGCATTTCCATTACCCCACCACTCCGGCCGCCGCACACCCCAGAACCCTGCTTGGCCCTTGAACTTTGGTTTGTAAGATAGTTTTCACAATGTTTAACATTTATTTGTATAGTATTCTAATTTAAATTGTGTTAACGAAATTCTTTAATTTATTAGTTTTACTAATTTTTGTAATTTATTAATAAATTACCCTTTTTTTCAATTCTACTTTTAGCCATTAATTACATAAGAATTCATAACTAAAAGTCAAAATTAAAAAAATATTATATTTCACCTCATTAAAATTAATAAATTAATAAATTAAAAAATTCGGATGTTATAGGTGAAATTTAGGTAAAATTATTAATTTATTTATTTTAAAATTAGTGTAATTGACCAAATCAAATCAAAATTCTAAAACACCTTGCTACTATCGGATCAATAGATTCGAAATTTGACACATTTAATTACTTGAGAATCAAACTACATATTCCAAAATGATATGGTTATATGTGTAATTGACCAGTTGAATTAATTAAGTATTAAAAATTTGACGTATTAAATTTGAAGTTCAATTTGAATAGTTTTTTAAAGAACTAATCGCTAATTCAATATAACAAAAAAACTCAAATATTTGAATAGCTATTCGGAGAACGGATATCACTAATTCAACAAAATAAATTCCAAATTTTGACTTATGCATTTAAATTGATTGAGAGCTATTGTTTATTTTACGCAATAGGATAATAAAATTAGTAATTTGCAATTACTGAAATGAAAAAATCAATCAAAAATTAAAAAAAATTAAAAAGTACAGGACTTAGTTGTCAAATCCTTAGCTATTTAAAAAAATAAATAAAAGATTTTCAACCACCAATTTAGCTACGGATTTCCGTAGCTAAATCTATGGCCGGAACTAGCTACTGCAAATTCGTAGCTAAATTGGTGGCTGAATTTTTCAATAATTAATTCCAACCACAAATTTATTTACGAAAAATCCATTCCTAAATTGGCACCAAGCTTCACACCAATTTAGCCACCAAATTTAACTACGGGTTTTCCGTAACTAAATTTAGCTACATGTTATTTAGTTACGGAAAATTCGTGCTTATTTTATTTGGTCATTTTTTTAATTCGTAGCAACAGATTAACTATGAATTTTTTTCATAACTAAAATCCATGACTAAATACCACTTTTCTTATAGTGATATACAAGGGATTTTTTCTATTTTTATTTTGTTTTATCTAGATCACTACAAGCTTCCAATCTCTCACAACATTTAGTGATTTGAGCAAATCAAGTACATCTTATGACAATGTAATTACATCAATAGCTACATATTGATAGATATTGAAGAAAAGCACCTAATTTACTAATTAACGTCACAATTCATCACAAATTTAATAAAATTCATCAAATGAATACTATTCGTTTCTATTATAATGAAGTTTCATCATATATCATAACAAACGTCTTATAATTCTTAGAGAATTTACCTATCACAAATTTGTCATTAATGAAAAAGGTAACTTTTTATAATGATATCGACTATATATATAGATAGATACATACATAATAAGTGTGGATGCATATGAGGGAATGTGATCCTTAGAGGTCGGTACGAAGAGGACATCAGGCCTGACAAACGACTTTAAAAATCTGCTTGCTGAAAAATTGAGAATTAATAAATGCAATGTATAGTGAAGAGGCGGGCGTGATTGATCCGATATAGATATGACATTGGAAAATGTTATGAGACGTATAGAGATTAATTGTTCGCATGCAATTTATGACTCCCCGCTCCACACACAATATGCTGTCACCATCGATCCACTATACAACTTGCATGCGCATACATGTATGCGGTTTTATATGTACTAGTAATACTACACACTCAATGTGTTATTATCTATAATATCTAAATATTTTTAATTGAAAATAATATTGAAGAGTACTAATGAAAGAAGAGAAATAAGAGATAAAAGGAAAAAAGGAAAAGAAAAATGACTAGGATATATTGTGATATGAAACGATGATTTTTGATGAATATATTTTATTTAATAATATTCTAAATGACTAGGATATATTGTGATAGAAATGAATTTATATTAAAAATTTTGACCATACTATGAGATGTAGTAACTATTATGTGGACAACTTGACGTGGTTAAAATTAACTAAGCCTCTCTCGCGACTCACGAGTGATTACAGGGGTGTTTTGAAAAATTTAAAAAAAGCACTTTGCTTTAGCTTTAAAAAAATTATTTTAAGTATTTGGTTTGGTAACTTTTGCTTAAATTAAGTTGGAAAAAAGCAGAAATTGTGGGAGGAAGCTGCTTCTAACAGCTTAAAAGTGCTTTTTGGTATTTTTGTAAATAAATTGAACTTTTTGAACTGTTTTTTACCAAGTTTTGCATGTTTTTCACTTTTATTTCAAAACGCTTCATACTTTTACTATCAACTTTGAACTTTTATTTTCAAACACTACCAACTTTTACTACTCAATTTTTTTCAATTTTTTCAACAACTCCAACTTCTCCAAAAGCAAAAACAATCCCAAACACCCTCTACAAGTGGAGCTACGGGCTGGTGGGTGTGGTTGTGCGTTCTTAAGTATACATTGAGGTAAATTTTATATATATTTTTTAAAAAATTCAAATTTTATATATTCCCTCAAAAAAAATAGAATTGCCTTTAATATTTTATAAAAATTTAATCTCTCCAGACCTATGATCATAATATTGACTTTACCGTATATTTTGGTACAAAGTATAAACTATTATTATTTGATTCATATATGGTTCGGAGGAGTGAAGTGTGCCCACCTAAAAATAAACAAAATGTTCATATTTTTGGACAGACAATTTTTTGTTTTTTTTTTGTAATAATTAGATCTCTTACAATTGAGAGAAAAAATGAGAATGATTTGGAGTATGGGGTGTTGAAAAAATGAATTTGAGTCAAATTTAACTTCGAAAACTAATTTATTAAATATTAATTACTCAAATCATTATAAACTATATCATAGTATTCTATTTTTTCGATGCAGGACATTTAACGCAAGGTTGCTGTACTTGACAGCAATTAAAGAGCATTTTCAACTCGGCGTGCTTCAGAAAAGTTTGAAGCAGCAAAGGCAACTGCATGTGCAAAATGATTGCACTAACCACTGCGTGACTGATTCAAACAGAATTTTATTCAAAAGCTGTCCAGTCAGGAAGAAAAATACAGCATAGTCTTTCTTATGTGATCGGGTAAGGAAGTTGAAAATGAATTGAGTTCCTTTTTTTTCTTTCGTGATAAGTAAAAAGATAGCCTTAATGCTTGCCTTCAATCCATGGTGCAATGGATTGGGGCATTCCAATAATGAAACAATCTAGAACGAAACATGGAATATTAGATGGACTGTTCCTGATATTACATTGTATTACAACAAATCAAAAGAGCCTTTTAAGTTTTAACTATTCTTATCTCTCCCTTCTCTCTCATCTCCAACAACATGATTTATTTTTTTTTATCCCTTTTTCTATTTTCATATCTCTAATCTCTCCTCTCCTCTCCTCTCCTCTCTCTCACATTCCTCTTTTGATTTTTTTTACTTTATGTTTCTAATTTAATTTTTATCAAAAAATAAATTTTATTTCAATTTTAATGAATACATTGAAAATAACTAAAATTTACAAAAAATAATAAAAATAGTTAAAATACATATTTTTTTAAAAAAAAAATAATTATGTACTATTAAAGTTTAACTAATTGTTTATATATATATCTATATATATATATATATATATATATATATCTCCATACACATTGAGTGTGCCCGGTACACTAGTATTGATTACTAAAATTGAGGGAGCAAAGTAAAATTCACTCTTAATCTCCTTTTTTCTCTTTTTATTTTTATTTTTCTTAGTTTTTTATTCATTTATTTGTTTTGAAGAAGAAAAAGGTTGAGATATTGGGTTTGTGGGTTTATTTTGAACAATTCATGAACGAAGTTTGGGCCCAATAGACAAAACCCAAGTCTCAAACTAGATATGCTTTACTTTCTAATTATTGGACATTATAGTTCGTTTGAGAATATATATTTATGTTGTATAATTTTTGGCTGCAAAAGACTTCAATTATCAAGCCAGTTTGTTTTGTACTTATTTTGTCTTTAACTTATCTTTGTATAAGTGAATATCTATAATTTGAAATATACCAATTAAAAGTTGAATATGGGGGAAAAAAAATTCTAAACTCAGTAATTGTACGTTTAGTTCATAAAGACGGAGAACATTAAAACTAATGATATATGAACTTGACTAATCGCTCTAAATTAAGTCATAAAGTCTGAACCTGAAACCTGCAAAAAAAAACTACTACAAAATGCCGTAAAAAGTTATACGGAAAAATTAAGGGCGTAAATGGATAATCAAAAATTTGATTACCATTCGCGTGTATATTTGTTTATAGAGTAAAATATTCATATCCATTTAAAGTGGATATTATCTGTATTCGATTATAGATATCCGATTATAAATGGATATGCTAATTAAAAATTCGATCCATTTAATATCTCGGTATAACATTTCCAAAACCATTGAACCCCACCTAAACAACCGAGTGTGACTAGAATCTCTCATATGCATAAGATAATGGAGCACGACATATCTTTTACTTTTGTCAGACATCATAACACCAGCCAAAAGTGGCAGGACCACGCATCTTGCCATCTTCATCACATCCTCATAACACAAATCATCAGTGCTATGACTCTGTTCAATATAGTCCAAAACTGCCCTAAAAAATATACGAGACAATTGCAAGTCTTTAGGACGTGGGACAAATCCAATAAGCAACTCACACACAGCAAACCAATTCATATATTTATCTACATAACCAACAATCGGCCTCCCCGGAACTAGTAATGCCCACGAACTGCTACATCCTCTAATGTGATTGTGGTCTCATCAACAGGAAAGTGAAACGTGTTAGTTTCTGATCGCAATCTCTTAACCAGTGCATTTATAAGCACATGATCCAACTCGAATTCACCACATCTATTTATATATTCGCTTTGAATGCATATCTAGTTATATATTTGTTTTTCTTTAATTTAGTTGTATCGTTAATTATATTCATTAAATAATGTTTGGAAAAAAAAAATTATATGTGCACTTAATTTTTATGTGCCACTTTTTATAATTGTGTAAATTTCATTTCATTCTTAATAGTTTCTTTAAAAAATATATTTTTAGAAATTATATGCATTAAATTTGATATATTATAAGATATATAAAAATAAAAGATAAATAATTCATATTATGTGAATGATAAATAATAAATTATTATTTCAAATAAATTATATAAAAAAAATTAATGGATATCATATCTTTGTAACTTACAAAAATATATAAAAAAAAGATAAATAAATGAACATATAATTACTTAAATAGTATTTTTAATAAAAGTATATGATATATATGTATCTATGTGCATATATATATATATGTAGGTATGTGTATGCATAAGTTTTTGGAAATAAATAGATTATATATGTAAAAAAATATGAATAAATTATATATACACAAATTCGAATATTCAGTTAATTATAGTTAAATATCAATTATTTGATACTCAAATATTCATAATCGAGCATATATATTTAAATATTTATAATTGAATTTATTTTTTAAAAATTAGAATAAAATATGGATTTATCCTATTTTTGTGTGATATTTGACAGATACATATATGGATATTAAGTTTAAATATTCATATTTGTACCAATATTTAACAAAATTAAATGAATACGGATATGAAAACAACAATTCAATCCATGTATGGGGAAAATGGTGTAATGAATTTTTTTTTTTTATTTAAAAAATAAAGTTATGATTTATATATCTTAAGACTCGAGAAAATATTTCATAATTTATATATCTTAAAATTGAAAGGAATTTTAAAATATTTATTTTATTAGAACCATCATCGGTGCAATAAAGTTAAAAAAATGAAAGAAAAAAACTTCATTCATCGGGTTTTGTACCTAAACAGTTAATGATAATTTAGTCAGAAAATTAATTATTGGAATTTGGAACTTTTCAAACGAGAAAATTTGTGAAGTGAGCTTTTAAGTTTTGAAAATTAATTTCATGGGATTTGGGATACAAAGATTTATTTTAAGAGGTTTTTAGATTTTTACCTATAATTTATTGCAAGTGTCATTTAATTCTTTATTATCTCTAATCATATCATCATACTTTACAAGAATACAAAAAATATTAATTAATGCATCTTAGTTATTTTTAAGTTTGTGAAATATAGATTGATACCAGGTGGTTGTTGAATCCACAAAAGATAAATTATACTGCTCTAATCACAAAATTAATTGTAAATAAGGTGGGTAAGATCGATCCTACAAAGAATAGCTATTAACAAAATTCTAAAGATAATCTGGTGAATAAAAAAATAAAAATAAAAATTAGGGAATTTTAGTCAAAAAATAATAAAAAGTCACTAAAATAAATAAAAGCAGAAAATTAATTGAGAATAAATGGATTTGAATAAAAACTCAGCCAAGGGTAATTATTTGCATAACTTTTTAAGGGATTGATTATTGATTTAAGGATAATTCTCTAATTCATGTAATAGATTAGTTATAGTTTTCAGATAACTCGTCCAACCTAATTTTTCCTTAATTATAGACTAAACACGCAAAAGCAATGAATAATACATAATTAATGAATAACCCTAGTCAAACGATATGATTTAATCCATTAACAACTTTACGAAATAGAAAGACCCGATCGTAGCTAACAAACCTACAAACATGATTTTTCGAAACTAGATTTTATATTTTACATAGTATAATCCAAAAGCTTCAATCTAATCAAATTATGCTATTTTCCATTAATGTTGGTTCAATTAAACAATTACAAATTTAATCTTATTAATTGGATATATGTTATTCTATCAATTGAACAACATGTCTAAGTTTCACAATAAACAGAATAACATTAAGGGATGAAATTTTTCCTAAAGAGCACAGAAAATATACAAATACTGCATATAAATAAAGAACAAACAAATCCATTATATTTCACAATCCATACTTAAACGTTGGGTTGAATTAACCCTCGATTGATTAAAATTGTTTAGCCATGCATGGTCATGAATACAACTTCAAATAAAAAAATAAAAGTTAGAAATTTCTAAAAAAAACTAATAACTAGAATCAAAAGTATCTAAGACAAGCTCTTAGAACACACACACACACACACACACACACATATATATATATATAATATTCTAACCATCGATCTAATTTCTAATAAGACTATAATATTTTTTTTGAAAGCCCAGAAAATCGTAGAGAATAAGAGAGTTTGTTTTCAAGTTGAACTATTGCCATAACTAGACAATTGTCTTCTATTCCTGCGTAGAAAATTATGGCCATAAGGCTTGATCACATCTTATGCAACGAGTGTGATTGTTTCCATGTTTAGCTTCCCAATTTATTTGTACGACATCCCTCTGCACTTTTTACCATCTTTAGACCATTTTTGAACCATTTTTCATTAATTTTCACCTACAAATTGTAAGAAATTAATTTGGTAAAATTTTAACCAATTCAAAACTCAAATTTAATCAAAATAAAGTGCAAATACGACCTAAAATTTGATAAAAATGACATGTTATCATACCCGTATTAGATTTTAAAAAATGTGCTTATATGTATTAAAAAAAAAAAGAAAAAAAGGCTAAATTTTTTAAGAATAATGTACAACATAAGAATAATATTAAACTTTCAAATAATAAAAAAGACAAAAAATTAAAATTAAAACAAAACCAAATTGGCCGCCCCCCCATTTCCATTTTAGAGTCCTATATTTGCGCTCCAACTGTTCGCTTAATTCCCTCCACTCTAAAATTCCAAACTTCCCTCCAATTAACACCGAAATCCAAAACTCAACACATTTTGATTTTCAGTTTTCACCTTTCCAATTTTGCCGATCGTCAAACCATTTTTTTTTTCCCACTGTCCTCCACACACACATACATATACGTATTTATAAACACCGCCACCCAAGTCATGCTCATATACGTTATATCTCCATAGCAACTCTTTCAGTTCATCACCAATGGAGGCTAAGATTTATTCAGTGTTGGAGAATGACAACAAAGAGAACATCCCACCATATTTTTCTCAGAATAAATCGAGCTCAGATGCTCCAAAAGTCAAATGTAGCTTGGTGAAGATCGATAAGCTGGGTAGAAGGCCCTTAAGGGATATCACTAATCTTTAATTCTTTATAGAGCAGATACCAAATCTGGGCAAGCTGCGTTGAGGGATTCTAGAGTGCGACCCTCTATTTTAGTCTCAGATTTTTCGACGAATTGGAAAATGAAATTGGCTGATGATTGTTCAGAGCAGAGGTCTCGCTCCAAGATTTTGAGACGAGATTTTAGATAGATACATAGGTAGTTGCGAGAGAATCAGAAATTTTTGTTTTGGAAGTGTGGTCAAATTTTTATAAAAAAATAAAGGGATCGTTATTATTTAAGAGGAGGCAAAATTCAAAAAAATTATAAAAAAACAAGTAAATTTTAGCTGGAGGGCGGCTGTCCCCTTAGCTTCGTCCCTGATAGGTAGAATATGCACTTATTTTATTTTATTTTTTATAAGTTACTATGAAAATAGTTCATAATTATAGCTTACACAGATTCAAGAAAGAAATAAGGTTGGAGATATGATATCGTTTTGGCAGCCCACCGTGCTTTTCTTGCTTATACAGTTACTTTAAAATTTTAATCTGAACACCTGATGTATTTTGTATCCAAATAGTATGTTAGTATTATATACTGATTTTCATGCATATATATATATATGTTCTTATATATGCTGATATATGTATATACATTATTTTCTATGTTTATAGTATACTATGTTTTGTGTACTTGTTAAAAAATATATGTAGATATCAATTTTTTATACCTATATTTGAAATTGCTGATATATTAGATCACACCTAAAATAAATTTAATAGTTTTATTATGAATATTGAATACATCAATAAATTGTTTAATACTAAATATATATATATATGGGTACATATGAATATATGTGACCATGTATGGATATATTATACATATGAACACAAAAATTACAAATATAATAAAACATTAGGTATGTATTAAATATATTCATGAGTTACATACATACATATATATGTATATATTTGTATATAATAAATAATATTAAGAAACTTTTATAATAAGTATCATGTTAATATAAAAATATACAATTTATGAAAAATACTAAAAACCCTTAAAATAAATTTATATATCTAAAAACTCATGAAATTAATTTTGAATCTTATAAATCCATTCAGCTAATTTTTCATTTCAAAAAAACCCACAATGAATTTTTGGATTGGATTAACCTTAATCGTTTATACTGAAAAAGCTTATGAACCATTTTTTTGTATAATTTTGTTTAAAATTATTTAAAATGATATGTACCAATAATGATTTTAGTAAAATAGTTTTGTAAAGTTTTTTGATTACAATATATATAAATTATGAAAAGTTTTTTTTCTCAAATTTAAAGATATCTAAATTATAATTGCTAAAATTTTATTTTTAAGAAATTGTTTTTTCTGAAAAAAAAACACAGTAAACAACAACACTAGGATTTTCAAAAATTAATTTTAATAAATAGATTGGATAAGCAATGGTAAGTAAAATTAAGTTATGCGTAAATATGAAAAAAAAGTTAATATAATAAATTTAACGGTAATTTTGTTCCAAATACGGTTAAAAGTCAATGGTTGGGTTTTTTTGGAATAAAAAATTGATGAAGTAGCTTTATAGAATTGGAAAAAATACTCGTGGATTTTTAGATATGAAAAATAATTTTGAGGGGGTTTTAGTAATTTTTCCTATACCTTATTCCCAAGTTATTAGAATAGTTAAACTCATAGAATATGGAATGACTCTCTAAACCCATATATACATGAATTATGTTTTCTACAAAAATAAGTATTCTCATTTCTAAACCATACAAAGTATGCGGGGAAATTGTAGTCATAATTGGGTTTGGCTATACTAGAACCAATTATATGGTGAACATATTATACTTGCTATGTAATTGGTATATATTTAAGAGCGATTGACTAATCATAGGATATGGTTCGGATCTTCTATTGTATAATTGTATTACATTTTCTATTACACTCATCAATATACGCAACGTGTATTGGTGAGCGGTCGAGATAAGGAAAGAGAAAAACTGATGATATAGAAAAAAATATAAATATTCTCTTTTTTTATCTCGACCGCTTACCAATACACGTGGCGTATATTGATGAGTGTAATAGGAGATGTAACACGATTATACAATAAAAGATCCGAACTTCATAGGATAAGTGTTATAACATTTGCCCTATAATCAATGTTTTGAAAATCAGGACCGAACATAGAATCGATTGTCTGACTGGTTACCGGTTCGACCGGATCAACCACCGATTCTATTGGTGTGACGTCATAATAAATTATAAAATATTTATATATATATATATATATGATGTTGTAAATATTAATGAAAAAATATATAAAAAGTGCAATTAGAATATAAATTAAATATATAAAAAAGAGTTTTCTAACTTTTTATAATTTTTTAAAATCCTACTAAAAAAATATCATTTCACACAAAATATCAAACCAAATTTACAAAATATTAGTCATATGGAAGTAAATGATTTATTATTTGTATCCAACAAAAAAGCAAATATAGTTTGCTTAAAGCCAAAAATCCCATCAATATTTAATCACCATTGAAATAATGCCCACTCAAATAAATCAAATACAAAAATTAACATCATTACCAAATTATTTTGTTTTGACATAGACCAAGATTGAACTTTGGAGGTTGAATTGCAATTTTGCAAAAAAAATAAAATGGCTAAAATTTCAACAATTAATAACCACCATCAATAACGGGTACATTGGAATTTTTAATTGCACAACTTTTTGGATGATCATTAAGGGCCTATATATTTCTACTGACACAAGAAATTGAGAAAAAAAATAAAAATAGTGGGAGAACTTAACTAAGATTTTCGATCTTGAATCTTCTATTTTTTTCTATTATTGATTCGATTTTTTTTAAAAAAAAAAGGGTAAATTTTGTTGTATTTTTGGGGAGAAGACAAAAGAATGAAAATGAAAAAAAAAAAGAAGTTAAAGAGGTTGCTGCTTAGTGTTGGCCAACAAACAACCCTAAAAAAACGTGAGTTTTTAAATTTTTAAATATGACTTGCCGGTTCAAATTGGTCGAACCGGTACCGGTTCAATCGGTTATTAGTCGGTTCACACTGGATCAATTAGGATTGGTTTTTTGGGGTCAACCGGACCGAATAGGCCTCCCGTTCTCGGTTGAACAGGCCGGTCCAGTCCGGGTTTAAAAACACTGCCTATAATTGATCGGGCATAGTTGAATCGAATTCGAACAAAAATTTTTCAAATGAACATGGAAATGCCTCTTCCATCCTCACATGATTCCTGCATACCAATCACACACATTAGTTCTCTGAGGTAGATAACATTAAAGGTAATAAATATTTGAACTTGACTAACCGCTCTAAATTCAACTCATAAACCTGAACTTGAACCTGCCCAACACTACTCTAAAATTGTGCAACTTATAAGGAAAATATTGTCAAATGAGTTTCTTTCTGTTCCAAAGAAGTTGCGAATTCTAGAGATGAAAGATAGGAAAAAATATTGAAAAGGATTAAAAAAAAAAAAGAGTACTATTATTCAAGCAAAAAAAATAAAATCCTTCCCATTTTTCTTGCTACAATTAAAGAATCAAACTGAAGGTAAAAGTCTCAAACATTCACAGTAGCAAAAAGAGAGAAAAGGAATGGTAGGACCGGATAATTTAGCGGTTTAAAAAAGGTTCATTTCTAGAAAATCACTAGATACAGAGCAAAAACCCGCCTCTCCCCTTTCCATTTCCGAGTCCCATATTTGCGCTCCAATTGTTCACTTAATTCCCTCCACAAATATCCCTCCATTATTACACCAAAATCCAAAACTCAACACATTTTGATTTTCAGTTTTCACTCTTCCAATCCTGCCAAACTTCAAACCATTTGTTTCCCGCTCTTCCCTCCACACACACACACACACACCCCAACCAGTTTCATACTCATATACATACCTCCATTGCAACTTCTTTCAGTTCATCGTCAATGGAGGCCAAGATTTCTTCAGTATTGGAGAATGACAGCAAAGAGAACATCCCGCCATTTTTTACTCCGAATAAATCGAGCCCAGATGCTCTAAAAGTCAAATGTAGCCTGCTGAAGATCGAAGATTGTAGAAGGCCTTTAAGAAATATTACTAATTTTTACAGAGCAAATGCCAAATCTAGGCAGGTCGCATTGGTGGATTCAAGGGTGCGATTACCCTCTGTTTCAGTCTCCGGTTTTTCGACCTGTCGAAAAAGGAAATTGGGTGATGATTGTTCGGAGCTGAGGTCCCGCTCCAAGATTTTGAGACGAGATTTTATATAGATAGAGAGATGGATGGATATATCGATAGAATATACTTTTTGCAAAAAATATTTGTTTTCAGTGAAAGTAGTTCATAATTGTTGCTTATACAGAGTCAAGAAAGAAATAAGGTTGAAGATTTGATTTTTGGCATTTGTATGATTCCCATTTTCGGCATCACACCATGATTTTCTTGCTTGTACAGATTACTTTAAAAGTTTAATATTTTTTTTTCAGTCATTATTGATCAATTACATCAATAATTTATTACAATCAATCAGTTATACGAATACTCTGGTTAGTTTAGAAGAAACTATCATAATCAATTGTCATCAAGTAATAAAAAAATACAGCACAATCAATTTCTTGTTATATCTCTCCATCCATAGAGTAACGGTGGATCACATTTTTTCTCTGGTCTACAAAGTTGAGGGTAATTTAGTTAAACTAATTTAACTTTTGGATTTTTTTTGGATATAAGGATTAATATAAAGGACTTTTTAGTATTTTCCTAATGATTTATTGTAAGTCTCATTATATTATACTTATATAACAATACAAATTTAATTAATTAGTACATCTTAATTAGTTTTGAGTTGGTGAAATAAGCATAACTTTAAAATTTCAAGTAATTAAAAAGACAAAAATAATAAACACAATTAAAATAAAACCAAATTTGGCCCGGCCCCTCCTCTTTCCATTTTAGAGCCCTATATTTGCGCAGGCAACTCTTTGGTTCCCTCCACTCAACAAATTTCAAAATTTCAGTTTCCAAACCCAAATTCCAAATATCCCTCCATTAATTACATTTTCACACATTTTTATTTTGGGCAATTGGCACATTGCACCCTCTAAACACACCCAATTGGCACTATGCACCCTAAAATTGAAATTTTGACATTTTGCACCCTCGAAAATATATTAGCTTGGCACTTTGCACCCTCCTTCCATTCCCATTGAAAATTTTCATTGGAAATAATATTCGGGCCAAAATTAAAAAGGCAAATTTGATATTTTATGTAAAATTAAATAAATAAATAAACAAATTGAACATCAACTTCTTCATAAAAACTAGGATACAGTATGAAAAATTTGGAAAAAAAATAAAAGGCAAAGGAACTCATCTTGACTAGTCGAGCATTTTTCAATATCTTTCAAATTTTCACTTAATATTTGGCAACAAATTGAAAAATCTTGACTATTCAAGATAGGTAATAAAAAATTAAGAAAATATTAAAAGAAGATGTTGACAACAAAGAGGCATTTCACATTGAAAATAAGCCATCAATTTTTTTTTTGGTACGTTTTGCTGGTTTTTTTATTAAACTATGCACTATCATACACAAATTCGCGTCATTGTCACTCAATGATAACCTTATTTCTCTAGATTATGAGGTGTTTTTAAAGTAATAACAAACATGGCCTTGCCAAATTGAATCAAACTTTTACTAGTGAGTGTACTAAATTTAGGATAATTATTGGTAATATCTAGGCCAAGTTTTCAAGTTATAAAATTATCTTGTGATTTTCAAATTACCTTCTGAATTTTAAAATTGTTTTAATTTTGCTCGTAATATTATTTCCAGTGGAAATTTTTAATGAAAATAGGTGGAGGGTGCAAAGTACCAAACTAATATATTTTTAAGGGTACAAAATGCCAAAATTTGAATTTTAGGGTGTATAATGTCAATCAAGTGTGTTTAGAGAGTGCAATGTGCCAACTTCTCTTTTTATTTTCCCAGTCGCAAATTCCATTCCTCCAAATTTCAAACCGCTTTCCTACTTTGCCCTCTACACACACAATAGTGGAGCCAAAACTTTTATCCATCGAGGTCATATAAAACATTCAATATTTAAAATATATCACATATATTTTCATAATTTAATAGACTAAATTTTATGTTATTAATTTCAATCGAATAATAGCTTCAATATTTTGGACTGTTTGATTACGAATTTATCTATAATAAAACTGCTTTAAATTATCAATAATAATAATAATAATAATAATAATAATAATAATAACTAAATAACTTAACAACAATAATTATTTATAATTTATTTAATAAGTATATAAACCGAGTAAATTAAAATATCATGAAATTTGTTCAAGTAGTAGTTGATAGACACATGCATATAATTTTGCTTTGCCTTAATTTATTATGACAATTAGGTTCCATTTATATATGAAATGACTATTTTAATTTTGAATCAAGATTTTTAATTATATATACATATATAATATTACTTTATGACCCTTTTA
Source organism: Petrea volubilis (assembly GCA_026212405.1). Lineage (NCBI taxonomy): Eukaryota > Viridiplantae > Streptophyta > Magnoliopsida > Lamiales > Verbenaceae > Petrea > Petrea volubilis. The sequence goes on from CM047870.1 coordinate 36,640,525, forward strand.
TATGTATATTTACAAATTTTTAATGGGGTCAATAATGCCAATTTTCATTGTAAAATCTTACCCAACTATCAAGTTTTTATACTACTACGTACTAGTATGTGTATACATAAAATTTTGAAGGGGTCCGGGGGGGGGGGGGGGGGGGTCAATTGCGCCCCTTGACGTAAAGGTGGCTCTGCTCACGCACACACATACATGATACGTATATATAAACACGCACCACGGTCATGCTCATATACATTATATCTCCATTGCAACCTCTTTCAGTGCATCATCAATGGAGGCCAAGATCTGTTCGGTGTCAGAGAATGGCAACAAAGAGAACATCCCACCAGTTTTCACTCCGAATGAATCGAGCCCAGGTGCTCCGAAAATCAAATGTAGCTTGGTGAAGATCGATGATGGTAGAAGGCCTTTAAGGGATATTACTAATCTTTACAGAGCAAATGCCAAATCTGGGCAGGCTGCATTAATGGATTCAAGGGTGCGATTACCCTCTCTTTTAGTCTCTGGTTTTTCGACGAATCGGAAAAGGAAATTGGCTGATGATTCTTCTGAGCAGACGTCTCGCTTTAAGATTTTGAGAAGAGATTTTAGATAGATATATAGGATATACAGTTTTTTTAGTTATTATTTTCAATTAAAATGGTTTGTAATTTTGTTTATACATGTTCAGCTATTAAATTCAAGAAAGAATAAGGTTGACAATTTTATTTTTGCAAAAAAAAAAAATGGGAAAAAGTGCCTTGTTCGACTCTTAGAGATAAAAGCAGAGGAGACAGAGTAGCGGTTAACGGTTCTTAAGGGTAGTTTATATAGTTAATTTTCACTAACAATAGTTAGTGACATGCGTACCTACAATAATAATTTAGTAATGATGGAATTTTGTCATAAAATTATAATAACAATTTATTTTGTCATCAAATTGTTACTATATGCGTGTCATTACTTGCCAATAATAATAATTACAACATTAATTGTTGTCGCAATTAAATGATATTGCGATAAAACAAAAATTTTTGTTACTAAATAAATAAATTGGATTAGTGAAGAGATAAAAATTATTGTCATTTAATATAAATATTGGTAATAATTTTTATATTGCCACTTTAATATTTCGTCATTAATATTACTTTTTCTTGTAGTATACATATAGTATAAATATACGAAATATATTTCCTAGATATAGAAAAACAAACATAAATAAAACATATAAAAATATATAGATATTATATATATAATTAAGAAATTTTGAGGTCATCCAAGTATGCGCCACATGTGCGCACATTTGGATAGCATATTATGTTTTATTGCGACACATATGATATAAAATGGCTTGTTTTGTTACATGAAGTTAAATGATTTTTAATTTTAATTTATATATGGAAGTTGTTATTTTTTTTTTTTTTGTGGTTATGTATGGAAGTTGTATTCATAATTATCCAAAAGAATCCAATAACTTATCCAAAATCTAAGATAAAATATTCTACATTTTAATTTAAATTAATTAATTATAGTACTAGATTTTTAACAATAGTTATCAATTACTTTAATTTTAAAGTTTAAAATTATTTATCACTTGCTCATGCATACAACGTAGTTATCCCATAATTTAATATTGAAACTAAATATATTATGTTATCAATTGAAGTTTTGGATGTACTAATTTATCAATTACTTTTCTATAATGTGATTTTAGAAATTTATTATAATATATAAATAAAAATATTACTTCTCGTGTCTTTATATAATTAATACAAAAATATACTATTTACTTTTTTTTTTAATGTTTTCCTGATCATTTTTCCCATCTCAATCCCCATAGTAATTATCTTCAATCATCTTATACTTAAACGAACACGAAAATATTATTTATTTAATTAGTACTATACATTAGTTAGTTTTATAAGTGGTAAAATATGGCTAGATACCTGTATTAGATCTGCAATGTGGTTATATACATAAAAAATATTAAAAAAAAAAGATATTTCACCAGTAACGTATAAAATAAGAATAATTATAAAAATTCAAAAAACCCGCCCCTGCCCTTTCCATTTCGGAGTCGTGTATTTGCGCTCCAACTGTTCACTTAATTCCCTCCACTCTAAAATTCCAAATATCCCTCCATTAACACCGAAATCCAAAACTCAACACATTTTGATTTTCGTATTCACATTTCCAAATTTGCCAATCTTCGAACCATTTTTCCCAGTCTTCCCTCCACACACACACACACACACACACACATACATATACATATATATGCGCACAAACACCCGCCTGGGTCATGCTCATATACATATCTCCATTGCAACATATTTCATTCATCATCAATGGAGGTCAAGATTTGTTCAGTTTTACATGAGAACAAAGAGAACATCCCACCATTTTTAACACCAAAAAAATCAAGCCCAGATGCCCCGAAAGTCAAATGTAGCTTGGTGAAGATCAAGGAGGGTAGAAGGCCCTTAAGGGATATTACTAATCTGTATAGAGCAGATGCCAAATCTGGGCAGGCTACATTGAGGGATTCTAGGGTGCGATTACCCTCTGTTTTAGTCTCTGGTTTCTCGACGAATCGGAAAAGGAAGTTGGTTGGTGATTGTTCGGAGCAGAGTTCATGCTCCAAGATTTTGAGAAGAGAATTTAGATAGATAGATGGATGGAGTATACTTTTTTTTTTTAAAATTGTTTTCAGTGAAAATAGTTCATAATTGTTGTTCAATAAATAAACACAAGATTGAAGATTCGATTATGACACAATTTGTGTGATTCCCATTTGCTTAATTTTTTTTGCATTTATTCTGAATTTTCTTTTATTGGAAACTCAAGTTTGCTGGATTTTTATTCATTCATTTCCTTTATTCTTTTTGGTGCTAGCAAAGATGTGAGAAAATCATTGCATATCAGCTTAACATTACGTGATTTATCCCCCATCAAGAGCTGATTTTCACTAAACCTTCTTCCTTATTAGCCTCATTCGATTCCTTAATTGACTGAGATTTAGATCATATATTGAATGTGAATCTAATGAGCTTACTGAAGTTCCAAAGAAAAATGAAGTAAATCATTATTGACTATGCCATCAAAGACTACTCCAGTGGATTTGGGTTCTCTGTGATCTCTGTTGTCCTATGGCTCTGCTTGCTATACGCACCAATTCAAAATACTATTTGCTTAGTGATTATGGATGAAAAAAAAGAACCACCAAGCACAATTCTTATTAGGGAAGCGGATTATCATATTTGGAGAATTTGAAATTTCCAAGATTTTTGGCTTTATGCAGGCTATTTCATTAGACGATAGTGCACGAAAGATCAGTCCGAAAACAAAAAACTTTTTGGCGCTTGTGTAATGCACTATGTTATACTTTGTCCATTTGTAAACAACCCACTGTCCTTTGAGGAAAAAAGAAGGATGATTCTGCTACAATCCAAATTGATCATATATATAGGGGGGAAATGGTTTACTTACCTGGATCCATTTCACCTAAAAGATGAAACTAAAAAGGGCCTAATTGGCTTAGAAATGTAATGCTTGCTTCATTATTTTTCTTGCAAAATTGATATGCCAACCACCTACTAGTTGGTTTAATAGAATGGGGAGCGAAATTCCTTAAACGACATTTAGGGTTCAAAATCTAGAATTGTGTACAGTTATATTGGGAGAATCGTCTTCATATTGGGTCTCTACAATACTCTCCAAGTTTGAATTAATCGGTCAGTGGATCGAAAACTTGTTGATCGAAAACGATATGAAGAGTCCAGATTGTGACCCTTGGTATGCTTAAAGAGGAGAAAGTACTAATTGTGCGCAGACTTCATCCCGGCGTACCCTTTGAGCCCTTCAACATATCAAATGGTTTAGAGGCCAAAAATGCTGAGTAGACTAACACTGGCAAGAATTTAAAATGCAGATTGAAGGTTTTTTCAAATTTCAAGAGTACTAGGTTAGAGGGTAGAGTACTAGGCACGAGTGTAGGTTCAATTGTAAGCTTTTTACAACTAACGATATGGATAGCTCAAAACCTCAAACCTCAAACCTCAAACCTCATGAGTCATTTGCTGGATTTCATTGGTCGAATTTAGTATGATCCAACTAAGATTCATAATTGTTGGGATTCTAATTCCATATCTGCGTTCAATTATAAATATTTTTTTTCCATACAAATAAATCAAGACCTATCCATTTGAGATCTATTTTGCGAGTGGAGTTCGTTGAATGTGAGAGTTGCCTCAAAACCTACTGAATGCTTCTTAAATTTAAGCTATGACCAATTTGTTCAAAATGATATCAATTGGTTTTAATATCACAATCACATTTTATTCAAATACAATATTCTCATCGCAATGTCTCCTCAGTAGTCCGCATATCGACAGTTAAATGTTGTGTGGAACAAAATGCTACGAGTATGAGAGCCATATTTTGAACTTGTAAGAGCCACCTCTTGGTCCCAACTCTTAGGCACCACATCTGCATAAATTTATCGTGTCTAAAATATGTGAAGTACTATGGTAATAGTTCATCAAAACAACTTAATTATTTGTGATCCATTTAACGAATCAATAGACAAGGCTGATATGATTTTCCTGGATCAACAAATTCCACAACACGTCAAATATGTAAGGCTCCCTATATCATTAAGTATTTTAAGTTGTCGCGGCAGAGGAAGAAAAATAAGAGAAAAGGACACCAATTACTAATTTAGAGGGTGTTTGCTTGAACTTATAAATTTATCGAAACATCTCATAAAAGTTTACTAGTTCTTTAAAATTATTTGGCTTTTTTTTTTGACAAGAAAGCTTATAAGTCCCAAAAATAAAATATTAATAACTTATAAACTCTTGGATTTTTCAATTTTTATTTTTATTTTTTATGGTAATGGCTAGACTCTTCAATGTAGCATACAAGAAAGAAAGGGGATACACATGCGGTCTCGTCTTGCAGTGTCGGGGTTGCAAATTAAGCCTGCAAAGCAGAGAATTCTTCCAGTCTTTTCAGTGCCGTCTCAAGACCCATCCGATTTTGGATTAGTTGGAAGGATTTTTATTTTTTTAATTTTTTAAAAATATATATTAATTTTTATTTAAAGTGGTTGTACAAGGAATTTTTTTATTTTTATTTTTCGCTAGGGTGAGTCGTTTGTTTGAAGGTAAATTTTGAGATTTATTTTATTACAACAAACGGTACGTTTAACAAAGAAATGTTCGGGAGTACTTTGTAATTTTGTTATTTTGGAGGTTGAAAGAGTGTTTTGAGATAGCAATTGATAATAGTTGCATAATAGAACGTAAAATTTCTGTGTCATTCATTTTCATTTTCCGGCACATTATTTTTTGTCTATAATATTATTGATTTGATTTGTCAAAATTTCTAACTAAATCAAATCCCAATTGCTTCTTCAGTGTCCCAACAAGATATACCTCTTCGACCCACTACGTATTATGTGCAGTGCTTTCCAACTAGAACAAAAGTGTATCAATAAACAATGGAAGAGGGTGGAGCAAATGCATTTTGTTTGGACATGAAAAGGAAAACATAGGACAACTTCTATATAAAACTTTGCCCATGACCATTGGATTTCCACCCCCAAACTACCACTCTTGTCCACAATGTGTTGCTGCAAAATCTTCTTGTTTTTCATATTACTGTCAATAATGGCAGTGAAACTCGAAGCTCGTCCCCATGTATCCTCTGGAGAGAGGACTATTATAACTGAATCGTTTCGGGCAATGTTTCAGAGAAAGATGTTACTCGAGGGCGATTCTGAAGGCGACTCCGGCTTGGATCGCAGTTACAAGCCCAGCCGGTATAGTCCCGGAGGACCTGATCCTCAACATCACTTCACTGTTCCAATGTCATAAACTTTCAGCCCTGTATTTTAAGTACACAGAAGAAAAGTGAGCCTTGGAATTAAGGCCTAGCTGATAAACTTCAGTTTTCTCATGGTTATGTCCGTATCCAAAGTACTATGTACTTTGTGTTGATCTTTTGTACTCATAACAGAGTTTAGAAGGCGTGTGGAGTTCTAAGTATTAGTACTTTTTTGCCGTCTTCGTTTTCTATAATATGCTTGGATAGATTATTATATGTAGGCTACTGTAATGTCCTTTAACAATGATGAAAACCGCAATATGAACATGGTTGGTACGAAGTTGCAAAAAAGTATTGAATAAATTATTCAATCTATGGGGCGGGGTATAATAATCAAGATTATTGGATATTTTCATAAGAACTAATGTTATCCTGAAAATATATATATATATATATATATATATATATATACAATCATTTCAAATATTCAAGCCTGCCTAAAGTGTATTTTGTTATATTGTTAAAGATTGGTTTGTCTATAGACCATGATCGATTACTGATGGCCTATATGATTATCCCATTTGGTCATTTTTAATCAAGAATTAGCTTAGCGAAGTCTTTTCACAGGCTCAAAGCTTTGACTTAATGGAGCGTGCAATAGATAATAATAAAGAATAGAACAGATAATATTAACAAAAAATTATTTATCTGTGCCTCACTTTCTCTAGTTTATGTTAGAAAAGTAATCAGGTCCCTTATCAAAATCGTCCTTGGAACTGAGAGTTTAATCTCAGCACAGATCATGAGATTTTGTCATATATTTCGATGTCATATTTCATGCTTTAATTAATTGAGAAACAATGCAAAAATTATAATTTAATCGGAGAAAAGTCATGTGTGAAGTACGGAGCCACAAAATCTGAATATTTTATAATCGAGAGAAAAATTATACGAGTAACAATATATAAAAAGAAATATAAATGGCCATGTAAATCCCACTTGTCACTCAACTTTTGCTCTCTCTCTCTTATTTACAACACCCCCCCCCCCCCCCCGCCCCCCGCGGCTCTTAAGTCTTAATCCCTTTCTTCTTCAATGAAAATTTCCAAAACCCGCTATCCAGCCCCTAACTTCCGGCACCATCCCTCCAAAATTAAGAACAACAATTTTTAAGTTCATGTGCCCAATAAAATGATTCTTTTTCTTTTCCATTGATTAAAATTTTCAACGAAAATATGATGAAATTTGCGAGCTTATAAGGAGTTTTATAGGACAAAATTACACAACAAATAATGACTTAAGACCAAAATGACCTTTTTAGTTCGTGGACTTATACATGTCTCTAGATAAGAAAATTTTTACCCGAACTCAGAACGACCAAATATATATACATAAACTATGTCACACGTATAAAATATTTTCTTAAACGGGATAATTACTTCCACCACCTCTGAATTTTGGCGTAATTACAAATAAAATCCCTTGTATTGATTATTACCAATACTCCCTGTGTTTTGTGGGGTTATTTGTAAAAGAGACTGAATCAATGTAATGTCTATTTTGCTCCTTAAATTTTTTTTAATTAAAATATGGAAAAATAGGAGAATGGATGAAATGACCGAATTACCCCTTGGTCATATTTTGGGTAAGAGCCCTTATTTTGGCGCTCGTTTCAGTAGAGAGATAAAATCACCGAATTACCCCTCGGTCATATTTTTCATAAGAGCCATTATTTTGGTGCTCGTTTCGATAGAGAGAGAGAGAGAGAGGAGAGAGGAACTTGTTCGCTAACCCCTCGACTTTCTGTTCGATTTGGTGGTATAACTGGCGTATGAACCCCGGCGATGTGAAGCTCAACGACAAGAGGGCGCTCCTGGTGAGTCTGAACGGCAAGAAGATGTGTAGGTGAACGGCGACGTCGAGGTGAGTCTCTTCGTTTCGATTTCCTACTTTATTTTCACGATAGGGTTTATGTAAAAAAAAAAAATTGCCTGCTTTTTTGAAATTCTTAGTATGTTTCTGTGATTCATTCGTAAGTGTGCTGTGTTCTTGAACTTTCACAATGATTTGTGTACAATATGGTGCCCTAGTTTTCAAAGATTTAGGTTTTCTTTTTTGTTTTTAAGTAAATAATATGATGGCTTTGTGTATTTGAGATGTGATGATGTTGTTTTTTTTTGTGTTGTGAAATTTTTGTACAAAACCCCCAATTTTGATAGCCCAAATTTTGTGAAGAAGGTGTTTTTCGATGTTTTACTTTTTCTTTGTAATTTGTTGCTTGTATTGTGTTTGTAATATGTAGCATTTTGTCTCAGCCCTAATTATTATTATTTTGTTTTTCTTTGGTAGGTTATGGATAAAGTGTACTATGTAGTGGTTCATTATGGTGAAAAATGTGAGGAATTATGTAACTTTGCTAGGGATATGTACAATTATAAAGATTTCATTGATGATGTGAAGGGTCTATTTAACTTAGGACAAGATAATGTGATTAATGGAATTAGTAGTGTGTATGTGTCCGATGAAAGAATATCAATGTGTAATGATTGTGATGTGTTGGTTATGTATGATAGAAATAGTGTATGTGATAAATTTGATGTGTATGTTGAAAAAGTAGATCATTATGGGGGAGGGGAAAATGATGAGGGAATAGGCAGTGAGGGTGAATGGGGTAGTGAGGGGGGCATTGAGGGTGGCAGTGAAGGTGAATAGTACAATGATGGGGCAGTGAATGTGGCAATTACAGGGAGGGTGATAATGGGGGGGGGGTAGTCATAGGGAGGGTGATAATGAGGGGGCCAGTGAGGGGGGTAGTAAGGGTTACCAACTTCTTGATGAAGATCATCGTGCATTGTTTGATTATTACAGTGAGGATCACTATGAAAGCTTTAATGAATTAGACGATGAGTTACCAAATGATCCATTTAGAGGTTTAATGAGGGGTAAAGCTATATTGTATTATGAAAAAGGAGGTGTCAAAAAATTAGTACTAAAAGTAGGGCAGTGTTTTAAGCATGTTTATGGGTTTATGGAGAAACTAGAAGATTTTGTTGTTCAAGAGGGGTTTTCGTTAGTTAGGAAAAAAAATGAGAAGACTAGGGTAACTTGTGTGTGTGGATATACAGGATGTCCTTGGAGAATCCATGCATCTGTGATTAGTGATGTGGTCAGTTTTAAAATTAAAACATACAATAACATGCACACATATGTAAGGAAAGACACTAAAAAAGATGTTAGGACTAAATGGATGGCAACTAAGTTAGTTGATGTTTTGAGGGAAAACTCAGACATGAAGGTGAAATGAATTGGGAGTGAATTGGGCAAGATCCTCCTTACATGCAAATCTATAGAGCTTTAAAATTGGCTATGGAATCTGTAGAAGGTAGCCGTAGTGAGTTATATGGTCTTCTTCCTTATTATGCAAAGATGATTTTAATAACTAATGAGGGTAGTGTGGTGACTTCACAGTGTGAATATGGTGAGGATGAGGGTGAAAATGAGGGGCCCAGTATAAGTGTTGTACCTTCATTTAAGAGATTCTATTTAGGATTGAAGGGACTTAAAGATGATTTTGTTGAGGGTTGTAGCACTTTCTAGGTTTTGATGGTTGTCACCTCAATGGGCCTTATGGGGGAGTGCTTTTGGGTGCCATAGGAATAGATGCAAACAATGAGTTGTTCCCTTTAGCCTTTGCAGTTGTTGAATCAGAATGCAAAGAAAGTTGGCTATTTTTCTTTGAGAATTTGTCCTCAATAATGGGAGGCTTATCTCATGATGCAGCTTGGACCTTTATGTTAGGTAGGCAAAAGGTAATTTGTTTCTTTTTAACACAAAATATGCTATTTTTTAAGAATTAAGCTATTTTTTAACGCGTAATTGTCGTTTTTGTAACACAGGGCTTGGTGGAGGCAATTACTGAAATAGCGCCTCATACTCATCACAGAAGATGTGCAAAGCACATCTTTGTCAATTTTAGGCTGCGCTATTCTGGTGTAGCTCTAAAATCCTGTTTTTCAACAGCCTCTAGGGCATATAATATTAGGGACTACAATTTTGCCATGGAAAAAATAAGACAACTCCATGAATCTGCTTATGATTGGTTGTGTAACATACCTACAAATCAGTGGTCTAGGCATGCTTTTGGCACACACATAAAAAATAATCACATCACAAATAACATTTCTGAGTCCTTCAATGCTTGAGTGGGTGATTTGAGGGGTAAACCCATTTTAACTCTTATGGATGGCAAGAATCTTGGAGTGGACAAACGGCAAGAAGGGTCTACTTCCCAGCCTATTTTGGTGTCATCAACTACTTATCAAATGGAGATAAGGTCCAAGAAAATCACGACAGACTTTCATTTTTAGCCCCTCTACCCGATGCACAAGATGGATGCATTTTTTGGAAAATATTTGTTGTTGTTTGATATCATTATGTAATGAGCATGATTGTTTTGATTTTGAACAAGTTCGGTTATGGTTGTCGCCGTTTTGTAATGAATATTATTGTTAATTATCATGCTTTTCAGTACTATTGCTTTTGTAAAGTTTTGTAACTTATGGTTTAATGACCCAATCCTTTGTGTGTGTAATCAAGCATAAAAATTTACTTGGAAAGTTTCCATGCATGCTAAAAAAATGTGTACAACGGCTATTATGACAATTTAATAAAATGTTAAATTGAACCCCCTGACATTGTACTCAATTATCATGAAACACCTCAAACAATGATATTATTTACAATAAACACCCTCAAGGGTAAATAAGTCAATTCATATTTGTTCAAATTGCATTCCCGCCTTCAAAAGGGTAATTTCGGGAGATCACATTGGTATGCAAACGTTGACTGTTAGTTAACTTAACGGAAGGTAAAAATTGTAAGACGGCATCAAAATACAGGGGAAAGGGGGTGTTATTTGTAATTACTCCAAAACTCGGGGGGTGGGAGTAATTATCCCTTTAACACTAACTTTCTTTAAATGTATATTTGAGTGTAGATTTCTTACACTTGACTTGCATCTATAAAATAACAAAATAGGAGAGGCATTAATTAATACATAACAAAATAGACAATTAAAATTGTTTTAGTGATGCCATTGTTCAATTAATGATTTTTTCTTCTTTTTTCAATAATTAAATGGCTAAACTTCATTGATAAGGGGCAAGTACCCAAGTACGAGTACAAGTACAAAGTAAGGTTGATAAATAGATGCTAAACCCGCCAATATCATCTACAAGGCTAAGATGAGATTCTACAATGAGGAACAAAAATACAATTGAAAGAAAAAAAAATTAGGAAAATTATACAACCATCGAGCATTCTCAGCACAAATTCCTTACGTAGAGGGGGCTGGATTTGCTTTCCCAAAAGACCTTGTACCTTCCAATCAAGGCACAATAAATTGCTGATGACCATGCTGCATATATATAAAGTTATATTATGTAACAATATTCCATCGATTCTACTTATGTTTGTGGGTCATAACCTCATATCATATATGCATAGATGTGCTTTGTTCTATTCTGAGTCACAACATATATACACATATATATAGTGAGTCGTATTATGAGTTTTTATTTGGTAAATATGTAGCAAAATTGATTGATTGATGAACTTGTCAATGAGAAAATCGATCTTTTATTTTTTGCAAATTGAGAACTCCAGAGAAAAAATAGCCAGCAAGGACGGGGGTTTGGGAGAGTAAGAATGGAATTTTTCAAATTTTCAGCTTCATTATTTAGGATTATGAACCAGATTTCCTGTCTTAATACACAACTACCCTAACCATGGTTTGATTTGATTTTAGAAGTTTATAGATTTTTATTGAAAAATGGATTTCCATGTGGCACTATATTATCTGTAGGCTTGGTTGCTCCGGGTTCAAGCAACAAATTTTCCTCCAGATATGGATCCATAACACTATTCCATTGGATCCATAACACTCCACACTGCTGGTTGGGCTACCGAATTGTGCGGGTTTGGCCTATTAATTGTTCTTTTTTGTCAGGACGTTCGCATCCCTATACAAAAAAATGATGGATATTATTAAAATAATCAAACACCAAAAAGCAAATGTAACGGCTTTTTTTTATTTTTTGTTCTTTGTTTTTTCTTCATTGACACCATGATAAAGTTGTTAAATTGATTAAATAGTTGGGGATCATAACCACACAAATTAGAGAAAAAAGGGCTTCAATCGTATGAGTTATATAATATACATAGGTCAATGTGAAAAAGAAATTAACAAATAAAATATAAAAACTTATAAGGAATGAAAGCATTGCCATTAGTGCCAACAACGTGTGGTACAAAGTTCTTGACTAAAGGAAAAGAAGATCCGAATATAAATCGACGAGCAACAACAATGGTTGGGATTGTGGGAGATGGAAGACGGTGTTGGCCGGTGTATGGCAGCGACTATATGTGTGTGCGGCAAATGATGGTGCGTGGCCGAAGGTAAGATAATTGTGTGCCTATTTTTCGAAAGCATAAAGAGGTTGTTAAGTCTTCTTTTTATCATATGATTTTTATTTTTATTTTTGCTTCTTTAATATATCACATAAATGTATTTGGTAGGTTACCTGATGCTATACTAAAACTAAAACAATTATACCTTCAGCAAAATTTGGTCCTCTATCTTTATCCATATCTGGATTTTAGAACTTATCTTTACCATTAGCAAGTATACCTGGAATTTTTATTTTTTTTTGGCATTTTTAGTCCTCAGTAAGTAGGAATTCTATGTATTCGGTTAAAACTAAATTTGGTAGTAAAATTGATGACATGATGCTGAAGCGAAGCTGATGTGTAGATGATTCAATATTTATAAAAAAAAAATAAATCTAGAAGGTGAGAGTGAGTGAGTGAGAGAGACAGAGGTGTGAAAAGAGAAGAAAGAAGGAAAAAAAGGGCAAAAAGCGAAAATAAGGACAAAAAAAGCGAAAATAAGGATGTGACTTATTAAATATCTGAATATGTACTAATTCTTTCTTTTTATTTTTCACTTCATAGCCAATGTTAAAAAAAAAAAAAGAAATTTGACAACTCAATTCCACGTAAATTCCACATCATATCTAAATAAGCACTTTAGCAAAAATTCAAACCGTATTTCCGAAATCCAAGTGTACATGGTAGATTTTAGTCAAAGTTTGACTAAAATTGCCGAAAATGGGTAAGTTATGGAGTATTTTTGCGAACCGCAAAACTAGATTCTAAAATCAAAAATGGACCAATTTTGCAATTTTGACTTATGACTTCCATTTCTATATAATTAATGAACACGGCATAAGAAGATTTTGTTGAAATGTGTCCAACATGATGGAAGAGATTTGTACTAAAACATGAGAAAATGAATTATTTGGAAGTTTGTTAGAGTCAATAATTGTTTATTGTCAAAAAAAACTTGTTAAAAATCTCATAACAATTAGATGCCGAATTTTCAACATTATTGTAATATACCTTTTTTTATTTATTTATTTATCTAAATAAGAGGATTGAGATTTATAATCCACTTACAACTTATGGATTTCGCCCAATTTCTGTGGCCCAGTAATGTAAATCCTACGGCCGTCATTGTAACCCATAATCTCCACTTCCAACTCTATATAGAGGCATCATCAAATGAATGAATTTGTCCAACTTCAACTTTCTTTGAAATTGCATAGCAAAGATGGCTCTTTCAATTCCAAAACAAATGCTGATTATAATTTTTATTGTATGTTGTGCACTGCCCATGATCGCGTCTTCACGCATGCTAGAGCATGATAAATCCGTGGATAGCCACACACTTTTTCATAAATTGGGGTTCGTAAATGTAGGCAACAATTTAGATTCATCGTTTAGAGAAATACCAAATGGACCTGATGGAAAATATCATGGCTTGAGTTCATCACCGAGAGAATCAAGTGGGCCTGATGGAAAACATCATGGCTTTGCTTCATCATTGAGAGATGCATCAAATGGACCTGATGAAAAATATCATGGCTTTGATTCATCATTGAGAGAAGCACCAAGTGGACCTAATCCACTCCATAACTTCTTCAAGCCACCATCAGCTGTAGGGCTGTCAATGGAGCGGATTTTAATCCGAAACCGATTCGAGTCCGATCCGAATTTTAGCATATTCGACCGATTAAAATATTCGATGGATCAGATCCGATAGCAAATATCCGTAATCCGAAAATAAATGGGTTGGATTTGGATTCAATGAATCCGATCCGTTAAAGATCCGAATCCGAATTTTTATATTATAGTTTATTAAATTTATACATTATATATAATACAATAGTAATAAAGATACTTCAATGTAATATATATGTTATTGTAATTAATAATATATTATTTATTAATTTTTAAGATATTTTTTTTAACAAAACATTATATAATTTTCATACATATTCTAAAATATTTTTCTACATTATTTAATTTTATTTTTAACATAAATAGGCATTTTTTTATAGAATACTAATTAATTAGTCTATATATTAAAGATCTCTATTACATACACCATATATATACACATATAGGATATGTTATTAGAGATATCTATTATATACTATCATTAAATGAACAACTAATAATCTCTATAGTTATTAGAGATCTTTACTAAATATATTATACATAAACGTATTTATATATAATTCGAAATAGATATTGTCATTAAATGAAAAATTAAATATGGTGCATAATTATTAAAGATCTCTTATATATATAATATATTTTTACAAGTTTATATATTTATATATTAAAGAATTTTTTATTATTTATTTTTTGGTCCAAGCATAAAATTTTTTTGTCATATCGGATCGGATCGGATTTTTTTATCGGATCTCGGAATTTTTTCCGGATTCGGATTCAGAATAAAGACTAAAAATCCTATAGAATTTCGGGTCGGATTCGGTAGCCGGTCCTTGTAATCGGATTCGGATCCGGATTGCACTGATTTGCTCCAGATCCGATCCATTGACAGCCCTAATCAGCTGTTGGTAGGGCAACAACAGTGTAAAAGAGTGTGCAAATCTATGTTTGAATTCATCTAAATTATTAATATTAAATAAAACAAGCTAGTGCAATAATATATATGATTTGCTTTATTATAGTAACTTCATATAACATGCGTGGACAAATTTTCAACCGATGTGCATTCGGTGCAAAGTTTAGCCACAAATCAATTGTGGAACAACTATCACAAAAAATTGGTCGCAAAATCTATCGCGGAATTGCATTCACACATAGAAAATTTAAACCCACATTTGATTTTGTTGGATTCTGTTTTAGTCCGCATTTAGTCCCATTATCCATTTTCAATTGGATTTCGATCCGACACCTAATATGGCTTTTAAAATAATAACACGGATTTTTAAGGGAAAATATGTTTGTTTACTTTATTAAAATAGATAAAATACTTATTAAAAATACAAAATAAAAATTTAAAATTACTTTCTTAATGAAAGTAATATATATAATATTGGACAATATATAAGACGCGTATATATATAATAAATTAAAAAATTTAACTGAAAAATATAATATATATTAATAACAAATAGCAGTATACATATTAAACATACATGGATATGATGTGGAAGGAAATTGAACAAGGGCTAGCAATGTGACATTTTATATATAAAACTACAACAAAAATAAATATAAAAATGCTGAACATATTTTCATTTTGATATAATATGTGTGTTTGTATTGCTTTTTTTTTTTGGGTAAATTAAAGTTTTCGCCCTTTATCTTTAAGGTTTTAGGTCCTATAAGTATTCAAGGTTTAATTTTAGTCTTATATTTTTTTTAAAGATATCAATTTTGGTCCAATTTGGCTTGACTTTGACGAATAATGTTGATGTGTGGTCAACAAAATTGGGAATTTTCAACGAATTGCGTTGGCATAAACAATGAATTTGGAGATTTTGGTCGGTGGTGAATGACGTGTTTGCCAAGTAGGATTTTTTTCCACAATCTTGAGCTGACATGGCGAACACGTACGTATTTATATATATTTTGTGTATTTTTTTAAATGTCCACTTAAATATTTTGCAAATAATAAAAAAATAAATTCATTAAAAATAAAAATCTATCATCTTCTTCAAACAAAATACTAACTCACCACCACCCCTCACTCTACCACCGTCGTCGCCCCCACTCCCCACTACCCAAACCGCCCTACCCCATCCTTTCTCTCTCCCTTTGCTTCTCAATCTCCCCCCCCCCCCCCCCTCTCTCTATATCTCTCCCTCTCCCCTCTCCCTCTTTCTCTTTCTATTTCTCTCTCTCTCCCGCTCTCTTTTCCCTCTCTCTCTCTCTCTTCCTCCCCCCCCCCCCTCTCTATCTATTCTCTCCCTTTGGATCTCTCTCCCCCCCTCTCTATCTTTCTCTCTCTTTCTCTCTCTCTCTCCCTCCCCCCTTTGAATCTTTCTGCGCATTGGTGCGGACAGCAATAGGGTGGGGCTAGAGGATGGCGGAGGACAGTGGCGGTGGTGGATGACGATGGACGGCGGTGTAGAATGCCTTGGCGGCTCAATTTCTCTACTTTGTATGTTATTTATATTATTATAAAAAGAAAACCATTTTTGTCTCACAAATGACGGTTGTTTATGTGATTTTATAAAATTTGTCCTTCAATTTTATGTGGAATAAATAGAGATATGTAAAATTATGGTTAAAATTAAAAATTTACATGAAATCGATTTAATTCAGATACCAAATTTTTGATGTGTCAATTTTACCCTTTTAATTAGTAAACACATATAATAAATAAGCAAATAAAAAGGTCAATATTATAATATTACATCCAATTTTAAAAACCAATGTTCTTAACCCACAAGTCACTTTCTCTAATTACAATTTTTTTTTTGTGTTTATTCTTTATCATGTAATTTTATTTCATATAATTATTTTTTTAAAATTATTATAATTTAATAAATTATTTCAAATAATTCTTAAAAAAGTATTCTTATAAAAAAATTTAATAATATATTTATATTTTCATCCTAAAAAAAATTTAAGTACTAAATTGAAATTTATATTATTTTGCACACACGTAGAGTGCGTGATATTGCTAGTATATATATATATATATATATATATATATATATATTTGGGCTTGTTTGTCAACGCATATGGCAAAGAATTTGCTTTACTCAATATTGTATCCAACTAGGCAGTCTAGTCAGACAAAAAGGTGGAAAAATTAGGAAAAGCTCCAAATTAATTGTCAATGTTAGCACAAGTTGCTGGAGTCTAGCAAAATCACACCAAAATTGGCATTTTTTTTAAATTATAGGATTAAATTTAAACTTTGAATACTTACAGGACCAAAAACAGAAAATGTAATAATTAGCAAATGAAAATTGAAGTTTTTCCCCATTTTTTTATGGCATCACGCATCTATTACGATTTTCTGGTGTTTGCCCTACTAGTTACTTCCCAATGGCATAAGATGGGTGCTCGCCCTCGTCATAGTATAACCTCAAATATCGCCAGCTTCATCGAGTTCTTCCTCATCAATGGGATTTTTTTTTGTCTCTTTAAATTTTTTGTTTTTCTTAACAAAAATTAAAAAAAAAAAGCCCCTTCTCTATCCCCGTTTCTTCGGTTAAATAGATGGGGTTGGCTAATTGGAGAATGTGAGATTATGGGGGTGAGTGAATATGGGTTAGAAAGAAGATGGCGATAAATAAATAAATAAATATAGACAAAAAGAAAATGAAAAAGATAAATATTGTGGAAATACTAATAAAAACTTACTAACTACATAAGGGTATTTTAGACATTTTAATATTAAATTGAATAAAACTCGTCGTAAATAAAAAAAAGGGAGGTAGCGTGCCTATTTTACAAATGCATAAGGAAGTTGTTTTGTGTTCGTTTTATCATATGGTTTTGTTTCTTTCATATATCACATAATTAAAAAGACAAAAATAATAAACACAATTAAAATAAAACCAAAATTGGCCCGGCCCCTCCTCTTTCCATTTTAGAGCCCTATATTTGCGCAGGCAACTCTTTAGTTCCCTCCGCTCAACAAATTTCAAAATTTCAGTTTCCAAACCCAAATTCCAAATATTCCCTACATTTTCACACATTTTTATTTTCCCAGTCGCAAATTCCATTTCTCCAAATTTCAAACCTCTTTCCCTCCACACACACAATAGCGGAGCCAAAACTTTTATCCATCGAGGTCATATAAAACATTCAATATTTAAAATGTATTACATATATTTTCATAATTTAATAAACTAAATTTTATGTTATTAATTTCAATCGAATAATAACTTCACTATTTTGGACCGTTTGATTATGAATTTATCTATAATAAAACTGCCTTAAATTATCAATAATAATCATAATAATAACTAAATAACTTAACAACATTAATTATTTATAATTAATTTAATAAGTATATAAACCGAGTAAATTAAAATATCATGAAATTTGTTCAAGTAATAGTTGATAGATAAATCCATATAATTTTGTTTTGCCTTAATTTATTATGACAATGAGGTTCCATTTATATATGAAATGACTATTTTAGTTTTGAATCAAGATTTTTAATTATGTATATATATAATATTACTTTATGACCCTTTTATATGTGTATTTATAAATTTTTAATGGGGTCAATAATACCAATTTTCATTGTAAAATCATACCCAACTATCAAGTTTTTATACTACTACGTACTAGTATGTGTACACATAAAATTTTGAAGGGGTCCGGGGGATCAATTGCGCCCCTTGACGTAAAGGTGGCTCTGCTCAGCACACACATACATGATACATATATATAAACACCCACCACGGTCATGCTCATATTAGTCATATACATTATATCTCCATTGCAACCTCTTTGAGTGCGTCATCAATGGAGGCCAAGATCTGTTCAGTGTCAGAGAATGGCAACAAAGAGAATATCCCACCAGTTTTTACTTCGAATGAATGGAGCCCAGATGCTCCGAAAGTCAAATGTAGCTTGGTGAAGATCGATGATGGTAGAAGGCCTTTAAGGGATATTACTAATCTTTACCGAGCAAATGCCAAATCTGGGCAGGCTGCATTGATGGATTCAAGGGTGCGATTACCCTCTCTTTTAGTCTCTGGTTTTTCGACGAATCGGAAAAGGAAATTGGCTGATGATTCTTCTGAGCAGACGTCTCGCTCCAAGATTTTGAGAAGAGATTTTAGATAGATATATAGGATATACAGTTTTTTTTAGTTATTATTTTCAATTAAAATGGTTTGTAATTTTGTTTATACATGTTCAGCTATTAAATTCAAGAAATAATAAGAAAAAGTGCCTTGTTGGACTCTTGGAGATAAAGCAGAGGGGAGAGAGTAGCGGTTATTGGTTCTTAAGGGTAGTTTAAATAGTTAATTTTCACTAACAATAATCAGTGACATGCGTACCTACAATAATAATTTAGTAATGATGGAATTCTGTCATAAAATTACAATGACAAATTTTTTTTGACATCAAGTTGTTACTATATACGTGTCACTACTTGTCAATAGTGACAATTAAGACATTAATTGTTGTCACAATTGAATGATACTACGATAAAACAAAATTTATTGCTACTGAATAAATAAATCAGATTAGTGAAGAGATAAAAAATATTGTCACTTAATATAAATATTGATGATAATTTTTATATTGCCACTTTTATATTTTGTTATTAATATTAATTTTTCTGGTAGTATATATATAAGAAATTTTGAGGTCATCCAAGTATGCATCACATGTGTGCACATTTGGATAGCATATTATGCTTTACTGTGAAACGTATGAAATTAAATGATTTTTTTTTATTACACGAAATTAAATGATTTTTAATTTTAATTTTAATTTATATATGGAAGTTGTTATTCATAATTATTGAAAAACCCAATAACTTATCCACAATCTAAGTTAAAATATGCTACATTTTAATTTGATTTAATTAATTATAGTACTATCTTTTTAACAATAGTTTTCAATTACTTTAGTTTTGAAGTTTAAAATTATCTATCACTTGCTCATGCATACAACGTAGTTATTCCACAATTTAATATTGAAACTCAATATATTATGTTATCAATTGAAGTTTTGGATGTACTAATTTATCAATTACTTTTCTGTAATGTGATTTTAGAAATTTATTATAATATATAAATAAAAATATTACTTCTCGTGTCTTGACACAAGATAAATACTATAGAATCTTTATATAATTAATACAAAAATATACTATTTACTTTTTTTTTAATGTTTTCCTTATCATTTTTCCCATCTCAATCCCCATAGCAATTATCTTCAATCATCTTATACTTAAACGAACACAAAAATATTATTTATTTAATTAGTACTATACATTAGTTAGTTTTATAAGTGGTAAAATATAGCTAGATTCCTGTATTAGTTTGCAATGTGGTTATATACACAAAAAATATTATAAAAAAAAAAATATTTCGCCAGTAATGTGTAAAATAAGAATAATTATAAAAATTCAAAAAACCCGCCCCTGCCCTTTCCATTTCGGAGTCGTGTGTTTGCGCTCCAACTGTTCATTTAATTCCCTCCACTCTAAAATTCCAAATATCCCTCCATTAACACCGAAATCCAAAACTCAACACATTTTGATTTTCGTATTCACATTTCCAAATTTGCCAATCTTCGAACCATTTTTCCCACTCTTCCCTCCACACACACACACACACACACACACACATACATATACATATATATGCGCACAAACACCCGCCTGGGTCATGCTCATATACATATCTCCATTGCAACATAGTTCACTTCATCATCAATGGAGGTCAAGATTTGTTCAGTGTTACATGAGAACAAAGAGAACATCCCATCATTTTTAACACCAAAAAAATCAAGCCCAGATGCCCCGAAAGTCAAATGTAGCTTGGTGAAGATCGATGAGGGTAGAAGGCCCTTAAGGGATATTACTAATCTGTATAGAGCAGATGCCAAATCTGGGCAGGCTACATTGAGGGATTCTAGGGTGCGATTACCCTCTGTTTTAGTCTCTGGTTTCTCGACAAATCGGAAAAGGAAGTTGGCTGGTGATTGTTCGGAGCAGAGTTCATGCTCCAAGATTTTGAGAAGAGAATTTAGATAGATAGATGGATGGAGTATACTTTTTTTTTTTTTTAAATTGTTTTCAGTGAAAATAGTTCATAATTGTTGTTCAATAAATAAACACAAGATTGAAGATTCGATTATGACACAATTTGTGTGATTCCCATTTGCTTAATTTTTTTTGCATTTATTCTGAATTTTCTTTTATTGGAAACTCAAGTTTGCTGGATTTTTATTCATTCATTTCCTTTATTCTTTTTGGTGCTAGCAAAGATGTGAGAAAGTCATTGCATATCAGCTTAACATTACGTGATTTATCCCCCATCAAGAGCTGATTTTCACTAAACCTTCTTAATTAGCCTCATTCGATTCCTTAATCGACTGAGATTTAGATCATATATTGAATGTGAATCTAATGAGCTTACTGAAATTCCAAAGAAAAATGAAGTAAATCATTATTGACTATGTCATCAAAGACTACTACAGTGGATTTGGGTTCTCTGTGATCTCTATTGTCCTATGGCTCTGCTTGCTATACGCACCAATTCAAAATGCTATTTGCTTAGTGATTATGGATGAAAAAAAAGAACCACCAAGCACAATTCTTATTAGGGAAGCGGATTATCATATTTGGAGGATGTGAGATTTCCAAGATTTTTGGCTTTATGCAGGCTATTTCATTAGACGATAGTGCACGAAAGATCAGTCCGAAAACAACAAACTTAGAGCATTACAATGCGGAACTTTGTGGCTCTTGTGTAATACACTATGTTATATTTTGTCCATTTGTAAACAACCCACTGTCCTTTGAGGAAAAAAAGAAGGGCGATTCTGCTACAATCCAAATTGATCATATATATAGGGGGGAAATGGTTTACTTACCTGGATCCATTTCACCTAAAAGATGAAACTAAAAAGGGCCTAATTGGCTTAGAAATGTAATGCTTGCTTCATTATTTTTCTTGCAAAATTGATATGCCAACCACCTACAACCACCTACTAGTTGGTTTAGTAGAATGGGGAGTGAAATTCCTTAGACGGCATTTAGGGTTCATCATCTTGAATTGTGTACAATTATATTGGGAAAATCGTCCTCATATTGGGTTTCTACAATACTCTCCAGTTTGAATTAATTAGTCAGTGGATCGAAAACTTGTTGATTGAAAACAATATGAAGAGTCCATATTGTGACCCTTGGTATGCTTAAACAGGAGAAAGTACTAATTGTGCGCAGACTGCATTCCAGCGTGCCCTTTGAGCCCTTCAACATATCAAATGGTTTAGAGGGCCAAAAGTGCTGAGTAGACTAACACTGGCAAGAATTTAAAATGCAGATTGAAGGTTTTTTTAAATTTCACGAGTACTAGGTCAGAGGGTAGAGTACTAGGTACGAGTGTAGGTTCAATTTTAAGTTTTTTACAACAAACGATATGGATAGCTCAAAACCTCAAACCTCATGAGTCATTGGCTGCATTTCATTGGTCGAATTTAGTATGATGCAAGTTATGCAACTCAGATTCATAATTGTACGGACACTAATTCCACATCTGCTTTCAATTATAACTTTTTTTTCCTTTACAAATAAATCAAGATCCATTGGAGATCTATTTTGCGAGTGAAGTTCGTTGAATGTGAGAATTGCCTCAAAACCCACTAAATGTTTCTTAAATTTAAGCTATGAACAATTTGTTCAAAATGATATTAATTGGTTTTAATATCACAATCACGTTTTATTCAAAATACAATATTCTCGTCTCAATATCTCCTCACTAGTCCGCATATCAGCAGTTAAATGTTGTGTGGGACAAAATGCTATGAGTACGAGAGCCATATTTTGAACTTGTAAGAGCCATCTCTTGGTCCCAACTCTTAGGCACCACATCTCCATAAATTTGTCGTGTCTAAAATATGTGAAGTACTATGGTAATAGTTCATCAAAACAACTTAATTACTTGTGACCCATTTAATGAATCAGAGGACAAGGCTGATCTGATTTTCCTGGATCAACAAATTCCACATCACATCAAATATGTAAGGCTCCCCATATCATTAAATATTTGAGCTAATAGTATTTTACTACCCTGTGTTTTTAAAAAAGAGCAAAAAAAACCCTGTGAAAAAAAAAATTACTTAAAAAACCTTATGTTTTCATTAATTTGCCCACGGCCCCCTACTTCTATTTTAGGACAAATTAAAGGGAAAAATGCACTGTACTCCCCTGTGGTTTGGGAAAGGAGCACGCTAGACCCTGTATTTTTCTAATTGTTATAGAAAACCCTATGGTTTTGTAAAGTTGCTCACCACCCCCTTGATAAAATTAGTCAATTTTTTAGTTGAATTGACCAAATTACCCTTATCAATATTTCAATATTACTTTTTTCTTTTTTTCTTTTTTATTTTTCTTTATTCTTTTTCTTTTTTATTCCTTTTTTATCGTTTTTTTTCCATTTTCTTTTTAATTCCTTTTTTACTTTTTTTTTCCCATTTTTGTTTCTTCTTTATCGAATCTTTTTGTCTGTCTGTCTGTCCCTCTCTCTCTCACTTCTCTCTCTCTCTCACGCCTCACACTTCTCTCTCTCTCTCTCACGCCTCGTCTTCTCCCTCTCATCTTCTCACCGCCGGCGAAGCCACCATCTCCATCATCTTGTCGCCGCCGGCACTCATCAGATGGATCTCGTCGACGCCGTCGCCGCTACTCACTGGATAGATCTCGCCGCTGCCCGTTCTCTCTCACTCTCTCTCTCTCTCTCAGATTTATCTCACCGGCGCCATCGCAGCCTCTGCCGGCGCCACCTCCCGCCCTCTCTGGCCCGTGAGTGGATATTTCTCTCTCCCCGATTCTCTTTCTCTCTTGATCTCTCTCCCCGACTCTCTTTCTCTATCGATCTCTCTCTCTCGCCCCGAATCTCTTTCTTATCGATCTATACTTTTATCTCTCTCTCTCTCTCTCTCGCTTGATCTGTTTTCTCTCTCTCTCTCTCTCTCTCCCGATCTATTTCTCTCTCTTCTCTCTCTCCCGATCTATTTTCTCTCTCTCCCCCCGACTCTCATGTCTCTCTCTCGCTCTCTGTCTCTGTCTCTCTCTCTTTCTTTAACTTTCTCTTGAATAATGGTGTTGAGTGTGGCGACGACGGACGATGGACGATGGCGGTGGAGGGCATGGTAGTGGATTTTGGTGGCGGCGACGGCAGTGGCGGAGGGGCGGCATTGGCAGTGGTTATTAGGTGGAAGATTAATAAGGTTTAGGGCCAAAGTGTTTAAATCAATAAGGATTAATAATAATTAAGCAGATTTAAAAATGATAAAACAATAAAAAATAAGGGTAAAACTTTCTTAAAATAATAAAATAATTTGGTCAGAAATAATTTGATAAGGATTAAAAGTAATTAAGAAGATTTAAAAATGATAAAATAAAAAAAAATAAGGGTAAAATTGTTCTAAAATGATAAAATAATTTGATCAGAAATAATTTGATAAAACTATCCTAAAATTGACCAAATAAGGGTAAAATTGTCATTTTATTCTCAAAAATGGCGATCAGTTGCATAGAACGCGCGTGCATCACACGAATGGCTAGGAAGGTTTGTTAAACTTGATTTTTAAAACCATAGGGTTGTATATAACAATTAGAAAAATACAGGGTCTAGCGTGCTAATTTCGCAAACCACAGGGGAGTACAGTGCATTTTTCCCCAAATTAAAATTGAAGAGACTATTTAACCCATGTTTTAAATCAGACAAAAGAACGGGTCTTTCTTTCCAAAGTAACCCATTTCCTCAATTTCCTCTCTCTTTCAAAAAAATCCCCAATTCGAACTTCAAAAACCCTAACAGCTATGATTTCGGTTTGAATGAGAAGAATGGCAACGACATTACTAAGCCTCTTCGTGTACGGTTAGTCGGGCGATCGAGTACCAGCTTGGGGTTCGGGATTCACATCGATTTCGATTTGATTGAGAAGAAAAAGGAACGGCAGGTTTGTTTCTTTAACTGATTGAGAACGAGCTTCATTTGTGTTTTTAGTTATTTAATTGATTTTGTGAATGAAACCCCCAAATTTTAGGTTCCTCAAATCGAAATATGATAATGGGTTCCCCATTTCCCCATATTTTAGGTCTCCTTTCATTTCAGTTGCTGTCTTTTTTTTTAATGTATTTCTACTTTTCGTTTCTCCATTTGTGTTGGTTTGGGTTATTGGTAACACTTTGTTGGATATTTGTTTGAAGTCTTGAACTTTTTGAACATTCTATTCCAAATGTGGGTTGAAGTCAGTTGGTGAATGTGGGTTGAAGTTGAACTTTTTGAACATTCTTTTTGGAGTTGTTGGTAACACTTGTTGAACATCATATTTGGTTATGAAATATGAAAAAGAAATTGAACGAACACGTGTAGAAGTGGTCCCACTTATTTGGAAATTTCGTGGTTCTTTGCTGACTGTTTTTGTTTTTTTTAATACTGTTGCAGAATGAATGTGTATCACAACATTCACATGTGGATTGGTGGACATTTTGTCACCAATCCTAAAACAGAGTATATTGGTGGAAAATTGCATCACTTTGAGAGGGTCAACTTGGATTACTTCAATGAGTTGAACTTTATTGATTTCTACAAAGACGGTGGAGGTAAGAAGTTATGCTTGGAGTTCTATTTCTTAATGCTTGGTCAAACATTGGATGTTAGGTTGAGGCTTGTCAATGGGGAATGGAGCATATCTGACATGCAGAATATTTTTCGGGGACTCGATGATATAACTGTCTATTGCATTGAGTTGGATGGACCATTTAAGGCGATTGGAGCAGATGGGAATGAAATTAACTTGGCTGAAGAGTCTGAAAACTCAATGCGATACTTGATGGGTGCTGATGAAGAAGTGAACCAACAACCTACAGTCGCTCAAGAGCAGTGTTTCACTCAAGATCAGTGTGTTACACAGGAACAAAATATGCCAACTTCTGCCGAGCCAAATACCCAAAATGAAGAGGTTGTTCAAACTGAAGACAACGGGGCTGCTCAAACTGAAGACAATGTAGCTGTTGAAACTGAAAACAATGACCATGTGGTGAGACAAAACAAAGGCAAGGGGCCAATGGCTGAAGATCCAGACCCTTCTGATGGTGGAAGTGATCCTGAAGATGATGACAGTGGTGAGTATGAGACAGAAAATGATTCCATGGGCAGTGATGCACCTTCTGACGCCTATGATGGTGTTAAAGCTTCAGATGATGACAACATCTTTGATGAGATTGATAGGAGCAAACATGCCAAAAAGAAACAATACAAGAGGATGGTTAGAAATGAAAATGAAGGGAAGAGGATTCTAAGGGATAGGACAATTGAAGTTCCAGAAGGTGATTGGTTTAGTGAGCCTGAAGATGACAACAACTTTGATGAGCCTCCTGTTGATCAAAGTGGACCAAGAAGTTTTCCTACATTCAGAGAGGGAGACAATGCAAAGAACTTGAAGTTAGTTGTTGGTATGAAGTTTGACAACCAAAAGCTGTACAAAGAAACGGTGACTGACTACAGCATTAAGAACGGTTATGACATACAGTTTGTAAAATCCGAAAGGAGTAGAGTAACTGTAAAATGTGCGAATGAGAGTTGCACATGGAGAATGCATGCATCAGTGATGCAAAATAGTACCATGTTTCAAATCAAAACAATTCATGGAGATCATACATGCCCAAGAAGATCAGAAAATAGTAAGGCTACTGCAAAGTATCTTGCTAAGAGGATGGAGACAACAATTAGGGACAATCCAGATGTCCCAATTGAACGTTTGATAACAATTATTAGAAGAAAATGTGGGGTGGAAGCTACTTATTGGTTAGCTATGAGATGCAAAAAGTATGCAATTGCAAAGATGAGGGGTGAGAAAGCAGAAGAGTACTCTTTGTTGTGGAACTATTGTGAGACAGTTAGAAATGCCAATCCTGGAAGCAAACTGTTACTAAAGAAACAGGATGACTCAAATCCCCCAATCTTTGATAGAATGTACTTCTTACTACGGGCAATGAAAGTAGGTTTTTTAAAAGGGTGCAGACCTATCATAGGACTTGATGGTTGCTTTCCCAAAACCATCCATGGGGGGCAGCTGCTTAGTGCAATTGGGAGAGATGGCAATGATAATTTGGTGGCCATTGCTATTGCCTTTGTGAGGAGTGAAAATAGGGAGACATGGTCATGGTTTCTGACAGAGTTATTGGATGATCTTGGAGGCAATGAGGGATGGACATTCATATCTGACAGACAAAAAGGTCTGATTGAAGCTCTGAGAGAGATTGCCCCTAACTGTGAGCATAGGTATTGTTTGAGGCACATGTATCAAAACTTCAGCCTCAAATGGAAAAGTCATGAAATGAAATTGCTTTTCTGGAAGGCGGCCTCAGTTGGAAGCAAAGAAGAGTTCACTGAAGCAATGAAGCAAATTGAAAAATTTGACCCCAAGGTTGGTCTTCAATCTGTTAAAGCAGCTGAATGGCTGATGAGGATACCTCCAATCCACTGGGCCAGGTCTCTTTTCTCACCTTATGCTAAGTCTGATGTATTGGTTAATAATTCATGTGAATCATTCAATAACATGATTTTGCCTTCTAGAGATCTTCCTGTCATATCTATGTTTGAGTGGATTAGATGTAGATTAATGACAAGGATTCAAATTAAGAAAGAGGGAATGCAACAGTACACAGGAAATATATGCCCAAATATTTTGAAAAAGGTGAACAAACAAACAGAGTTGGCTAGATTTTGTGTGCCGAGATGGTGTGGGCAACATGAGTTGGAAGTGGATACAGGAGATGACAAGTTTGTGGTGAAGTTGGACCAAAAGACATGTACATGTGGGTTATTTCAGCTGAACGGTTACCCTTGCAGCCATGCCTGTGCAGCAATTGCACAAAGAAGAGCTAAAGTTGAAGATTTTATCGACCCCTGTTACAGTAAAGCCAAATATATGTTGGTTTATGATGATATGATTCATGCAGTGCCAGGCAGAAAGTTTTACCTACAAACAAATTATGAACCATTGGCACCTCCAACATACAAGATAAAATTGGGAAGGCCTAAAAAGCTAAGAAGGAAAGGGCCAACTGAATTTGACAAATTGAGCACAAGACAGGGGTTGACACACACATGTAGCATCTGTGGCACGCGTGGCCATAACAAAAGAGGCTGTCCAAATAAGCAAGGGCAAACTAACTCAAGATCTACAACATCTAAAAAGGTTTATTCTAAAACAGCCTAATGCTTATCCCATTCACATGTATAAGTACTTCCTATATTAACAAAATCTCTTGCAGGGTCATATACCAAGTGCACACTCTGCAGCCATGAGAAATCCATCTCACAAAAACGCACGACGATCTGGAAGTACCTCAAAAAGTGGTAGTAGTAGACAGGTATGAATTGTATTTAGTACATATTAATATTGTGCATTTTATTTAGTACATAGTGCTTACCTATGAATTTTTTATCGAGTGCAGACCTACAAATCTGGAAGTTCCCCATCTAGATCTACTGTTTCTCCAGCTGCAAATCAAGGAAGTGCACCAACAGCAACAACCCAGTCTTCCCACCCAGTGGATCTATGCGGTTCAAGCACAAGAAAGAAAAGAGTTAAAAAGACAATCGAGAAGGAAATCTTGCAGAAAATTAGAGACACATCCAAAGAGAGAAGGATGTCCAAACCTTGAATTGCGTCGGTGGTGGTGGATTGAAAAAAATTTTGAACATTTGTTGAAACTTGTTAAAGTAATTGCTTTTGGGATGATGCACTCTATGTATGGATGTCTATTTTTGCTTTTGGAAAACTAGATCGGATGGATGCGTTGGGTTTTGCTACTCTATAAAATTGTATTGATGCAGTTATGTTTGTGTTGGTCCTTTTTGTAATGGTTGGTGGGTATTTTACAACCATTTATGGTAGATGGAATACTTTTATCAAATTTATAATTGTTGGACTCTTCTTTTCATAATGTTATTGTGGGGTCATCTGTAAAGAATAGATTCCCTTTGTGTTGTCCCGAAGCTTTTGTTTTATTGTCTGTCTAAACAGGTAGTACTTCCAGCTAAAAAAAAATTTCGCCCTTATTCTGTTCCCAGGGTTTTTTTTTGCAAATTTATATAAACATAAGGTTTATTTAGCAATAATAGAAAGAATGTTCAAATGGACATTTTACTCGATCCAAAACACAGATAACAGAGGATGATTTAGCACTAATAGAGGCTAACAACAGCAATACAAAACATAAATCCAAAATAAAAGGGGCTAATAATAGACTTCATATTACAACAACAATATACCTACACATACTTCCATTTACATTTTGATCAAAAGCACAATACAAACAAGAAAAATAGCCCCACAAACCCAAGCAACATTCATATTAATCCCATAATCTTTATTTCTTCTGCCATTGGATCTGTTTGAAACAACCTCATCATGGTCTCCATAAATAGTCTCACCATCGCAATAAGTGGCCTCCGAAGTACCCCCTTCAAGAATTGATGTTTCCCAGGTAGCTCTCATCGGGGTGCACTACCGAAAATATTGGCATTTTCGATTTGGACAACAATAATACAACAAACCTTTGCTAGGCTTCGTGTACGACTCCACAACTCTTATGCTTGCTCTTAGCTCACACATACAAGGAGGAGTTGGCGGATATCGGACATCCAGATCGATCCTCCTTTGGTAGCGCCTGGAACTTGAAGAAGAGGCCATGGTCGAGAGAGTAAAATGTTAGGGGACTTTTTTTCAGCCTAATAGGGTTTCACAAAGGGGATGGAGAGGAAGACTCTTATGCAGCTTTATTGGGGGTAGAATGGTGATTTCCCATGCCAGAAAACTATCCAATTTGCATCAGGAGTGCGTAAAACACACCGGGATTTTTTTTGTTAATTAGAAATTACACAGGGTTTTTTTTGAGATTTTTTGAGACACAAGGTCATTCGTGCTCATTACAGGTATCACAAGGGGCCTCCTAGCATTAATTCCTTAAGTATTTTAAGTTGTCGGCGCAAAGAAAGAAAAATAAGAAAAAGGACACCAATTACCAACTTAGAGGGTGTTTGCTTGAGCTTATAAGTTTATTGAAACATCTCATAAAAGTTTATAAGTTCTTTAAAATTATTTGGCTTTTTTTTTTTGACAAAAGAGCTTATGAGTCCCAAAAGTAAAATGTTTATAACTTATAAACGCTTGTATTTTTTATTTATTTATTTTTTCATTGTAATGGCTAGACTCTTCAATGTAGCATACAAGAAAGAAAGGGGATACACATGCGGTCTCGTCTTGCAGTGTCGGGGGTGCAAATTAAGCCTGCAAAGCAGAGAATTCTTCCAGTCTTTTCAGTGCCGTCTCAAGACCCATCCGATTTTGGATTAGTTGGAAGGATTTTTATTTTTTTAATTTTTTAAAAATATATATTAATTTTTATTTAAAGTGGTTGTACAAGGAATTTTTTTATTTTTATTTTTCGCTCGGGTGAGTCGTTTGTTTGAAGGTAAATTTTGAGATTTATTTTATTACAACAAACGGTACGTCTAACAAAGAAATGTTCGGGAGTACTTTGTAATTTTGTTATTTTGGAGGTTGAAAGAGTGTTTTGAGATAGCAATTGATAATAGTTGCATAATAGAACGTAAAATTTCTGTGTCATTCATTTTCATTTTCCGGCACATTATTTTTTGTCTATAATATTATTGATTTGATTTGTCAAAATTTCTAACTAAATCAAATCCCAATTGCTTCTTCAGTGTCCCAACAAGATATACCTCTTCGACCCACTACGTATTATGTGCAGTGCTTTCCAACTAGAACAAAAGTGTATCAATAAACAATGGAAGAGGGTGGAGCAAATGCATTTTGTTTGGACATGAAAAGGAAAACATAGGACAACTTCTATATAAAACTTTGCCCATGACCATTGGATTTCCACCCCCAAACTACCACTCTTGTCCACAATGTGTTGCTGCAAAATCTTCTTGTTTTTCATATTACTGTCAATAATGGCAGTGAAACTCGAAGCTCGTCCCCATGTATCCTCTGGACAGAGGACTATTATAACTGAATCGTTTCGGGTAATGTTTCAGAGAAAGATGTTACTCGAGGGCGATTCTGAAGGCTACTCAGGCTTGGATCGCAGTTACAAGCCCAGCCGGTATAGTCCCGGAGGACCTGATCCTCAACATCACTTCACTGTTCCAATGTCATAAACTTTCAGCCCTGTATTTTAAATACACAGAAGAAAAGTGAGCCTTGGAATTAAGGCCCAGCTGATAAACTTCAGTTTTCTCATGGTTATGTCAGTATCCAAAGTAATATGTACTTTGTGTTGATCTTTTGTCCTCATAACAGAGTTTAGAAGGCGTGTGGAGTTCTAAGTATTAGTACTTTTTTGCCGTCTTCGTTTTCTATAATATGCTTGGATAGATTATTATATATATGTAGGCTACTGTAATGTTCTTTTACAATGATGAAATCCACAATATGAACATGGTTGGTACGAAGTCGCAAAAAAGTATTGAATAAATTATTCAATCTATGGGGCGGGATATAATAATCAAGATTATTGGATATTTTCATAAGAACTAATGTTATCCTAAAAAAAAAAAATTATATACCATCATTTTAAATAGTCAAGCCTGCCTAAAGTGTATTTTGTTATATTGTTTGTCTATAGACCATGATCGATCACCGATGGCCTATATGATTATCCCATTTGGTCATTTTTAATCAAGAATTAGCTCAGCGAAGTCTTTTCAAAGGCTCAAAGCTTTGACTTAATGGAGCGTGCAATAGATAATAATAAAGAATAGAACAGATAATATTAACAAAAAATTGTTTATCTGTGCCTCACTTTCTCTAGTTTATGTTAGAAAAGTAATCAGGTCCCTTACCAAAATAGTCCTTGGAACTGAGAGTTTAATCTCACTACAGATCATGGGATTTTGTCATATATTTCGATGTCATATTTCATGCTTTAATTTGTCCTGCAATTGATGCTTATTATGATCGATAGATGATTACAATTTTCAAAAATAAGCACATCTTGTCCCATTTCTGTCAAAAATTGTAATTTGATCGGAGAAAAGTCATGTGTGAAGTACGGAGCCACAAAATCTGAATATATACACCCCCCCCCCCCTCCGCCACAATCCCTAAATTTCCAAAACACGCTATCCAGCCCCTAACTTCGGGCACCATCCCCCAAAATTAAGAACAATAATTTTTAAGCTCGTGTGCCAATAAAATGATTCTTTTTCTTTTCCATTGATTAATAATTTTCAAAGTAAATAAGATGAAATTCGCTGGTTTATAAAGAGTTTTATAGGACAAAATTACATGACAAATAATGACTTAAGACCAAAATGACCTTTCTAGTTCGTGGACTTGTACATGTCTCTAGATAAGAAAGTTTTTACCCGAACTCAGAACGGCCAAGTCCACGAATAATGTAGAGCCACATGGAATTTCCAGGGCTTGGAATGATTACTTGAGCTGATAAAGCAGTTACAATCGCACTTCCATATTTCAGTCCGCGAGTCAATCCTGATGCTGCCCCTGGTTTGGAGAAACTGATTACAGCAGCTACATCAATTCCTCAGAGATAATCTCCCGGATTTCCTCTGTCGGGGGAGAGTCCCAAATCTGAAGCGAATCTTCAATGTTGTGGCCTATGCGCGCTAATGCATCAGCGCATGCATTGCCTGCTCTCTTCACATGTTGCACTTTGATCTCCCATGCTAGTCTCAGCATCCTTCGGCAATCTTCAATGATTAATCCAAGAGGATGGAAGTTTGTGTTTGCCGAATGCAGAAGCTTGACGACCACTTCCGAGTCGAGTTCGATAACAATTTTCGCAAAACGTTGCTCCCATGCAGGACTAAGCCCCTGCCTTAGCCCAAGGAGCTCAGTCACAGTTAGGGATGCAAACGAGCCGAGCCGAGCCGAGCCTTGGCATTTTTGTGAAGCTCGAGCTCGAGCTCGAACCAAATACCTCAAGCTCGAGCTCGAGCTCGAGCTCGACGAGCTGGGAAATTTGAGGCTCGAGCTCGGCTCGAACCTATGTTCGGGCTCGGTTCGGCTCGATTCGGTGGGCTCGATTGGTTCGAACTTAACCTATTCAGAAACCCACTTTCTCAATCTCTGTTCTCTCAAACCCTCTTTTCCAAGCCGTTTTTCTCAAACCCACGGCATAGAGCCACAGATCCACGGCAGCGGAGGAGAGGAAGCGACGGAGACGCAGCGGCGACAGTCCCACGCCGGCGGAGACACAGCGGCACCAGTCCCGCGGCAGCAGAAACGCAGATGAGTTTCTCTTTTCTATAACAGGAGAGGAGAGAGAAGAGTAGGGGGGCGAGACGCGAGAGACGACGGGGAGAAGAAAGACGAGAGGAAGAGAGCGGCTTGACAAAGACGACGGGGACAAGGGAGACATGAGGAAGAGAGAGAGCCGGAGTCCGGAGAGATGATGGCGAGAAAAAATATCAGATGAGGACTTACAGAGAGAGAGCGCAGAAGAAGAAATGAAGAAGAAAACTTAATTTTGACCAAACACTTAATTTTGACTATAAATTTTTAATTTTGTTTTATAATTATATATGTATATATTATATATATTATATAAAATTAAAAAAACTATTAAAATATTAAAGGCTCGCGAGCCGGCTCGCGAGCCTACGAACAAGAACTTCCGGGCTCGAGTTCGGCTCGATAATTATACGAGCCCGGCTCGAGCTCGGCTCGAGCTCGAATCATCGAATTCGAGCTCGAACATATGTCGAGCCGGCTCGTCAGGCTCGCGAGCCGGCTCGATTCGTTTGCATCCCTAGTCACAGTTACAGAAACATTTCCCAATTTGCTGGAGAAGCTAACAATCCATTGGCCATGCGCATCACGAACAAATCCCCCAGCCGCTCCTGTCTTTCTTTGTGGTATATAACTCCCATTTGTGTTTTAGTTTAACCCAACCCGGCGGCGGTTTTTCCCGTGTTATATTCAATGTGTTCTGATTGCGGATGGCTTTGCTCGGGAATGAGGTAGAGAGATCCACAAGGAGGCGGTTGATGCTATTTATTGTCTCCTTCACTTGCTCCCTCTGTCCCTTAAATGTATACTTGTTTCTCGCTAGCCAAATCGCCCAAATTGTTGCAAGAAACACCAAGCTCCATCTACAGTCCGGGCGAAGGATATTTCCGAAGTTCGCCATGATGTTGATCTTGAACCATTGTTCTCGGTCAATACTCAGAAATTCAGCTTATTGCGTGGGGGCAACAATAAATTCCCATACCTTTGTAGCCCTATGGCAGTCCAAAAGTATGTGCATCACATCCTCAAGGTTCCCCGGACAGGCCAAGCACGAACCTTCAGTAGCGAGATTTCTGTGTACCCTTAGCGAGTTAGCGGGTAGACCATTATGGTTGCATAACCATAGAAAGGTCTTGAACTTTTCCAGGCAATTGATCTCCCATATCCGCTTCCAAGCCTTTAAATTGTCCCTCTTGATCCGCCTTTGTGCAATAAGACGATCATATGCACACTTGCATGTAAAAATGCCGTCGGGGGTACCTCCCCAGATCTTTCTATCTCCATTATGACTCTGAAGTGGCATCGGCATGTTTGTGATCTGCTCTTGTATATCAGTCGGGATACTTGTTTTGACAGACGCCAAGTTCCAAGTCCTCTGCTGGTTCGAGAAGAGGTCAGCTACCATCAGCAGAGCATCTTCTTGTTCAATCGGATGATCAATCAGTTCATGAAGTTTTTGATGTCCAAGCCATCTATCGAACCAAAAGGAGATGTTGTTTCCATTTCCAACACGCCAAATAACCTTATCATCCATCTTCCTTATACTTCGAACAACTCCTTTCCAAAGTTTAGAGGAGTTTGGCTTCGGTGTATGATGCAGCAGGTCCTCATCTTTGAGGTATTTTTGCTTGAATATTTTGGACCAAAAACAGGAGTCATCTTGAAGCACCCTCCAACCGACTTTACTCAATAGTGCAATGTTCATTTTTCGGGCTTCCTTGAGTCCCAATCCTCCTTCTGATTTTGGCCGAGTCACTTTCTTCCAACTTACAAGGTGCAATTTCCTAGTTTCTTCGGACCTTCCCCCCCGGGCACAGAAAGTTGCGATTTATTCGGTCAAGCTGCTTGCAGGTTCTAGTCGGGATCCAATTGGTGTGCATCGTGTGCACCGGAACTGCTGTCATGACCGACTTAATAAGTGTAATGCATCCGGCCAAATTTAGGTTAGTTGCCTTCCAAGAAGACAACTTACTTCGAATTCTATCCACGAGGTTGGAGTAGACGGATGAAGTTTGACGCCCTTTGACGAGTTTAACACCCAAGCAGTTTGCCTAAGTTATCCGTGCTATTGACTCCCAAAACTGCACAAATTTCTCTTTTAACGTTTGGATTAATGCATTGAGCGAAATAAACTTTTGACTAAGACAGATTGACACTAAGCCCCGAAGCTCCACAAAAATCATCAATGCTGTCCCTTGTTCGTCACCCCAACATTGTCAATTTGATCGGTTACTGCAGATGTTAGTCGGGGAATGCAGCCTTTGGATTGGAATACAAGATTGAAAATAGCAGCTGGTGAGGTCGAGTAAATAAATAACACGAATAGGATGTTATCTCTTTTAATTATGTATGATAATACACATCTTCTTTGTATATTTATGTCGATTATTGTGCTTAATTCTCTATAAGTTTTTCTTTCCCCCCCTCCCCCCCCCCCCCCCCCCAAAATTTATATACATAAACTATGTCACCCGTATAAAATATTACTTAAAATGCATATTTGAGTGTAGATTTCTTACACTTGTCTTGCATCCATAAAATAACAAAGTAGGAAAGGCATTAATTAATACATAACAAAATAGACAATTAAAATTGTTTTAGTGATGCCATTGTTCAATTAATGATTTCTTCTTCTTTTTTTTTTTTAATAATTAAATGGCTAAACTTCATTGATAAGGGGCAAGTACCCAAGTACGAGTACAACTACAAAGTAAGGTTGATAAACAGATGCTAAATCCGCCACCGCCAATATCATCTACAAGGCTAAGATGAGATTCTACAATGAGGAACAAAAATACATTTGAAAGAAAAAAAAAATTAGGAAAATTATACAACCACTGAGCATTCTCAGCACAAATTCCTTACGTAGAGGCGGCTGGATTTGCTTTCCCAAAAG
Source organism: Petrea volubilis (assembly GCA_026212405.1). Lineage (NCBI taxonomy): Eukaryota > Viridiplantae > Streptophyta > Magnoliopsida > Lamiales > Verbenaceae > Petrea > Petrea volubilis. The sequence continues at coordinate 36,676,622 of CM047870.1, forward strand.
ACCTTGTACCTTCCAATCAAGGCACAATAAATTGCTGATGACCATGCTGCATATATATAAAGTTATACTATGTAACAATATTCCATCGATTCTACTCATGTTTGTGGGTCATAGCCTCATATCATAAATGCATATATGTGCTTTGTTCTATTCTGAATCACAACATATATACACACATATATATAGTGAGCGTTGTTATGAGTTTTATTTGGTAAATACGTAGCAAAATTGATTGATGAGATTTTCAGTGAGAAAATTGATCTTTTATTTTTTTCAAATTGAGAATTCCAGAGAAAAAATAGCGAGTAGGGACGGGGAATTTAGAGAGTAAGAATGGAATTTTTCAAATTCTTAGCTTCATAATTTAGGATTATGAACTAGGTTCCCTGTCTTAATAGACAACTACCCTAACCATGGTTTGACTTGATTTTAGAAGTTTATATATTTTTATTGAAAAATGAATTTTCATGTGGCACTATATTATTTGTAGGTTTGGTTGCTCCGGATTCGAGCAACAATTTTCCCTCCAGATATGGATCCATAACACTCCACATTGTTGGTTGGGCTACCGCATTGTGCGGGTTTGGCCTATTAATTGTGCCTTCTCGTCAGGACATTCGTGCCCTATACAAAAAAAATGATGGAAATTATTGAAATAATCAAACACCAAAACACAAATGTAACAGATTTTTTTGAAATCCAAGTTTACATGGTAAATTTTAGTCAAAGTTTGACTAGAATTGCAAAAAATGTGTTATGGAGTATTTTTGCCAACTGCAAAGATAGATTCTAAAACCAAAAATGGCTCGATTAGAGAACCAATTTTGCAAATTTGACTTAGGAATTCCATTTCTGTATAATTAATGAACACGACATAAGAAGAGATTTTTGAAATGTCCAACATGGTGGAAGAGATTTGTACTAAAACCAATGTTTTGAAAACCGGACCGGCCAGTCCGACCGGTTCAACCGGTGACCGGCGCCTGCTCCGGTCCGAATAGGCACCCAAAATCGAGTGTCACTCGGACCATCGCGAATCGGTGCAAGCCAGCCAAAAACCGGTTCAACCGGTGCCGAGTCACGACCCGGTTCGGCGGTTCTTTCATTTTTCTAGTTTTTTTTCCTTTTTTTTAGCGTTTTACCTTTTGAAAAAAAAAAAACTCAAATCAGCCCCAGATCTGGTTTATGGAGAGAAATAGAGAAAAAGAGAGATAAAGAAGAAGAGGTAAAAAAAAAATTGATACTCTCACCTGTCCTCTCTTGTGTGTCTATAATCTGTAGAAAACCCTACCATAAAAGAATTGAATGAAAGAAGGAAACATTATTTATTCTTTCAATTTTTTGGTAAGGAAAAGAAATTCTATTCAAATTAAGTAATTATTGATTGAGATTTTCTTTCCCTAATTGATTTTAATCTATTGCAGTCTGCTTTTTTTTTTCTTTATTGTTTTCCATTTTTATGAGATTGAAATAATATTTATAAATGCACTGGAATTAAGGAGATTATTTTGCTCTTGCTTCATGTACATTTCCAATTTTATTTGTCACTTTCCAATGGAAAAAAATATTGAGGAGTTTTATGTTTCAATCACATCTTATTTTATTTGGTATAGATCCTATAAAATTTACAAGAATATTTTTAACATTAATTTAATCTAAAATTAGACTGACCTTTTTAAAGTGAAAAATACATTGGAAGAGTATTTTTTTATTGATCTATGTTCATGAGACATTTGTATATAAAATTTTATTTTAAGGATTTTTAATTATTTTTTCCTAACTTCTAATATTTGTTTTATTTATTCGACTAAAAGCACATTTGAACCTTCTAAAGTAATTTTATTCTTTATTAGATAATATGTTAACATAAAAATTGAACAATGAAATATTTAGAGTTGCAAAAGCATTTATGAGTTATTTTTGAGTAATTATTAATTATTATAAAATTAAGCTATAATTAGAAGAAAACCCTAGTATAAAAGAATTGGATGAAAGAAGGAGACATTTGTTATTCTTTCAATTTTTTGGTAAGGAAAAGAAATACTATTTAAATTAAGTAATCATTGATTGAGATTTTTCTTTTTCTAATTGATTTTAATCTATTACAGTCTGCTTTTCCTTTTTCTTTTTTTTTTCCCCCATTTTTATGAGATTGAAATAATATTTATAAATGCACTGGTATTAAGGAGATTATTTTGCTCTGGCTTCATGTACATTTCCATTTTTATTTCTCTTTCCAATGGAAGAAAATATTGAAGAGTTTTAAGTTTCAATCACACCTTATTTTATTTGGTATAAATCCTATAAAATTTACTAGAATCATTTTAACATTAATTTAATCAAAAATTATATTGACCCGTTTTAAAGTGAAAAATACATTGGATGAGTATTTTTTTTATTAATTTATGTTCATGAGGCATTTGTATATAAAATTTTATTTTAAGGATTTTTTGTTATTTTTTCCTAACTTCTAATATTTGTGTCATTTATTCGACTAAAAGCACATTTGAACATTATAAAGTAATTTTATTCTTTATTAGTTAATATGTTAACATAAAAATTGAACAATGCAATATTTAGTGTTGCCAAAGCATTTATGTGTTATAGTATATGTTTTGAGTAATTATTAATTATTATAAAATCAAGCTATAGTTAGAAGAAACCCTAGTATAAAAAAATTGGATGAAAGAAGGAGACATTGCTTATTCTTTCAATTTTTTGGTAAGGAAAAAAAATTCTATTTAAATTAAGTAATCATTGATTGAGAATTTCTTTTCCTAATTGATTTTAATCTATTCCGGTCTACTTTTTTTTTCTTTTTTGTTTCCCATTTTTATGAGATTGAAATAATATTTATAAGTGCAACGGTATTAAGGAGATTATTTTGCTCTTGCTTCATGTACATTTCCATTTTTATTTGCCTCATTCCAATGGAAAAAAATATTGAGGAGTTTTATGTTTCAATCACATCTTATTTTATTTGGTATAAATCCTATAAAATTTACTAGAATCATTTTAACATTATTTTAATCAAAAAATATATTGACCTTTTTACAGTGAAAAATACATTTGATGAGTAATTTTTTTTTATTGATTTATGTTCACGAGGCATTTGTATATAAAATTTTATTTTAAGAATTTTTTATTATTTTTTCCTAACTTCTAATATTTGTGTTATTTATTCAACTAAAAGCACATTTAAACATTATAAAGTAATTTTATTCTTTATTAGTTAATTTGTTAACATAAAAATTGAACAATGCAATATTTAGAGTTGCAAAAGCATTTATGTGTCATAGTATATTTTTTGAGTAATTATTAATTATTATAAAATTAAGCTATAATTAGATAAAAATAAAAACCCCTAGTATAAAAGAATTGGATGAAAGAAGGAGACATTATTTATTCTTTCAATTTTTTGGTAAGGAAAAGAAATACTATTTAAATTAAGTAATCATTGGTTGAGATTTGTTTTCCCTAATTGATTTTAATCTATTGCAGTTTGCTTTTCCTTTTCCTTTTTTGTTTTCCATTTTTATGAGATTGATATAATATTTATAAATGCACTGGTATTAAGGAGATTATTTTGCTCTTGCTTCATGTACATTTCCATTTTTATTTGCCTCTTTCCAAAGGAAAAAAATATTGAAGAGTTTTAAGTTTCAATCACATCTTATTTTATTTGGTATAAATCCTATAAAATTTACTAGAATCTTTTTAACATTATTTAATCTAAAATTATATTGACCTTTTTAAAGTGAAAAATAAATTGGATGAGTATTTTTTTTATTGATTTATGTTCATGAGGCATTTGTATATAAAATTTTATTTTAAGGATTTTTTATTATTTTTTCCTAAATTCTAATATATGTGTTATTTATTGGATTAAAAGCACATTTGAACATTATAAAGTAATTTTACTCCTTGTTAGTTAATATGTGAACATAAAAATTGAACAATGCTATATTTAGAGTTGCAAAAGCATTTATGTGTTATAGTATATATTTTGAGCAATTATTAATTATTATAAAATTAAGCTATAATTAGAAGAAAACCCTTGTATAAAAGAATTGGATGAAAGAAGAAGACATTATTTATTCTTTCAATTTTTTGGTAAGGAATAGTAATACTATTTAAATTAAGTAATCATTGATTGAGGTTTTTTTTTCCTAATTGATTTTAATCTATTGCAGTCTGGTTTTCTTTTTTCTTTTTTGTTTCCCATTTTTATGAGATTGAAATAATATTTATAAATGCACAGGTATTAAGGAGATTATTTTGCTCTTGCTTCATGTACATTTCCATTTTTATTTGCCTCTTTCCAATGGAAGAAAATATTGAAGAGTTTTAAGTTTCAATCACATCTTATTTTATTTGGTATAAATCCTATAAAATTTACTAGAATCTTTTTAACATTATTTAATCTAAAATTATATTGACCTTTTTAAAGTGAAAAATAAATTGGATGAGTATTTTTTTAATTGATTTATGTTCATGAGGCATTTGTATATAAAATTTTATTTTAAGGATTTTTTATTATTTTTTCCTAAATTCTAATATATGTGTTATTTATTGGATTAAAAGCACATTTGAACATTATAAAGTAATTTTACTCCTTGTTAGTTAATATGTGAACATAAAAATTGAACAATGCTATATTTAGAGTTGCAAAAGCATTTATGTGTTATAGTATATATTTTGAGCAATTATTAATTATTATAAAATTAAGCTATAATTAGAAGAAAACCCTTGTATAAAAGAATTGGATGAAAGAAGAAGACATTATTTATTCTTTCAATTTTTTGGTAAGGAATAGTAATACTATTTAAATTAAGTAATCATTGATTGAGATTTTTTTTTCCTAATTGATTTTAATCTATTGCAGTCTGGTTTTCCTTTTTCTTTTTTGTTTTCCATTTTATAAGATTGAAATAATATTTATAAATGCACTGGTATTAAGGAGATTATTTTGCTCTTGCTTCATGTACATTTCCATTTTTATTTGCCTCTTTCCAATGGAAAAAAATATTGAAGAGTTTTAAGTTTCAATCACATCTTATTTTATTTGGTATAAATCCTATAAAATTTACTAGAATCTTTCTAACATTAATTTAATCTAAAATTATATTGACCATTCTAAAGTGAAAAATACATTGGATGAGAGTTTTTTTTATTGATTTATGTGCATGAGGCATTTGTATATAAAATTTTGTCTTAAGGATTTTTTATTATTTTTTCCTAACTTCTAATATTTGTGTTATTTATTCGACTAAAATCACATTTGAACATTATAAAGTAAATTTTTTTGCTTTATTAGTTAATATGATAACATAAAAATTGAACAATGCAATATTTAGAGTTGCAAAAGCATTTATGTGTTATAGTATTTTTTTGAGTAATTATTATCTATCATAAAATTAAGCTATAATTAGAAGAAAACCCTACTATAAAGAATTGGATGAAAGAAGGAGACATTATTTATTCTTTCAATTTTTTGGTAAGGAAAAGAAATACTATTTAAATTAAGTAATCATTGATTGAGATTTTCTTTTCCTAATTGATTTTAATCTGTTGCAGTTTGCTTTTCCTTTTTCTTTTTTGTTTCCCATTTTTATGAGATTGAAATAATATTTATAAATGCACTGGTATTAAGGAGATTATTTTGCTCTTGCTTCATGTACATTTCCATTTTTATTTGCCTCTTTCCAATGGAAAAAAAATATTGAAGAGTTTTAAGTTTCAATCACATCTTATTTTAGTTGGTATAAATCCTATAAAATTTACTAGATTATTTTTAACATTAATTCAATCTAAAATTATATTGACCTTTTTAAAGTGAAAAATACATTGGATTAGTATTTTTTTTTGATTTATGTTCATGAGGCATTGTATATAAAATTTTATTTTATGGTTTTTTTATTATTTTTTCCTAACTTCTAATATTTGTGTTATTTATTCGACTAAAAGCACATTTGAACATTATAACGTAATTTTATTATTTATAAGTTAATATGTTTAAATAAAAATTGAACAATGCAATATTTAGTGTTGCAAAAGTATTTATGTGTTATAGTATATTTTTTGAGTAATTATTAATTCGTATAAAATTAAGCTATAATTAGATGAAAACCGTAGTATAAAAGAATTGGATGAACGAAGGAGTCATTATTTATTCTTTCAATTTTTTGGTAAAGAAAAGAAATACTATTTGAATTAAGTAATCATTGGTTGAGATTTTTTTTCCAAATTGATTTTAATCTATTGCAGTCTGTTTTTCCTTTTTCTTTTTTGTTTTCCATTTTTGTGAGATTGAAATAATATTTATAAATGCACTGGTATTAAGCAGATTATTTTGCTCTTGCTTCATGTACATTTCCATTTTTATTTGCCTCTTTCCAATGGAAAAAAATATTGAAGAGTTTTATGTTTCAATCACATCTTATTTTATTTGGTATAAATCCTATAAAATTTACTAGAATCTTTCTAACATTAATTTAATCTAAAATTATATTGACCTTTCTAAAGTGAAAAATACATTGGATGAGTATTTTTTTTATTGATTTATGTTCATGAGGCATTTGTATATAAAATTTTATTTTAAAGATTTTTTATTAGTTTTTCCTAACTTCTAATATATGTGTTATTTATTCGACTAAAAGCATATTTGAACATTATAAAGTAATTTTATTCTTTATTAGTTAATATGTTAACATAAAAATTGAACAATGCTATATTTAGAGTTGCAAAAGCATTTATGTGTTATAGTATATTATTTGAATAATTATTAATTATTATAAAATTAAGCTATAATTAGAAGAAAACCCTAATTTAAAAGAATTGGATGAAAGTAGGAGACATTATTTATTCTTTCAATTTTTTTGGTAAGGAAAAGAAATACTATTTAAATTAAGTAATCATTGATTGAGATTTTCTTTTCCTAATTGATTTTAATCTATTGCAGTTTGCTTTTCCTTTTTTTTTTGTGTCCCATTTTTATGAGATTGATATAATATTTATAAATGCACTGGTATTAAGGAGATTATTTTGCTCTTGCTTCATGTACATTTCCATTTTTATTTGTCTCATTCCAATGGAAAAAAATATTGAAGAGTTTTAAGTTTCAATCACATCTTATTTTATTTGGTATAAATCTTATAAAATTTACTAGAATCTTTTTAACATTAATTTAATCAAAAATTATATTGTCCTTTTTAAAGTGAAAAATACATTGGATGAGTATTTTTTTTTATTTATCTATGTTCATGAGGCATTTGTATATAAAATTTTATTTTAAGGATTTTTTATTATTTTTTCCTAACTTCTAATATTTGTGTTATTTATTCAACTAAAAGCACATTTAAACATTATAAAGTAATTTTATTCTTTATTAGTTAATATGTTAACATAAAAATTGAACAATGCAATATTTAGAGTTGCAAAAGCATGTATGTGTTATAGTATATTTTTTGAGTAATTATTAATTATTATAAAATTAAGCTATAATTAGAAGAATGACTAGAATTTTGACAGTTAGCTTGCATCTTTTTATTTTGTTATTATTATTGATATTTTTCTAATTTTCAATGTATTTGTAACATTTTTTATATAAAAAATAATAAAATATTATTATTTTTTATTTATGATGTCATATCGGATGAACCAGTGGTTGAACCGGTCGAACCGGTAACCAGTAAGGCTACTAGTTCTATCTCCGGTCCGGCTTTCAAAACATTGACTAAAACATGAGAAAATGAATTATTTGGAAGTTTGTTAGAGTCAATAATTGTTTATTTTCAAAAAATACTTGTTAAAAATCTCATAACAATTAAATTCCGATTTTTCAACATTATTTTAATCTGTCTTTTTTTTTTTATTTATCTAAATAAGAGGATTGAGATTTATTAGCCACTTATAACTGATGGATTTCGCCCAATTTCTATGGCCCAGTATTGTAAATCCTATGGCCTTCATTGTAACCCATAATCTCCACTTCCAGCTCTATATAGAGGCATCATCAAATGAATGAATTTGTCCAACTTCAACTTTCTTTGAAATTGCATAGCAAAGATGGCTCCTTCAATTCCAAAACACATGCTGATTATAATTTTTATTGTTTGTTGTGCACTGCCCATGATCGCGTCTTCGCGCATGCTAGAGCATGATAAATCCGTGGATAGCCACACACTTTTTCATAAATTCGGGTTCGTAAATGTGGCCAACAACTTAGATTCATCGTTCAGAGAAGTACCAAATGGACCTAATGGAAAATATCATGGCTTGAGTTCATCACTGAGAGAATCACCCGATGGGCCTGATGGAAAACATCATGGCTTTGCTTCATCATTGAGAGATGCACCAAGTGGACCTGATGGAAAACATCATGGCTTCGATTCATCATTGAGAGATGCACCAAATGGACCTGATGGAAAACATCATGGTTTCGATTCATCATTGAGAGATGCACCAAGTGGACCTGATGGAAAACATCATGACTTGAGTTCATCATTGAGAGAATCACCCGATGGACCTGATGGAAAACATCATGGCTTTGCTTCATCATTGAGAGATGCACCAAATGGACCTGATGGAAAACATCATGGCTTGAGTTCATCACTTAGAGAATCACCCGATGGGCTCGATGGAAAACATCATGGCTTTGCTTCATCATTGAGAGATGCACCAAATGGACCTGATGGAAAATATCATGGTTTTGATTAATCATTGAGATAAGCACCAAGTGGACCTAATCCACTCCATAACTTCTTAAAGCCACCATCAGCTGTTGATAGGGCAACAATGGTGTAAAAGAGTGTGCAAATCTATGTTTGAAGCCATCTAAATTATTAATATTAAATAAAACTAGCTAGTGCAATAATATATGTGATTTGTTTTACTATAGCAACTTCATATAACATGTGTGGACAAATTTTCAACCGATGCGCATTCAGTGCAAAGTTTAGCCGCAAATCGCTTGTGGAACAACTATCACAAAAAATTGGTTGCAAAATCTATCGCTGAATTGCATCCACACATAGAAAATTTAAACCCCCATTTAATTTTGTTGGACTTTGTTTTAGTCCGCATTTAGTCCCATTATCAATTTTCAATTGGATTTCGATCCGACACCTAATATGGCTTTTAAAATAATAACATGGATTTTGAAGGGAAAATATGTTTGTTTACTTTATTAAAATAGATAAAATACTTATTAAAAATATAAAATGAAAATTTAAAATTATTTTCTGAAGGAAAATAATATTGGACAATATATATATAATAAATTAAAATTTTTAACTGAAAAATATAATATAGATTAATAACAAATAGAAATATACATTTCAAACATATATGGATATGATGTGGAAGGAAATTGAACAAGGGCTAGCAATGTGGCATTTTATATATAAAACTACAACAAAAAGAAATATAAAAATGTTGTACATATTTTCATTTTGATATATTATGTGTGTTTGTATTGTTTTTTTTATTTTTGGGAAAATTAAAGTTTTTGTCTGTTATCTTTAACGTTTTTAGTTTTAGGTCCTATAAGTATTCAAAGTTTAATTTTAGTCTTATATATTTTTTAAAGATATCAATTTCGGTCCAATTTGGTCAGACTTTGGCGAATTATGCTGACGTGGTTAATAAAATTGGGAATTTTCAACGAATTGCGCCAACTTGGACAATGAATTTGGAGATTTTGGTCAGTGGTGAATGACGTGTTTGCCAAGTAGGATTTTTTTCCACAATCTTAAGCTGACATGGCGAATATGTACATGTTTACATATATTTTGTGTAGTTTTTTAAAACGCCCACTTAAATATTTTGCAAATAATAAAAAAATAAATTCATTAAAAATAAAAATTGTTGTCTTCTTCAAACAAAATACTAACTCACCGTCACTTCCCACCCCCACGACCCAGCAGCCGTCGCCCCTCACTCCACCACTGCTGGACCCACCCCTTACCACCCAGCCCCCCCACTCCTCACTCCACAACCGCCGTCGCCCCCAGTCCCCACCACCCAGTCACCCTACCCCATGCTTTCTCTCTCTCTCTCTTTGCTTCTCAGTCTCTCTCCCTTTTTTCTCTCAGTATCTCTCCCTCTTTCTCTCTCTCTCTCCCCCCCCCCTTCTCCCTCACGATTTCATTCTCTACCTTTGGATCTCTCGATCTTTCTCTCTCTCCGCTTTGGATCTTTCTACATGTTGGTGCGGACAACAATGGGGTGGTGGCGGAGGATGGCAAAGGACGGTTGACGGCGGTGTAGAATGCCTTGGCGACTAAATTTCTTTACTTTGAATTTTATTTATACTATTATAAAAAGAAAGTCATTTTTGTCTCACAAATAGTGGTTATTTATGTGATTTTACCAAATTTGCCCTTCATTTTTATTTGGAATAAATAGAGATATGTAAAATTGTGGTTAAACTTGAAAATTCACATTAAATCGATTCAATTTGAATATCAAATTTTGATGTGTCAATTTTACCATTTTAATTAGTAAACACATACAATAAATAAGAAAATAAAAAGGTCAATATTTTAATATTACATCCAATTTAAAAAATCCATGTTTTCAGCCCACAAACCACTTTCTCTAATTATAATTTCTTGGTTTTTTTTTCTTTTTGTGTTTATTTCTTTATCATGTAATTTTATTTCCTATAATTATTTTATTTTTAAATTATTATAATTTAATAAATTATTTCAAATAATTCTTAAAAAAGTATTCTTACAAAAGAAATTTAATAATATATTTATATTTTCATCATAAAAAAAAATTTAAGTACTAAATTAAAATTTATATTTTTTATATTTTGCATATACGTAGAATGTGTGGTGTTACTAGTGTGTGTATATTTTTGGGCTTGTTTGTCAATGCGTATGGCAAAGAATTGCTTTACTCAATATTGTATCCAACTAGGCAGTCTAGTTAGACAAAAAGGTGGAAAAATTACGAAAACCTCAAAATTAATTGTCAATGTTAGCACAAGTCGCTAGAGTCTAGCAAAATCACACCAAAATTGACATATTTTTAAAATTATAGGAATAAATTTAAACTTTCAATAATTACAGGACCAAAAACAGAAAATAGAAAATATAATAAATAGCGAACGAAAATGGAAGTTTTTCCCCCTTTTTTTTATGGCGTCACACGTCTATTACGATTTTCTGGCGTTTGCCCTACTAGTTACTTCCCAATGGCATAAGATGGGTGCTCGCGCTTCGTCATAGTACAACCTCAAATATCGCCAGCTTCATCGAGTTCTTCCGCATCAATGGGATTTTTTGTCTCTTTATATTTTTTGTTTTTCATATTAAAAATTACAAAAAAAAAAAAAAAAAAAAAAAAAAACCTTCTCTATCCCCGTTTGATCTTCGGTTAAATAGATGGGGTTGGATAGTTGGGGAATGTGAGATTATGGGGGTGAGTGAATATGGGTTAGAAAGAAGATGGCGATAAATAAATAAATAAATATAGACTAAAAGAAAATGAAAAAGATAAATATTTTGGCAATACTAATAAAAAATTACTAAATGCATAAGGGTATTTTAGACATTTTAATATTAAATTGAATACAACTCGCCATAAATAAAAAAAAAAAAAAAAAAGGGAGGCAGTGTGCCTATTTTTCAAATGCATAAGGAGGTTGTTTGGTCTTCGTTTTATCGCATGATTTTTTTTTTCTTTTGTTGCTTCTTTCATATATCACATAAAGGTGTTTTGTAGTTTACTTGATGCTGTACTAAAACAAAAAGAATTATGACATCGGCAAAGTTGCAACTTTGGTCCTCTATCTTTACCCTTTTTGGGGTTTTAGAACTCATTTTTAATATTAGCAATTATACTCGGTAATTTTCATATTATACCATGTTTGGTCCTCAGTAATTGGGAATTCTATGTGTCCGGTTAAAACTAAATTTGGTGGTAAAACTGATGACAAGTTGATGAATTGGAGCTGATGTGTACATGATTGAATACCATTTTTTTAAAGAACTAATCTTGCAACCAAAGTTTGAAAATTTAAAAAAAAAATTAATAGTCATCACTTCTTTAACCATCAGTTTAGTTAATTCATTGACTGTTTGATTCACAAAGTGCAATCATGAGAGTAGTTACATCATGACCTATATATATGCACCTGCTCCATTTTGGATGTGAATAATTGTTCACACAAAAAATAAAAAATAAAAAATAAAATTAAACTAAAGACAATGTAAGACTATTTAATTTAAGATATGTTGGGATATCATATATCTATGAGAATGATTGATCCTCAGGCACAACATTTTCATACTTCAATCAATTGGTCCACGAGCAAAATACCATATAGGTGTAAACACATCACTAAAAAATAATATTAATAACAAAAAATAAGATAACAACATAAAAAATTATTAGAAATAATTACCCTCACCTCCTCTGAATTTAGACGAAATTATAAATAATCCTCTATTATTTTAAAAATTACCAATACCCCGGCCCCCTGAATTTTACCTCTTTATTGCTAAATCAGACAAAAGGATTGCAATGCCCTTTTTGCTTATAGATACTTGTATGGAAGAGTTATCATCACCTCCTCTAAATTTAGGCGAAATTATAAATAACCCCCTCTTATTTTGGACATAAACAATACCCCCCGCAGCTGTTGTATCGTTGTCATCTAAATGATCAAGCTACACACCAATTTTTTCATCTTCCCAATCCCATCAAAATCCCTTAATAAATTTTATCAATGTTTTATCCATTTGGATTTAACTGAATAAAAACTATATCAAACCCTAATACGCCATTACATCTCCTTTGCCCAATTCCACCACCACTATCAATCCTATCTCAAAAAGAACTTCACCAATGTTTTGCTCATTGTGATCAGTTCAAGACTCATACAAATACTGTCGGAAAAACCCATCAAGAAGCGCCAACTATTGTTGTGTATCTTTTTTCCAAAAGTATTATAGATATACTCTTATATAATACGAAAACTTATAATAAACACCTTTCAATTTTCAAAACCTCACAACAAATAAGGGTATTTCGATCCTTAAAAATGATGAAGAAATTGATCGAGGGCATTTTCGATAATTCATTAATGGTAGGGTGTTTTTTTGTAAATATTGATATACGTCAAGAGGTATTGGTAATTTCAAAACAAGAGGGGGATATTTGTAATTTCGCCAAAACTCAAGGGATATGCAGATAATTATCTCAAATTATTATAAATAATATGCATTAAGTGATAATATATTCTATTTTGTCAATCATTAAATTCAATTAGGACAATGACATTTGTATTCTTACTAAACGGTTCAAAAAAGACAAGATTTACTATTTTAATTGACACTATTTACATGTAGACAATTTAGTGAAAAAAATTATCATTATCATTTATTATAAGATTTTTTGGTCATTAAGTTGTCATTATGTAGTGTCATTAGTTGTTAACAATAACAATTTAGACATTACTTTTTTTGTTGTTATTAGTATTTTAAAAATTATTTTTACCACAAAATAGAATTTCTAATCACTAAATATATGTATTTGAAAATAATTTTTAAATTAGTACTTGACAAATTGTCGTCAATATTATGTTTTCTTATACTGAATTATATATTCCTCTGACAAAAGCTAAATGAGCGCAATAATTAGTTTTATTTTATTTTACTATATAAAGGGAATAAAAGAACCCCAGACTTCTCGTGTTATAGAGAACCGCATCAAGGGCTATTCTATTAATATTGTGCTGAACTTAAAATCTTTGATTTCCCATCTTTGTCTTCTTACGTCTTCACAAAATAATATTTTATTTTTGTCATGAACTTGTTGTATACGTATACATATTCTTCAACTAAACTAATGTCGTAACGTTAACAAACTTAACTATTATTCTTTGAGGTAATATAGTATGAATATAAAAATGTCTGCTTTTTGATTATTTTTTTCCCCAAGAATTTGTTTGGAAATTGAATTAGCTCGGTAATTTTTTTTTTTAAAAAAATTAAGTGGTGTTTCGCTAAACTTATAAATTTCTCTAAATATGTTGTTAAATATTTCATATTTGAAAACTTATAAAATGCCTGATACAATCTATTGTTTGACAATTTTTTTTTTTTAAAAAACTCATAAGCTCACAAATAAAATATTAAGAGTTTATGAGCCTTGTTTTAAATAAATCACCCATTTAATTTTAAAATCCCAACAAGCTCTTCTACATTTTATCAAGCCAATTACAAAATTGCCTACATCACTATTATTAATCAAAATGCTTTAAAATTTTAATTTGAAAACAGGAGCTAAAGTCCATAGTGACGATTAAACAGTCATTCTTGTCATAATTGAGTAACATTATAATAAAATAAAAATTATTGTCACTAAATCAATAAAAATAAAAATAAAAAATATTATCATTTGATGCAATTATTAATAATAATTTTTATATTATCACTTTTATACTTTTTTACTAATATATATAAGAACTGGCATCATTGCAGAAAAATTGTTAAAGGATTCAAATCGGAGACAATCTCTACCCTATTAACTTAAATATATACTTTAACTATTTTCCTGCAATGATTGCCAGTTCTTAATTGGCTTCTTAAGTAACGTAGACCATAGTTTTGAGATCGAGAAATGTAAGGCGATGATTGCAAGTACGGAATTTGGCTTCTATCTTAGAAAGGGAGAGAGAGGGAATTTGGCTTCTATCTTAGAAAGAGACGGAGAGGGAGAGGGAGAGAGAGTAGGGAAATTGGCTTCTATCTTAGAAAGGGAGAGAGTGGGAATTTGGCTTCTATCTTAGAGAGAGAGAGAGAGAGAGAGAGAGACAGACAGAGAGACGTGATCCACATGCATTCTTACAATTTTTCTATATTTATCGAACATAAGATAATTATTACATTTTCCAACGTCCAATATTATCACTGCCTATGTCTCGCCACCCATTTTGCACAGCCACACAGGCTGCGTTCCAAATCCAGGCTGATCTCAAGCAGTCTTTCTGACGTAACTAGTGACATCTTAATTAATTATTTATTTCTAATATATGTGCACACACAGGAAAATTCTTGTTTGATTCCGGTAAATCCAAGAAATTATATGCAAAAAGTATTACATTTATCACCGATTAATGACTCTTTTTAAATTGTACACAAGTTACATATTATATGAAATACACTTGCCGTATAATTAGCACTGTTCGATCTAGGCGAATCTAGACTAAAATTTCCTGTGCATACACATATCTATGGTAATTCTCCTTTCCTTTTTCTTTTCCTTTTGTTTGGATAATTATCTCATCAATGATAGGTTTATTTATCCAAAATAAATAAATTGCAGGTTTTGAAACGATAAATTTAAATTGACAAAACACCAAAACCAATTTATTTGGCATGATGTATTTTGGATTTATTATTATTATTTAGGATTAATTACAACTTACACCCTTGAACTTGTTCCCATATAACATTTTACACTTCTCAACTTCTAATGTAATAATTCAGCCCCTCGAATTCACTTTTAACGTAACAATTCACCCCTCATTTTTTAAAGTGAAGGGGCTAAATTTATTACCTTAGAAGTTGAGGAGTGTAAATATTATAAGAAAATAAGTTTAAGAGTGTAAATTGTAATTAATCTTATTATTTAATATGTGTGAATACTTATCAAGTATATTTTACTTATAATTAATACTTTTGAAAAACAATATACACTGCACTTGATATGTAATCATAACATGTACTGCAAGATAAAATAATATAAACAATTCAAAAGCTATATATTGAATCATTTTGAATCTTACATTACATTTTTTTTAAATTTTATTCGTTATTTATCTCGTTCGTTTTTTGCAAAAAAAAAAAAAATTATTACTCTTTTGTTTGTATCAGCGCTAGCGGCTGGAAACCACATTTGGTTGGATGTACAACAACCATTAAGCCGCTAGCACTACTAAAGGCAGTTAGCCACTTGACTTCAGAAGTTTAAGTACATGTTTGATTCAATTTTATATGATATTTACACTTTAAAAAATTATTTTATGAATATATTTAGTTTAGTATTGAATTTTTTATAATTTATGTGACTTAAAATTCGATTTGAATTGCAATACTATATAATATTGTGCATAATGATTTTACTTTTGAATTGAGTTTTATAAATTTTAATTAAAAGAATTTTTATTTCAAAACGAACATATTTATCAATAACTAAAATATAGGACTCACGAACTTAATTTAACATTTTATACTTATAATGCAATATCATGCATATCATAACTTTATATATATATATATATATAACAAACTCACGCGCGCCTCTTAACTCTCCACGACCCAAACAATGAAGTCCTCCCAAAACAACGGGGTGGACGAACCTCTGTTGGCGTCCACAAAACCGCCACCACCGGCGGCGGAGGACGTCAGCTCCGAGCTCGAAGAAATACTATCGGACTCCACCTTATCGTGGTGGCGCCGCTTCCAAAAAGCTATCCGGATCGAGTTGAAGTACGTTTTCCGGCTAGCAGGCCCGGCAGTCATAGTTTACTTGCTCAATAATGTCACTTCCATGTCTACTCAAATATTCTGTGGGCATCTTGGCAATCTTGAACTTGCTGCTTCTTCTCTAGGCAATAACGGCATCCAACTTTTGGCCTATGGACTCATGGTAACTCATAACAATACCATCACCTTTTTTTCCCCCTTTTTGCCTTTTCATCTAATTCAAGAACTCATTGCACAAAACTTGTTATAATTCTACACAAGATTAAAATAAAATTTTGTGGTAGAGCAAAAATATCACGCTCAACTAATTATACAGCAATAGTATTATTGTTATTATTATTATTTTGACCTTTCTTGTCTTTGACATAGTTAATCATAATATATTCATCACGTGACAATTTTATATCAGCCGAACTTGATTCAAGCTTGAATTCGCACCGAACTTGTGTTTTGTAAGGTATAAGCGTAATAGTTAACTTTGTACAACTTTTTCGATGCACGCAGCTTGGAATGGGAAGCGCCGTGGAAACCTTATGCGGGCAGGCTTATGGGGCTCACCAATATGAAATGCTCGGAGTATATATGCAAAGGTCAACCGTCCTCCTAATGGCCACGGGGATTCCCCTGATGTTGATCTACATATTCTCCAAGCAAATCCTCCTCCTCCTCGGCGAATCCGAGCGCGTGGCCTCAGCGGCAGCATTGTTCGTCTACGGTTTGATACCCCAAATATTCGCGTACGCGGCCAATTTCGCCATACAAAAATTCCTGCAGGCTCAGAGCATCGTGAACCCGAGCGCGTACATATCGGCCGGGACGCTGGTGCTGCACGTCATTTTGACGTATGTGGCGCTATACGTGTTCGGATGGGGGCTGCTGGGCGCGGCCCTGGTGCTGAGTTTGTCGTGGTGGGTTATCGTGGTGGCGCAGTTTGTGTATATTGTGACTTCTGAGCGGTGCAAGACGACATGGAGCGGGTTCAGTCTCAAGGCGTTCACGGGGCTCTGGGACTTTTTTAAGCTCTCTGCTGCGTCTGCTGTGATGCTTTGCCTCGAGACCTGGTATTTCCAGGTCCTGGTTCTCATTGCTGGACTGCTGCCTAATCCTGAAGTTGCCCTGGATTCTTTGGCTATCTGGTATAATTATTAATATACCTGTTTTTTTTGGGAGAATTTTTGAACTATTATCTGTTTTTTGACAATAACTCGATTTTATTGCACTTGCCGTGTTATTCGTCACACTTCCTGAAATATACAGAACTTTAATTCACCAAATTTATCATAAACGCCCTTCCAGAACGACGCTGTTCACTCAATTCGGTCATTTTCTTTCTTGTTTATTTTCTTCTGTGGTGGGTATTGCGTGTTAGGCCATGTTCCATTAGTATCAATTAATGTCCAAACATTGATGATAAATGGGATGAGAGGCTTGTTTTTGTTGTGTATTAGAGCCGCTCAATATCCGAGGCCCCCATTTTGTGTGCAACTCCAGAAACGTTCGGACACGTCTTTGTGTGTGCGCGAGCGTGTGTGTTTTTTTTTTCTTTTTTTCTCTCATATCAATTCCACTGGGAATTAATTTAAAAAAAAAAAAGATGACACTGATGTGTACTTAGGTAACATTTGTTGATGAATGAAATCGATCCGATAGCTGATATTCAAGTTGAATAATGGATGCAGTGGGGCAATACTCGGATGGGTGTTCATGGTGGCCGTGGGATTTAATGCTGCTGTGAGGTTAGTACTATCAGCCATCTTTTTCGTTTTCTTTATTTAATGGCTGACACATGTTGACCCATTCGAAACCGATAAGTTAGCAAGGGGGAATGTACCAATGAAAAAATTTTCGTAAAAAAATAATTAAAAAAAATTCTGTTTGATTTTTGTGCTCACGCAGTACTAAAAAAGTGAACAATCATATTTCTAATTAAATAAAATTAAATTTGAAAAAGCCAACATGATCAGTCTCTAGCTGTGAACTTTTTTGTTGTTGTTGTTCTTTTTTTTTTTTAATGGAAAAAATAGTGTGAGGGTTAGCAATGAGCTCGGGGCGGGGCACCCGAGATCGGCTGCTTTTGCGGTGGTGGTGTCGACGGGTACATCTTCTATTCTAGCCGTGATATTCGCCGTCGGCTCGCTCGTCCTCCGCCATCAACTCAGCTACATCTTCACCACTGGTCAAGTCGTGTCCGATGCGGTGTCTGATCTTACCCCCCTCTTGGCTGCCGCCATCGTGCTCAATGGAATTCAACCTGTTTTATCGGGTACATGCAACTTGCTATTTAATTATTTCATTAATTTTCTTTGCTATAATCATTGTCTTTTTGTGATTTTGTTTTCTTTAGTACACATAATTGACCATTGCCTATTGTCAATATTCAAATCGTATACGTACCTTCCATGTCTGGTGAAAGTGACCTAACATAATATTCTCCTCGAGATCTCGATCATAGAGTGTGGTTTTTGTTTTTTAATTAGTGAATTTTAGCCACAAGTTAGCATTAATTAAGATTAACAAGTCTCGACAAATAAAACAAAAACACAAGTACAAACGCACACACGCGAGCGCACAAATTAGCCAGTGCTTTTCGCGCAGGGCCCCACTGTTTCGATCCATGCCAATTGCTTTTTAGCATGATGATGATAGTGGACTTTATATAACTACATTAACTCGATTAAGTCTAGCTTTTGTCAAGGAAAATTATCTACGCCCAGGTTTAATTTTTCCATAGATAGCTAATAAATTGATCCTTTTAGTTAAGTTAAAAAATTTTAATTTCATGTGATAAGGACGACAGCTGGTAGAATATTTCTCCAGGGCTGAAAAGGAAATCCCATATTGTATGTATTAAGGCTGACACTGAATAATAGTGTTGACATATTCAGAGTTTTTGTTTCATTTTTTATAATAGCATTTCTTGTTCCACGCTGAAAGGAGTTGAAGGACTTACTCAACTTTTAAGACAAGCGTGAAACCCCATCAAATGACGTATACAAACTCCATTCTCCCATCTTTTAAAGCGTCTTTTTATCAAATGATAAAATTCTATCACCTTCAAATGTAAAATATCTTTTAGGGTTAAGTCTTCGTACCCAACAACGAATTTGGGTATTAGCTATTTTTAATTCAATTTATACATATATATATATATGCGTAGATTTTTGACATATGTAAATATGTGTGATTTTATTGATGTTCGATGATAATAATTAGGTGTTGCCGTGGGGTGTGGATGGCAAGCATTTGTTGCTTATGTAAACGTTGGTTGTTACTATGTGGTCGGAGTTCCAGTTGGTGCACTTCTCGGTTTCACATTCCACCTTGGTGCCAAGGTACCTAATTGGAAATTCTAGCTTAAATGAAGTTCGATTATATTATGACTAATTACAGAATAATTATATTATACTTGTCATATGATTGGTATATATTTATAAAATAGTGATTAATTACATGATAAATATAATTACACTTAATTTGTGATTTATTGAGTGCAATTAAATCAAATTGAGATAAAAGAAATTTCTTTATGCAACTTAATTAATTTATCATGAACATGTGACTAATTATAGCCATTAAAAAAAAAAGAAAGAAAGAAAGAAAGAAAAATCATGTGCACGTGACTACTATCGAGGCAGAATCCTTGTCTTTGCTTGGTTGGACCATTATTTGAAATGAGTCAAATGACGCGAACGTTAGGTGTAAGAATTAATTATATGGCCAAAAAAAATATATATATTATTGGCAGAATTGATATGAAATAAATGTATTTTTGTTTTGTGTAGGGAATATGGGTTGGTATGCTAGGAGGCACAGTCATGCAGACCATAATTTTAATATGGGCCACTGTCCGGACTGATTGGACTGAGGAGGTACAACTAGTATTATTACTGCATTTAATTTATTGGTAGATTTTTGCTGGTTATCATTAAGAATATTATTTAATTAATTTTAATGTTTATTTCGCCCTCCCCCCAGAACGTAACTCCTGTTTACAAATTATGAAAATATAATTTATTTCCCAATACATAATGTTAAGATCCAACACCTAATAGCGTGTCAGAAACACTATATAAATGATTTGTTCTATACTTTTCAAGCACATCAAGTGTTCTTTTGTATAGTTTCAAAAGTTTACAGATGATAATTAAAAATTAATTAGTATATTTGTTCAATAAATTATTTTTTTATGAGTACATAAATATCGAAACTGTCTTTTGTTTCTGAAAGACATAAGTTAATAGGTCTAACTAGTTATTGGGCTTCAACAAAATTATCAATATAAACTTAATTTTATTATCACCAACGTGTCGATATTCATGTATATACATATAGTTCTATTGATATTAAAATAATATAAATATATTTATATACGCATTATTGATCGAGTTGTAAATCTGTCATGTCGCATGTTAAATCTTTGAAATTTGTCGAAATTACTTTTCAGGTGGAGAAAGCAAGGAATCGGATAAACAAATGGAATGATGTGAAAGAGCGACTTTTGATTGAATGATGAGTTGCTGTTGTCACGCTTATTCGTGTATGTAACACAAGTCGCCTTCATGCCTAGCCAAACTCGGGTTACAAAGGGTCCAATCTCAGGTGGTCCTTTCCAAAATTAATTTGGCCAATATTAGTCCCTCAAAGGAAAAAAAAAATAGAAAGAAAAATGATTTTATGACAACAATCTGTGATTGTTATTATGTTTTACGGAATTGATGTTGGATCCGATTTGTCTAAGTAATTTCACCAGATTCTATGTACTGTATATATTGCACAACACACATGACCTTCTTGATCTTTAGAAATTCAAACTTTTTTGCTTTTGAGAAGAGTTATTGTTAAATAGTGTTTGATTAATTATGTATTAATCAATATTCTAATTACAAGTAATATATATATATATATATCAGTGGCAAAATCTTGATGGGTAAGTTAAAACTTGTCGCTAATAATATATATGAAGTGATAAAGAAGTATTATTTTAACATAATAAACGTATTTGATGCTGGATTTTCTAAATTATACCCATTATGGGTAGTGTTATTTTGACAAACTCGGTGTTTGCCTTGATTGTTTTAAGTGTCTGATATATTCGTGGATGAGTATAATTTTGACTTGACATAATTTAACGAGGGAAAATCGCAATCGATTTCTGTTTTCTTTGATGAATAATTAACGTAAAGGAGAATGTTGGGTTTTCTTTCGAAATGTAGATTGACTCATGTTATGTTGCCAAAATGCTACTTTTAAAGATGTCCAAATATTAGGCAATTATTTTGGCGTTTGGGCTGCTAAATTGTAAAATGAGCAGTTTGGTTGATCAATATATATGATTTGCTTTACAGGCTTACAGCCCATGCATGAACCTTAAAGTTGATCCAAAAATACAAGTTCTACCTCCGTTTCAATAATAATAGTCATTTAAGATTATATCAGATATATTAAAAAAAGATTAATAATTATGATTCTTATATTCTATTTGACTAATTTGTTCTTATTCAACATCAGTGTTAATAAGTATGAATTTTTGTGTGGTATTTAATCTCAAGGTAAATTTGGAATAGATGCATTAAATATCATTTTATTTTTATAGAACCACACATATTGTTAAACAAAAATTTTATGTTAAAACGATAAATAATATGAAATTGAGATAACATCATACAATTAATCAACTCTCAAGAAAATCAAATTTCGAAAAAATCGCAACCTCACAAAAGCCCCGCCAAACGTCTTCTTATGATGCGAACATTATTGCTCTGCAATACCGACTTTCTTGAAATATGAGAAGCATGCAGTTGATGCAGTTGATATTAATTAGTTTAATCATGATCAAGTCTTCATAAAAATGAATTAAAGAACTTTTTATTTTAGAAAACCCCCATAAAAGGAATAATTTACTGAAAGACCATCACTGAACTTTATTTTGTGATGATTTTTTTTTCTTTATGAATTCGCTAATAAATACCAATTGCCATGTATTTTTGTCTGATTACTGTTTTAATAAAATTCGATCACAAATATATTATAAAGGTCTTATATATATATATATATATCATAAAGTTTATTTATCTTGAATTTTCTGTTAATGAAAGAAATATTTTGTTTTAGTGCACATATGTGTATTAGAAGCAACTAAAACAGCCTAATAGAAACAACATTTAATAGTGATGCTGGCCCATCAGAAGTACAGACAAGACCATGTTTCTATGGCTTGGATCCACCTAAGAAGGATAAATTAAATTATATGATCAATTATATCATAATTAAGGAACCATCAAATTCAAATCTCACCAGGGACCAGACAAAGGACTAAAAAATTCGACAAAAAATGTCCTTTAGCTTTAATCACGGGGGACCTTCTTGTGATACCGAAAGGGGTTTTAATTTGTGTGTTTATAACTGCTAAAATACATAATATTCTTTTTTTTAATAAGTAAATTCATAAAATTCTTAGTAATATATAGAATGCACTATTATATTTTATTTCTTTATCTATTTGATTATTCTTAATATGGCATCTTCTGTGGTATCATTTTGTGATAGGCGTCGCATCACACGAACATATTTCATGTTGAATAGATCTATCAATAATTTAATTAAGTCCCTACCTCAAGTCAAAAATTATTGTTGTGGGAATGAGGTCAGATTTTTATAAAATATTAAAAAATTTATAATTTAGTGGGCCGAAATTTAAAATTTTCACAAATACATATAAATTTTAGCTCGATATGA
This sequence comes from Petrea volubilis, assembly GCA_026212405.1. Classification (NCBI taxonomy): domain Eukaryota; kingdom Viridiplantae; phylum Streptophyta; class Magnoliopsida; order Lamiales; family Verbenaceae; genus Petrea; species Petrea volubilis. The sequence goes on from CM047870.1 coordinate 36,699,859, forward strand.
ACTTAAAGGGGGGCGGCCGCCTCCTCCAGCCCCTGGCTTGTCCTTGATCCTTACAAAGATAATATTCATCAAAAAAACATATATTTATTCGATTTTGATGTGGATAATCTTCATTTCACTGGATACGCCATCACCAAGATGAGGGGAAATCCCCCAAATCTAAAGCATGACAAGGAGTGGGAAGCAGTCAAATGAATTATCGTCCCTCGAAGTAAGTCTAGTCCCCTTGGAAAATCTCAAAATAATGAAGGTCTGAAGAGGCGACACATCTTATGTTTGCCTAAGCTAAATTCGAGGAAAAACTCCTCAAGGGAAGGCCTAATTGGCCTCTCGAGGAGTCTCGATTACCAAGGCTGAGGAACACACAATGCATTCCCTCGAAAGATCCAAGAGGTGAAGCTTCTCTAAGTGGCACAAGTAGGTTCAACTAATTTTGGGTGCAGGAATTATGAGGCCCTTTAAGCATCAAACTTATTATGTGGCTACCAAACCCTGAAAGGATACTACTGACTCTAACAGTCGAGGACAACTGCAGCCACCTAACATGACCCAACATGGCGCAACAGTCCTTGTCAATCCCAGGAGCCATTAATGCCCACACTTGAGGAATATCTTTAATATTAATTTCATGGGATATGCAATTAATGTGAAAAACAAACCCCCAATAAATGAAGATATGGCCAAGCCACCTAGGGGAAGAGTCAAAAAAGCAAAATGCATGTCGACATGTACTTTAACAGTCAATCAAGAAACCAACCCCTATCAACCGTATCAAATCATAACATGTCTCATATAAATAAGCTCTCACCTCACCATAACAAGGTAACAAGCATCCATAACTCAAGATATACTATTCACCTTCTTCCCCCTTTCACACAAAAAATAAATTTCACTAACTTGAACATCGGAGAGTTTCCGCTGAGGCGAAAATCGGCTAGTCTCACGTGTGTAAACCACCAGCATGAATCCCGAAGCATGGAGCCCCACCACATGTCCAACCAAAAAGGACCCCCATCAAATTTATTATACTTATTTATATAAAGCATTAATAACATATTCATACAAAAATTTGTAAAATATGCATTCATAAAAAAAATAGATATGCATCAACTTTTTTGTATATATATATATATATTTAATTGTATTGACATTTTTTTTATAGGTAATCAGCAAAATATATTAATGAAAAAACAAAAAGATACAACTTAAGTAGCATTACAAAACAAGCTAGGAGGCAATTAGGTATGCCAATGGGTCGGGTTTGGTACGGGTTTGGCCAAACTCGAGACCCAACCCGTCAAACTGCCCGCCGTACCTGCCAAACCCGCCCCAATAATTCAAATTTTGATTTTTTTTAACAAATGTTTTTGAAACAACAATTTTAAATTATACAAAAAAATAATTACTTTTTTTCATTTTATGATAGAATGATAAAAATTATATAAAACTATATTATTTTGATAAAAAGTTCTATTTGGTTGAAAAATATAATTTAAATACATGAAACAAACACAATGATTCATGAAGGAAAATAAGAAAAAGAACAAATCGACCAAACAAAACCAAATTCACGAAGAAATATATAGAGATAGATGGGAAGCAATAATATTTAAATTATACTATTGGGTAATTTACAATTTGAATCCTAAAATTATTAAGAGAAAAAATCATAATGCACTCTCAAGCATCAAAAATAGCACTATTAAATATATTTATATATATTAAATATATAAATATTTAATTTTATCCTAGTGCACTCTCAAATATAAAAAATATCCTTTTTTTTAATTTTATTTATTTATATATTATAAATATTATATATATATATATATATATATATATATATATATATATAGGTCAGGTTTAACTCGACCCCAGATCCGGCCCGCCTCGGGACCTATTCCCCGGGTCTAAACCCTCCCCTAGTGGGTCGGGGACCCATTAAACTTGGACCCATTGCCATCCATTGAACATAGACTTCAGCTTGCCAACCAACTTTGCAATTCAAGTCACTGAAACCTTCTATGATTTTTTTTGGCATCTCCTTCCACAATGACATTCTCAAACCCGAGTTGAAGAGGAATTCCAATAGCTTCTGCTGCAGCCCTTGCTTCGGTAGCATTCGCATTTTATTATTTTGGCATGTTTATTTAATTTACTATAAGTGAACAACATAATTTTCAAATTAAAAATTGAACACTTGTCAAACAATAAAATATATCATAGGTTTGCATGCGGTGCATTAATCCCAATTAGATGACCAAAATGCTTTTAGACCATGCTATAATATTGTGCACTTAATTCTTTGCATGCATTCCATTAATTCCAAATCAACCCATGCCACAATATTACAACTGATTTACAGGTATATATAGTTATATACCACTTGAGAATGTATATGGACACTATACTAAGTACGCAAATACTAGTGCTACAAAGAGAAGTTTTTTTTTTTTTTTTTTTTTAAAATTAATGAATCAAGTATAAAAGGACAGAATTTTGAAGCCTTGTCATGGTTCCTTTCCAAGCTCATTCATTTTCCATCTCCTGCAATTTTTCAACCAAAAAAAAATGTCAGTAACTGGAACAATAGGAGCCGCTGCCCATTAATTCTTCTCTCCTCCTGGAACGAGACTATAGTAGAAAAAGAAAAGAGGAGAGAAGAATTAATGGGCAGCGGCTCCTATTGTTCCACTTACTGACATTTTTTTCGTTGATAAATTGCTAGCGATGGAAAATGAATGAGCTTGGAAAGAAATCAAGACATGGCTTCGAACTTCGATCTCTCCTTTTTATACTTGATTCTCCTCACAAATTAATTATGGTGTTTTTTTTTATTTCTCTTTGTAATCTCTCTTCTCTCTCTTTTTCTCTCTGTATCAATTTTGCTCTTAGCTTCTTTCATTTTTCACTTATCATTTTTTAACTTTCTTCCTTATTATTTTTATTTTATATTAATTAGCTTTTATAATAATTTAATAAAATATAGTACAAATAGTTAATATACTTATATTTATGTATAAAATTTAATGGATACTTATAATTTCATATTATCAAAGTTCAAAAATGTAATTATATTTTATTTTTTGTTTTGGATACATATCGAGTACTCCCGTTTGTTGGTGATCATAAAAAAGTGCGCCAAATTGAATTATTGAATTTTAAAATTCAAATATTGACTCTATTCTAGACTTGGCTCATAGTCCTTTCTCTGACTCTCTCTCTCTCTCTTCGGTTGCAAAAAAACATACTTATTGTCAAGAATGGGAATTTCAAATTATCCTTAAATCTATGAACGCATGTCATTATTTAATTAAGATGTTAAACTAATCTCAACCTGTCCGATTCCAGTAACAATAAACGGCAATTACAAAAGCCCAAATTCAGTTGGACCTCAAATGAACCATTCTCAGCAAAAGGCCCAAAATATCTTAAACACTGCCCAATCACCGGCATAGCCGGTATATTCCCACCGGGGAATCTGCAAAACACGCGCCACCGCTCGAGCGTGGGACGATCATACCTCGCGAGGTCAGACTCCTCTCGTGCCCCAACCTCACATTAATTTCAGCCGTCCATGGCTATCCCGCAATTAACACGACGTAATCCTAGCCGTCAAAATACCTCGTGTCCATCACGCTCCGTCTCGTCGCGTGAACTTTCCTTAACCCTCTTCTCCATCTCCCTCTGCTTTTCTCCCAGATAAGGCACAATCCTGTACAGAGCAAAATCAGATTACAGAGAGAGGACAAAAGATTTTCCAAAGGTATGCTTTTACGAAACCCTAATCTGACTTTACTACTTTGTGCTCATATATGGCGGTGCTTGGTTGTAGTAGAAAACTATAGAGCATATTGTGTGTAAATGAACTAGTTTTGCTGAGTTAGTGTGTGTTCTGTGTGTTGTGTAAGACAAGACCTGGATAACTTCGGACTTGTTGCATTCTTGAGGAAATGTTGGGTGGTGGAGATGAAGGGCCTAAGGAGGAAGACAAATTGGGGGACCGTAAGGTTTACCATAGAAGATCATTTAAAGGGCTTGAAAACAGTAAGAGCAGTAGCAATTTATTGAGGGAGCAGCAGCAGCAGCAGCCGAATGTTCAAGTTGTGGTTTCTGAGGGGCTGAATGCGACAAGAAGATTGCCTAGTTCCGGTTTTGATGTGGGTTCTGATAATTTTTCCGGTATGAGCCGTGATGGGTTGGTTCTGAAGGGAGGGTTTGTGAGGCAGGGGGACAAGGTTAGGATAAGTTTGTCCATGAAGTCAAAACGTGAGGCTCTGGAGCTAAAGAGGAAGCTGGAGGGCGAGCGGGATATGGTGAGGAGTTTGATGAAGAAGATCGAGGCGAATGAGGGGGGAAAGAATAAGCAAGGGTTTGATAGTAGAGATGGAGATAAGGTGACTATCGGAGTGGGGCCCCCTCGAATGTCGAAACCGTTGAATCAGTTGACTGTGTCGATAAATGATAATAGCAAGACGGGGGTTGATAATGTGGAGAAAGAGAAAAGGACGCCAAAGGCGAACAAAATGTATAGAAATTCAGAGTTTTTGCTTGCGAAGGATAAGATTCCACCTGCTGAAAGTAACAAGAAATTGAAGTCGAGCGGGAAGAAGGGAGGAGGGAGTGGGGTGGGAATGGAGAAGTTCCCAAATCAAGTATTCAGAAGTTGTAACATGGTCTTGGAGAGATTGATTAAGCACAAGCATGGTTGGGTATTCAACAAGCCAGTGGATGCGGTTGCTTTAGGTTTGCATGACTATTTTGAAATTATAAAGAACCCTATGGATCTCGGTACTGTGAAAGATAGGTTAAATCAGAATTGGTACAAGTCTCCTGTGGAATTTGCAGAGGATGTGAGACTTACGTTTCGAAATGCTATGACATATAACCCAAAAGGGCAAGATGTTTATGTGATGGCTGAACAGCTGTCCAAAATGTTTGAGGACAAATGGGTTGTTATAGAAGCTGATTGTATGCGTGAACTGAAGCACGTGGCGGATTTCGACGTGGGATCACCAAGAGCTACATCTCGGAAGGCTCCTGCACTTTCACGGGCTCGGCCTGATACGAAGAAAACTTTAGATAGATCTGAAACAATGGCCAATTCCGTTGATCCAAAAAGAAAGACAACAAATATAGCTCAATCTGGCAGAGTTCCTGTCCCAAAAAAGCCAAAAGCAAAGGATCCCGATAAAAGGGAGATGACATATGATGAGAAGCAAAAACTTAGCATAAATTTGCAGAGTTTACCTTCTGAGAAGCTTGAAAATGTTGTTCAGATTATCAAGAAGAGGAATCCGTCTGTTTCCCAGCAAGATGATGAGATTGAGGTTGACATTGACAGTGTTGATACTGAAACTCTTTGGGAGCTTGATAGGTTCATAACGAATTATAAGAAAAGTTTGAGCAAGAACAAAAGAAAGGCTGAAATTGTTAGTCAGTTAATAACTGGTCAAGAGCAGACCACCAACGAAAAGGTAACTTACTTGTGCTTTTCTATCTCCATTAAGTTTGTTGCGATTTTTGATTGATGAACGCCCTTTTTCTTGTACGTAGATTGTTGACCCAGTAGTGACAGAAACCCCAAAAGGAAGTAGAACAGGTAACCTTTTCAGACAGTAATAATCAATTTGCAGCATTGAAAATCATAAGTAATGAAACTATTATTTTGTCTATTTTTCTTTTCTGAACAGAGGAAGAGAAAGTTTCCTCACCTCCAGTTCAGGTGGAAGAGCCAGGGCATAATGACACAAATCAAGGAGCCAGTCAAAGCAGCTCAAGCTCTGATTCCAGATCTTCATCCAGTGGTAGTACTTGATAGTTATTTGTTTGTTTTCTTGTGTACAGTTCTTTTGATCAATTGGGATGCATTTAATGCATATATCTTATGGTTCTCTTGAGGACAATCTGCATCCCCTTATTGTTTTTATATATTTATTACAGATTCTGATGGTGAAAGTTCCTCGGCAGAGGGATCTGACGGTGAACACTCACCAAAGAATTGAGTTGTTAAGGTATTAAATTTCTCTTAACAGGCTCTCAAACTACTAAGCTCTCTACCTTTATGGTTTGACTTCTTTTAGAAGATAACCCTTTCCTTTATTGACTTATTTTACACATACTGGAGTCTCTTTGTCAGAGCTTTTACTTGATGCATCTAGGTATGTTTGTCAGAGCTCTTACTTGATGCATCTAGGTATTCTGTTATCTTTGATTTCTTGGCCTCGGTTTAAGTAATTCCTTACTTTTTATGACTAATCATAGTCTCGAGGAAAGAATTGGCTGCCATTGTCCATGCAACCATAAAATCACTTGGAGTCTTGTTTCCATCTAAAATTATGGGCTGTTGGCAGGATAATATTTAACTTATCTATGCTTGTCGTTATGGTACGTTTTTCCATGAGGGCATAAGAAACGGAATCGTTTTTCCATGCAGAAAAAAGTATTAAACATTTAATGAGCATTCAATCCCCTCTTATAACGCCCATTTATCTTGTCTTTCCATAGAAGTCACAAGTTAGTTTCTTGGATCCTAATAAAAAAAATTGACACATTGATGCTTTAGAGAACACCTGTCTTTAATCCCTTAATACTTTAATTAGCGAAAATCAAGCTGATTGCTGTGGTAGGCAGATTTGATTGGTTAACTTGTGTGCTAGTCCATAAAAATACGGAAGTCTTACAGCTGGCTTTATAACTTCCCAAGTTGTGAGTTAGTTGTATAGAAGAAGAATTCCAATGCGACAATGCATGCTTAAAATGAATCCGGCATTTCAAGCACGAACTTTTCTATGGATAAACTTGTAGTCTAGTGTAGTTTTTATGAGGCTTCAAGAAAATATAAATGCTTAACAACCTTTCCAGTGATGGAAGAAATAGTAGTTACTCCAGCTTTATCCTATGCTTCTTTGCGTCATGGAAACTGGGAAGATTTTGCTGAGGTGTTTTGGTTTCAAATCTGGAATGCGTATGGGAATTTGTCCTTTTGAGGCTAAAAAGTCTGGTGTGATTTATGAGGAAATTATATGTTGGGTCTTTAAATGTCTAAAGTACTATTTTAGGAAATAGCATGCAACATGTGTTTAAGCAGACACATACACGTCACATGCCCATGATGTGCGCACATTGCATATGCCTGCCATTTACATGCATTCACCTGAAATCAGGTGTGAACAGCTACATATAAAAGGTCATTTTTGGAGTTGTCCAGACTTCTTAAGACGTTATGCTTAACGACAGTAGCTGCATGCTGAATTTTTTATGTTTATTAGGTAATTATTTTTAAGTACCAGGAGACTGAAGCAAAGGAAAAATCTGTATGTTAAGCTTTTGTTACTGTAAAGATTGAATGCTTGCCCTTGTAGTTTGTTTGTTTTGCCCCTTCATCATCTTTATGTCTCTTCAGTTGTACTGAGAATTTGTTCTCTTACATGAAGTTCCTCGTGTAATTGTCATACGCACTGGCTTGTTGCAATTTGAAGTTTTGACCATCAGTTAAACTTTTCAAACTTATGATGGTTCACTGCACGAGGACTCTCTCATGAGTAGCATCTCAGATGTCATTTTTGATACTCATGTGCAACTTCCCCTCAAATCTGAAGAAACTACCTATGTAATTGAAAATCAGTTGCATGGTTGTACAAGCCTTATCTCATTCAAATAGCACTGCAAGTCAAACCATTGGTAGAAATCCCATTGTAATATAGAGTCAAGCATATCATGAGAGAAGTCTTGGAAACCTGCAACCATCTCATCTCATCATATCATAAGAGTAGGTTCCCTGTGCCTTGTGATCATTGAAAACAAAGAGGAGGATGGCTTGCAAGCAATGGTGCTAAGATAGTAATAATCTATCCTCTCTGCATCTACTTGCTGATTTAGCAGTCCTTAGCTTGAATATACCAGATGTTGGGAACCTCCATTGAATGTCGTCGATCCTATGACGTAGCTTCTATGGGAATAAAAGAATCTGTTTGAAATTTGGTCTTTGCGTATTTCTTTTATGTCAATGGGGGAGGCATTAGCAGCGGAACTTTGGAGTTACTATTTAGACAGGTGAGTTGGCTAGGTCAAGTCAACGGGTATTGGATTGGTCTAATCTGTAGTAATTATGTACTGATTTGATGATTCAGATTTGTTATTTATTATATTCTCTCGTTGGGGTGGAATGTGGGGTGGCAACGGAAGGGAGGAGGTCGCGACATGTACTGCAACATGAACATGCAAATGGACATTTCACGTCAACAATCTTTTGGTGATTGTGGCACGTATTGTGTTATAAGAAAGTTTTGGAAGGCACCTAATAGTCTGTCAACATTTTCATGGTAAAATAGAGAATAGTTTGAAGTTTAAGACTATCATTATCAAGACTATCATCGCTAAATCATCAAAAAGCTGGAAAACGGGTGAAACTTGTAGCAAAAATAAGACGATGATAGCAAGAACAAAGGTTCTACACACTTCTTGGTTGTGTTTGTCTACCAGGGCATGGGTCTATTAAATAAAAAGCCTTGCGAGAGCACCAAAGCCTGAATTTCTTCAAGAGCCAGGGGGCATGGCCCCTGCCAGATCCCTACTGGCTCTGCCCTGATTATCATGGAAGTTTCTTTTATCTGTGTCATGTCTGTTAAAATCTTTTTGGTTTACAAACTTGAATGTGTAAATGATATGGGATGAAAGCTAAAATCACTAAAACCCAATTTTAGTGGGTGTTTTGGTGGGGTGTGATTCCGTTTTCTGCTTGCACTACCTGGAGTCTATAATTTGCAGAACCATTTTGGATGCTAGTCTATAGGATGCTTTGGTATCATTCCCTTGTTCAAATGAAGCTTTTAAGAATCTTATTGCGTTATTTTAGTTCAAATGGTACATGCGATGTCTTTGTGTTAATAGATTTGGTTTCAAAGGCTTGAATGTATCGCTTTTGTGCGGATTTCCTTGATTCTTATGACCCCCATCGCCTGTTTGTCCGGTGCCTCATCTCTCTGTTTACTTAAGTTTTCAAATCTTGATTTAGAGTTGGTGCTGATTTCACATGGTACCTGTAATTAACTTTGTCTGATATCAATTTTGTTACAGATGTTGATGAATCTGATACTGACAAATTAAGCGGCCCAGTGTTGGCATAGTTGTAGCACCCGTAGTTTTATTATAGTTGCATCCTTGACAAACTGCAGTCTTCGTGTGGAGCAGGCTTGCTGAATTTGTATATTCCTGTCGTGTCGTGGGTGATAATTGTAGGTTTGGAAAGAAAATTTGTATGATAATTGTAGATTTGCTAATCCAAGATTATGTCTCATAGTTGTGTAGATTGCTGACAAGAAGGTAGTAAGTTTGTATGATATGTTGGGTTCATGAATAACCATACAGAATGTGTGTAAATTGTGTAGAAATCGCAGATTCTTTGTTGTTGTGGTTGTCGTCGTCATCTCTATCTATTTCCGTAAAACCTGATTTTGTTGTCGTGGAAAATTCTTTCATGCACTGGTGTTTAGGGTTGGGTGTATGCACCAAACGGCCATGATTAGCCACTCTTCCTTTTTCTTGTTCTTTTTTTTTTTTATGTAAATATGTTTCTTTTAATAAATTAAATATGTGGTATAATTCTACCGGTTTGATGCATATTGCTACCTGGTTTACTCTGCATGTGATCAATACAATATAATATATATATTTGTTTGTTTGAGAAACAATAAAGAGGGAAATGTTATTATGAGACAAGTGCATTAAAGGTGATCACATGGAGTGAGCTGGGGAGACTCAAATCTCAACTCATTCAGCAGCCCTTGTGTGTAATGTCTTATTTCTGTAGTTCATTTTTCCTCTGAAGGCCTTTCCAAATAAAAGGAAAACCCAATTTAACCAAAAAACAAAATTCGTCTAAAGTGTGTTTTCTTTTCTTCAGAAAAGAAAATTATTTTTATACAAATGAATAGCTAAAATTACTTTCATTAATTCAAATATCTGAATTGTTTCCTAAAAAACAAAGAACCCCTCTGCATCACTTTTAAGTTCATGCAATCAGCACTGCACTGTCGTTTTGTACAGATGGGTGAAGCATGTGATCTAAATTATTTTTCTTATGCAGCAATTGACTCCGCCAGAATCTTCATATATATAATATCAATATAATTTAGGACAACTCATCAAAATGATACAAACGTGCATTTCTAAAATGGATTAACTCACCCTAAAAAACTATCTCATACCGAAAAATTAACCGACCATTATAAAGATACAAACAAACCATATTATTGCATTTTATGGATGTGGGATATTAACCCCCCACCACACACACACACACACAACAGACTCAGGACTAGATACATCAGGAAACTTGGGTGTAAAGTTTGCATGATTGAATATCTGCGCATCGACTTTGATATCATGTTGAAAAGATGTATTTGGGCTTGACTCATCTTCAAAAATTAATTCGTGACTTAGGAGTCCTCCAAGACATTATAAACTATCGTATCATTATATTTTATCAATATGGAATATTTTGACATAAAACTCAAATCGATATGTGTCAATTATAGATTTTTTATATATTGAGTCAATAATTATCAAAAATGTATGGCGTTAATTATTATAAAATCCCAAATTATGAAAAGGCATTTCAGTAAGACTTTCTCATTAGGGGACCCAAAAAAGGGGAGAGAATAAAGATGAAGGTTAGAAAATGAAACTTTATCCTCGTGTATCCAATGCAGAATGTGTCGCTGACAGCAACCCAAATGCCCACTTTCATTTCACATAAAAAAGCTTTAATACCACAAAATTAAAATATATCTGATAAAAGATCGCCAAAAGCGGTTTTCGATACTTTTAATGTAGTATTAATATTAATAATACGTACCAATTTATACATCTAATACAAAATTAATCTTGCTTTTGTTGGTAATACATTACGTACCAGACACCATAAATACTAATTTTTTTTTTTAATAACGAGTGATTATTTATCCACAGCATAGTTTCACTATCCCTGGTATCATAAGCAAATAAACGTGTCCTCTCTCTCTCTTCCTTTCAATTGCAAAAAATACACTCGACTCTCGAGTCTTTCACAGAGATTTCGAGAAATTGAATTGAATTAGGCATCATCATGTGTTGCGATGGCGATTGCAGGCCTTTAGGGTTCCTATTGGGGTTACCCTTCGCTTTCCTCTCTCTCATCATCTCCATCGTCGGCATATTCGTCTGGATTGTCGGGTCAGTATTTCCCCCAATCCGATTACACACACACACACACATGTATATGTGTTAATTTTGGTGTATGTATAGGCTGTTGCTGAGCTGCATATGCCCGTGTTGCCTGTGCGTGACGGTGCTGGTGGAGCTGGCGCTCGAGCTCATCAAAGCCCCAATTCACGTTATGGAGTGGTTCACTTCTCAGATCCCCTGTTAACAAATCTATTCATTTTCATTTTTTTTTTTGGTAGCTTTTAATTACGGTTTTTCGTGGGTCACTTTGATTTTCTCGTAATACTTTATGATGAATTTGCTTAATTAGCTGATGACTTTTATCTTGTGCATCCCTGTTCGCTTGATTTAATCTGCTTCTTCAGGTATGATTATTGTATACAAAAAAAATAATTAAACTCTGTCCTTTCCTTTTTTCTTTTGAGGAAAATATATATATATATATATATATATATATATATATAATATATATATGGCTGTTTAATATGTAGATATACACAGTTTCGTTTTTCTTAAATTCTGTCACTCCTTAGCTCCGCGTTTCGAGATGTTTTTATGTTTTTTGAACTGTTAGCACTGGAAAAGCACTCCCGACTGTTAGTATTATATATTTTAGGGCATTCATCAATAAAACGTAAAATTAAGAACCTAACGGGTAAAATTAAGGCTATGTTATATATATATATATATGTATATATTCAATTTATAAGAATCACTAAATTGATTCCTCAATTTATATGAATTGGAAATAGAATTAAATGGCTTTTTTCAAAGAATATATATGCACACGCATATGTATATCCCCCATTTTCATCGTTTTACGTATTTCAAAACAATCCTGAATGATTGTATTTTTTATTTCTGTATTTTTCATTACATCTGGACTATTTTGACATAAAAACATGAAAAAGTTCATGAGATTGAAAAATCTCTGTCATCGCATTTAAATATTATTCTCAAAGTTACAATAAAACCCACAAATTAACCCTATTATATTTCTTGAGAATGATAGTAAGCCAACACATGCGCCTATTTGACTACTCCAAAAACGCCCAATTGGTGAACTCTGGTTCTGGAACAAGCGAAAAGCAAGTAGTAAAAAACAGACACTCAAATAATACGGTTGTCTACTACAATTATCATCAATTCAGATATATTATTCCTCAACATCACATCAATTTCCAAGTCCCTTACAAAAAAATAATAATCAAACTACACAACTTGAGAACCAACAAAGAATGAGTTAGTTTACAATTGAACCACCATTCTCCTCTCATTCTTATTCACCCCCACTTGCACAACAAATACAAAAATATATATCATCAAATTATGATCAAATAATGAATTTTTTCTCCCTTTGAGTGAAGAAAACATAAAATTTTAACCAAAGAGGGCCGTGTAGAGCAGCAGATTCCAGGTATCGGGCAGTCCCGGGAGGCACCAGTGGCTGCAGTCCAAGCCGTTGTGGCGACTGTAGTAAGTCGGATGTGCATCTTTTCTGTATTGGGATAGCAATGTGATGTCCAGCAAGTACACAGGCTTCTTGATTCTACTCAACACTTTGTTAACTACAACTGATGCTATTGGAGTGCCTGCTGGATATTTTAGTCCAAAGTATGGCTGTCTCTCGCTTTTGCATGAATTCAATGGCTCATTCCACTCTCTCCCCCTACAAATTTTTCGATTTTTCAAGCAACATTTCAGTATCATACTCATGGATGATTCGTAAAATAAGGCCTAAGTTTGACCTCATGACGAGCTCCTCTTGTAATAGCAAATAGTTGCTGACACTTGGATTAAAAGGCAAATGGTGTTCGTGCATCGTATATGACAAGTTGATTTTGAATGAACGCGTGAAAAATGCTTACACATAGTGTGTGGGAGAAACTCCTTGGAAGAAAACTTTGGTTTTTGAAGGATCTACGTTTCGATTGATCCATCTTGCCCATGTTGTCAATCCTTTATAGAATGCTATCATACGGTTCATGTCTTTGTACAATTTACCACCTTCTTCCACTGTAATCCCATCTGGTAAAACGAATAACCAAATGTATCAATCAAATGATCATAATCATAATTAATAAAACATGTATATATAGTTTTCCTAATATTTTTTCAAGTGTATGGTAGAATCTTACGGCTGAGAGCTTCCGGTGTGCGTCCACCAATGCCACGTGTTGAAAATCAGCATGTCCATTCCTCTCCATGAGTTCCCACTTTGAATGGAGTCAAGTTTTAAGACCCGACCAGCCTTTTGGTTCTCCATGTCGACTAGATATGGTGTGCGATACAGTAGCAATCTAACCCCATAATCCTACATTCCAACAAATCAAATAGGTTTAACAATCTTGAATGGATCACTAAAATTCAATTAAAAAAAATACTATAAAAAGCACAGCTCGATATTTTTTTTTTCTTTTTCTTAAGGCTATTCAAAAGGGTCCTTAAATTCTATACCAAACTAAGCTTAACAAGGACTCAGGTCCCTCAGCCAAGCTAAAAGTTTTGGTCCACTCCAGCTCAATTTAATCACCTGTTGTTTGGCCCTTTTGGGTAAGTCCACTTTCATATATTAGGCATCAATTCTTTGTTTTTTTTTTTTTTTTATGAATAATCAATAGCATCAATTCAACATAATAGTTTTGATGGTTTTTTAATGTTGCAAAGTGTGTTGGACCATTAGTGTTTAAAGGGAAAGGCGTTTTCCTAGCTAGCTGCGCAGTAGTTTTTCTATAGTAATCAATGTCAATTCAGATCCTCTATTATATAATCTCAACTGAAGAAAATATAAAGATTTTCTTTCCTTATCTCAACTGTTCATCAATACACGTGATGTGTATTGATGGATGTAATATAAAATGTATCACGATTATACAATAAAAGCTCCAAACTGTAATCAATGTATTACATCTCAGTTGATTACCTTAATTAAGACCCACAAAGGTCAATGAAAATTTTGACATAAATACATGGACTATTTTAATTTACTCAAATTCAACGGCTAAAAAAATCAGATACAACTAGATAGTACGGAATTTTCCGTGAAGCACATGTGTGAAAATTTTCACTCTTGTTTCCTTGCCAGCCTACTTATCATTAATGATATTAAAATAAATTGCTTTTTCATTCATCTACTTTTATGTATTAATCGATCAATTATTCACAATCAGTTAGCTTAGTTGGATGAGATAATATTAATTGTTTCTTGTGTGTGTGTGTGAAAAGTATTTTCGTTAGGATTATTATATCAAGAAAACTCCACACAAGAAAGAAAAAGTAGACACAAGTGATATGTGGACAATAAATTTGTTGGCCCACTAGAACAAGTAGATCTAGACTTCCAAAATTCAATGAATAAGTATTAGTCCTTGGTTTATTGTTTAGCCAAACCCCACTTGGCTAGGTGGAGGGGCTCCTACAATCGCCTATGGTGTGGAACTTAAACCAAATTTTCGGATAGAAGATTGTGGAATTTTGCAAGATCTATGTGTATATAGTGAAACTTATAGGTGTATTTAACTTATCCCAAAAAAAACAGGTGTATTTTAATTATAAAAATCAAAAGAAACTTAACTAGGTGTACTTTATGAGGTAGGAGCCACCCTTAAATAACGTTACTCTTTTTTCATCCAATAGACAATTAATGAGAAGGTCCACTTTGACATTTAAATTTAATATTGTTCTACCTAGTACAAAACCAACATTAAGATTAATGGTGCACATGCATCAATTAATTGTATACCCTCCTTTGTGATAATTGTGAACTCCACTCTCTAGTCATAGTGATTTTTAAAATGCTTAAGTTTCAGATAATATTGGCTGATGAATTTTAGTTCAAAAGGCAAAGTTGAGGCCTCAATATTTCAAAAATTTTATTCGAATTTTACGCTCGTCAATTTTATAATACTATGTTTTTATTAAATAAGTACTCATATATCGTGTGGATGATTGTAAACATTTTTTTAGTTGATGTCCAATATACTGTTTATTTAATCACTAATTTACCAAAAGAATTAAAGCTCCCTACAACAAAAGTAACATTAGATGACTATTTTATTTGCTTACAAAAATCATAAAAATACGCCCCCCCCCCCCCCCCCTCATTAATATATAAGGAGACTTTTCAAAAAAAGCAGCTCCTACAACATTCACAAAAGAATTAACATGAGAAAAAGAGAGAGGTGGAGGGTTTTTATTCAAATTGCTCTCATATTGTTAATCGACCGCCTCATATAAAATTCAAGTCTTGCACATAAAATTCTTTTTTTTTTTTCGTAGATGGGAGGCGATGATATTCGAATACAAGACCTCTAATTTGATGTAGTTCTGATATCATATTAAATGATCACCTTAATTAAAAAACTTAAATTATTAAAAAGAAAAAACCATTATATATTTATTTAAATTCTCCAACACATATCCTAATTTTAAAGGCAAATTATAAGATTTAGAAGATTGATTAATTTTGATCTAAAAATTTGCCGATTTCTACGAGAACTATTAGAATGAACAGCCTTTTTAGCTCGTTTTTTGGAACCAACTCATGCTTGCATTGTATTAATATGCCCCTAATTTTTATTTATTTTTATTTTAAGCGGTGGCAATTGGGACAAAGTGAGAGTTGTGCAGTGTTGGTTGTCTTGTTTTTATTTAATTTTAAGATGACAAAGTAATTGATTGATATCCCCAGAGTCCTTTTTTTTCTTTGAATTTTTACGTTATGTTGATTAATTTTTTAGGCGGCAATCATGCAGCATGATTGCACATTTCGATTTTGTTGTTGATTTGGGGTGAATTGTCAAACATAACTACGCAATCATGCTCACTCCCTTTTATCATGACTTTCTCACCATCCTAGTGCGCCCCATTTCGGCTCCCCCTCACCCCCCACCCCCCAACCCCCATTTTATTGAATGATATTATTTTAAGACAGATAAATTTTTTCATGAAAAAAAAAGTTTCACCTTCTTTAACTATAATTGAGACATCTTAGAATAAAAATAACTAATTCAAGAACCATGACATATTAAAACAAATAATGTACTAGTATCAAGGGTGGAGTCAGAAATTTTTACTTAAGGGACGAGATCAAATTTTTATAAAATATAAAAATATTTTATCTTATTTAAATGGACAAAATTCAAACTTTTCAAAATAATATATGTAAAATTTAATTCGACATAAACTTGGGCGAGTGCGGCCACACCTCCACCCCTTATCTATGCTAGTTACTAGCATTCCTTAAAACTACTAAAAAGTACAAATTTATATGCACACTTTCATTTTCTAGGCTACTCTTCTTAGCATTTATATCACCATATTCATGATCTTGCCTAAATGTATAAAAAAAAAAACTTAATACTAGAAAAATAAATAAATTTAAAAAAAAAAGGAGGGAAAAAAAAAAAAAAAGAAACACAAAATGTGGCTGCCGCCTCCCATAATGAAAGTGGGTGCTTAGCCACTCCAACTTTTATAAAGTGGGTTTGTGGGCCTTTCATTTTCAATACAGTTATGCACCTAAAAGTTCCATATTATGTTCATGTTCTTCTAATTACTGACAAAACCAGATTATAAATTGGAAAATCAATTTTCATGTCAATATTATTATATTATTAGTAACTTCTTATCAATTCGCGAACTTAGAAGAATCTATCTAATTAAAAATTATCTTGTGGAATAAATATTATCTCCAATTTCTTTTCTCTTTTCTGGTCCCTACTTCAATTTTTTGTTTTTTTTTTTTTTGGGTTTTTTTTTTTTTTTTGTAATATGTCACTAGCTAATGCAAGTCACTACACCATAATAATCACAAAAAAAAAAGGGTCATGACACTATAATTGATGTGAAAAAAGCACAGAGATTTGAGTAAAAGTATCAAAATTGAGACAAAAATAGCAGAAATCAATGAATACGCATTTAAAACTTTACCTTCCCTAAAGTTTAAAATAGGACAACACATGCATACAAACCCATCATTGTTGGCTACAAAATTTAACATGCAAGCCATGTTCAATTAAGTTATTTTTGCACTATCTTATAGATTTATATTTATAAACAGTGTATGTATATTTGATTCTGTGGGTTTTTTTTATATAAAAAAACGCAATTTTTTAATGATTAAAATAATTAAGAGAAAAAAAAGAGATTTTTTTTAAAAAAATATATATATATATGGACAAACAAACAAAGCAAAAAGTGAAAAAGAAACGAGAAAGAACAAGAAGAATAAGACGCATGAGTCGAGCCGAGTCGATTATGAACTCGGTGAAAATGAAACTCACCAGGAATGCGACTTCAGCAAGGCCTTCTCTTCTAATGAGTGAAGTCCTGGCATTGGGGACCCCGGCATGAATCATGCAACTCAGCGATTGCCACATGTTCAGACTCAGCGAGTCGCCGACGAACATGATCTTCTTCCCCCTGAATTTCTCCAGGAAATTCAACCCATTGAACCTGCAGTACCGAAAATCAGGAACTCTCGATTCAATTTATTAGAAAAGTACACGTGCATTGCACCCACACATATACACACGCGCACATGTGTTTGTGTGTGTATGTGTATGTGTTTTCTTACCGCGGTAGGCTGCATGAGAATGGCTGCCATCTATACTTGAGGTAGGCTTGATCGGGTCTTTTGAACTTAAGGCAGTTGAATTCGTCGTCTATGAAGGGGCAGGCCGCGAAATTGTAGAGAGGATATGAGGCGTCATAAACCCATTTGCCCCGGAAGATACTGCAGCGGCCGGCGAGCTTTCTTGCAGCGGAGGTGGTGGAGTTTAAGTGGTGCTCCGCCTCTTGCGCCGCCGCCGCGGTGGCTTGGTGTGAAAAGAAGAAAGCTGAGATGAAAAGGGCTTTGAACCAAAACCCCATTTGTTTTTGGATTAAAGCTAAAAATGGGGTTTGAAACTTTGAACAAAATAGTTGTATAGTGGTGCCACTGTAGAAAATGCTTTACATGCTAAAGAGTAAAGAGGGGGGTGGTGGGGGTGGGGTGGGGGTAGCTGAAATGTGCAGTTGCACGACACGAAATATATAGTGGTCAGGGTACGAGTTTCATTTGTTGGTGCACATGTGGGGTCGGATCTACCATCAAACTCATTCAATTTTCCAATTAAATTCTTGCTTATGGGTAACTTCAAAATACTTGTATTCATATGGATAGGCTCCAAGGGGAAAAAATGCATTACTTAAACAAGATATGCGACGATATGTATGAAAATTATAACAAATAATATTTTTTCACTTTATCCTTAGTGATACTCATGGCTAATAATAACTTTTATCATGTCACAACAATTGCGAATGTTTCACTTTAATAGAAGGTAATATATTATTTTAGAGAACGAAAAATCGAATGTTTACAAATATATAAATAAAATCTAGCTTCATATAAGTTGAGGGGTCTTATTGAACCTTTCAATCTAGTTTGGATCTTTCTGTTATATAATCATGTTACATCTTATATTACACTCATCAATACACGCCACGTATATTCGTGAGCGGTCGAGATAAGGAAATAAAAAAATTGATGATATAGAAAAAAATATAAAAATCACTCCGCACAACATCACTGATTATGACAAGATGAATCATTAATATCAATAATGATATTCGAGTCACAAATCGTCTTACTATCAAACTTGTAAAAATAATAATAATAATAAACTATCAAAAAAACTTGTAAAAATTCATTTTTCAACAAAATAAATTTCTTATCGCGTAGTATATAGAATTAATTTCAACTTTAACATTTTGACTTAATAAATTGTTACTATTTTTTTTCTCTTGCAGTATTTTTCATATCAAATATTTATTATGGACGTTGAAAATTACTATATATGCATTTGTAGTATTTTATACTATTTAGTTGGTATTATTGAATTAATATTTTTAACCATTATATTTCAGCCAATAATTTTGTAGATTTTTGTGTGGACAATCAAGATCCCACTGCATGTGAGGTGGTTATAGAAGTGACATAGTTCTGTAGCATATATCAGGTGCCTTTTTGGAAATATTATGTATATCCCATTAAAAGGCCCTTTGAAATGCTTTTATATATATACATATATATAGAAGAAACAAAAAAGAATCGTTATACCGTCATGGATCGCTGAACACATACAATTTTGTGTGTGTGTGTGTATGTATATATATATATATATATATTATATAAGGAATCTGGAATAATTAATGAGTGTTATAAAATAATTAATTTT
Organism: Petrea volubilis; assembly: GCA_026212405.1. Lineage (NCBI taxonomy): Eukaryota > Viridiplantae > Streptophyta > Magnoliopsida > Lamiales > Verbenaceae > Petrea > Petrea volubilis. The sequence continues at coordinate 36,719,286 of CM047870.1, forward strand.
TTTTATAGTTGTTATATGATGCTTAAATATCTTAGATGTGTCTGAGGAACAAAATTGATTCTCATCTTTCGAATCACTTTATATGTAATTGGAGCATCCTTCGTTGGGAAGATTAATGCTTCAAGTAGTGACAGAAAATCGAATGAAAATATTTTCTGTATATTTTTCTAACTGATAGTGGGAAAACAGGTTGAAATTATTGAAAAAATTGGTAGCACTAAAAGCTGTAAAGTTCAACTAAAGAGTATTTAATTCTTGTAAGGAACATGTATACCACCTTATGATTTACTTAATTATGCTAATTAAATACATAATGCACTCTCCAAGTTTTTTCATATTCCATGTAATTATTTGTATTTTAAAGTTTTTACACGCATTTGTACATGTGGAATACGAGAAAATAGTTATAAAGATCAGCTCAAAATTTAGCATCAAAAAATCGGTTCGGATCTTATGTTATATAATTGTGTTACATCTTCTGTTGCACTCATTAATACACCTCACGTGTATTGGTGAGCGGTCGAGATAAGGAAAGAGAATTTTATATTTTTTTTCATAATCTCGACCGCTCACCAATGCACGTAGCGTGTATTGATGAGTGTAACAGAAAATGTAACATAATTATGTAACAGAAGATATAACATATCAAAAAATAATACTCCCTCCGTCCCATATTAATTGTCGTTTTAGGAAAAATTTTTTGTTCCATAATATATGTCGTTCTCACATATCAAGAAGAAATTTCTTAATTTTTTCCTAATATACCCTTAGACTTTAATTAATATCTTATGCAAATTTCTAAAAAAAATTAGCAATTTATTAATTATGGGTGACTCAATTCCTAAAATATCTCCCAATAACACTAATTGTCTTTCAATCTTTCATATTAATGGTTATTTTCATTATGAAAATTATTGGAAAGAGATAAATGATTGATGAAAAAGAGATTAGTGGTGTAATTTATTAAAAGGGTATTTTGATCAAAATAATTTATAATTAATGTTCTTAATTCATTTTCTTAATTCTTGTGCATAACCCCAAAACGACAAATAATATAGGACGGAGAGAGTATATTTTTTTACTCTTTAACTTTACTGTCATGACATGTCAGCTGATCTAAAAAATGTTATCCTATATGTCAGTTTGCCTAAAAAAACAAAAAAGGGAATTCACGAAGATCGAAGGGATATTATTAAGTTCTCCTAGGTTCTGTCGCAATTCAGATACTTAGATCAACAAATTATTTTTTTTTTTGTTTTTTTTTTTTTTTTTTTTGTCTCATTTTATGACCACAGGCGAATTCAACTTCAAATTTTCAAGCGCTCCATTCTGACATTCTGGGTTAGTTTCAGTGGCTGTGTAACTATGTTAAGAGGTGCCAGGTACTCTGTACTCCATACTTTGAATTAAGAGCTCATCAAAATTTTGTCCAATTACAATATCTCGTTTATGAAAAATTCTAATTCAGACCTGACTTGGTCAAACCCAACAAATAACATTGTAAGTGTATTGCACTTATCAAGTGATTGATCACTCTCCCTAAATTATAGACCATTCATAGGGCAAGTGTAAAACACTCGCCACATGATTAACATTGATTCGACCGAGCCAGGTTTGAATTAAAATTTTCCCTCGTTTATAAGATTTCATAATAATTATTGTATTGACTTTAGAAACAACGCTTGACTTTTGGGACTAACATTTATGATTAGATTTTGCAATTAACTGAAATTATTAGAATTAGAATATATATATATATATATAGAGCACGGACGCAAAACGTTTCTAGCTAAGGGTTCAAGACAAATACATAATATTTTTCAGAAATAGTTCCGATGTTTATTTATTATGAAATAGTTTTATTTGTAATTTATCTATGATGTGATAATTTGATTCATATGTTATAAGTCATTTATGTAATTAAGTGAAATGTATTGTAACCTTTTAGATAAAAGAAATATTTACATCAACTTTAATCGTTAATATACATATATTTAAGATGTAACTTGCCTGAGTACTCTTTTCTGAATAATTGCATGCTTAGATATATCTGGTGAAGTGACTATCCTCCTTCCCCTTGGGAAATTCTCCAGACACGGCCTCCATTAAAAATTGTACCCCCGAAAAATTCTGATCTGGCCCACCAAAAACTAACAATCATCACAGATATATGTGTAAAAATATTCAAGTTTACCCCTTGATCTTGCTCAGTTGGTTGATTAATTTTTATACCAAAAACAAAAATGCCAGGAGCTTTAACGTGTTAAAGAATTTTACGGATTTAATTTAGTAATTAAACTTGTTACCAACAAAACGCCTTTATTTTACAATTAATGGTCAACACAACAACATGGAAGATTCAACAACATTTGTTATTTAATTAGTTGAATTTTTTTTTTTTTATATTAACCACCTGATTTCAATTCATTGGCCGATTAATTTGAATTTGATACTGCAAAAGCCCATTATAGCGGCGACCCTCCCAACGTAGTTACTTCATTCACAATATTGGGATTAGTTGTTCTATTCACAATATCCGAATTCGAACTCTATGCGTTGCTTAAGGGATCTAGCGACTCATCTCCCTAGACCAACTGATAGTTAGTGTTGAATTTTATTAGGTCTGATTTAATATATTTCTAATGAACTGAAATTCAAATTAAAAAATTATATCAATATTAACTAGATGTCATGCATATTCTCACTACTCACGACTTGATCCCATAATAAAACCTGAATCTCTTTCAACATTTGCAATTCAGAGTTTTAAAAAAAATGGAAATGGCCGACAGAATGTGATGGATGTTACAATCTTCCATGTGCCATAAAAGATAAAACTCGTGTACGAGAGGTCGATATCTAATTTCCATAGTTTTAATTAATTAACATTTCTCTAGATTTATTGTTGTAATTCCACAAGTATAATATTTTTTTTAGTTATGATTTATCATTTTTCGTTAAGTATTATTATTATATATATAGATGTGAATTCCACAACATGAGCTGAACCATCAAAAATTTGAGAATAAAAAATAACGATAAATTATTGTACAAATACATCGGAAACTATTATCAAGTATACTAATATCCATATAAAAAGGTTATTGGGTTCAGAACAAATACTAACGAAAATATTTAATTTCTGCATAAGAACAATTAACTTAACAAACTGATAATAAATATTATGTTTTGTCGTTATAGTCAACGCGTTACAATTAATTAGGGAAAACAATTTCTCCCCAAATGGAGGAAATATCAAAGATGCATGTTTGATTGTCACCTGACCCCATCCATGATTAATTAGCTCAATTCTAATTAAGATACCAAATTGAAACTTCGCAGAGAACACGCATACCAATCCACATCCGACAAGTTACAATCAGTCCAAGTGCTCCTCACAAAATTTCAACAATTGCATCAACCATAGTCCCATCCATAGCCAAAAACAAATCAGTAATAATTATTATAATATTTTTTAATATAAAATTAATGATGTGTGACTGATATATGATGGACCACTTCCTATTTTATTAAATAAGAAAAACGTTAAAGCTAAATAGTGACATGTTTGGTTTCTTTTTTTCTCTATCGACAAGAATTAAATGTGGAGGGCCCTAAGCTTTTAAACAAGTTGAGATACACACACACACACACACACACATTTGTCCATGGAATTGAAGGTCCAAAAAATTGACTTGGCTTGTACACATAAGATCTAACAATGGGGCACTTGCCAAACGGTACACACAAGAAACCATGGATTACATAATGAAGGAGTCGAAATTTGTAGGGCAATTGATTAAGACCTTATCATTACAAATTGATATTCCTTCATTTTCAATTCATAGTTTCATATAAATTTTGATCTTGTTCTAAAGAATTCGACTTTTTTTCTATATATAAACAATTGGTTAAAGAATTTAATTGCTGTGGCACTTTCCAATAGATGATTGATAAATTGGGTTTGCTTGGCTCAAAATATTTAAGAATATGCTCTCTCTTTTGTTCTTAAGGGGACTACAATAACAATATTCCTTTTCGCTTTCTTTGGGTTATGGTACAAAATTCGAGCCTGTTTTGGATAGATTTTTTTTTTCAAAAAGAAGCACTTATTTTTTGAAAAAAAGCACTTTGAAAAAAAAATTGTATTTGGATGGACTTTTAAAAAAAAACAGAAGCCAGAAAAAAGCCAAAAAGAGTTTTTTTTTAGAAACTACCCGAGAGTAGCTTCAAATAAAAGCACTTTGTAAAGCATTTTTGATTTTTGTATCCAAACGCAAAACTGCTTAGCTTTAAAAAAAAAAAAAAAAAGCTTTGCTATAAAAAGCACAATTGGAGAAGCATTTTTTTTTATGCCCATCCAAACGGGCCCTTAAATTGTTTAATTCATATACTATTTTTGGTAAATTCATATTGAAAATGTTTAGGGAAAAGCATTTGATAGTTTTATTTGTTATTACTATAATAATTTCTAAAAACTAGATAAATTGTCTGATATTGCATTTACAAATTATTTGTAACAAAAATTCAGTTCTTGATGCTAAATTTTCCAAATTTGTAGCATAAGGTACCTCAACTGAAACGATAAAGGGTTGCAGTCATTTAAGTCTGACAAATATATAACATCATAAACTGTTATTTAACAAACGACTCAAAGAGCTCAAACCCTTGGCCTTGTGGCCGAGATTCGATAAATTTTCAATTTTTGCTTGTCATGACTTGGGAAGGGCAGTTTCGTAAATATTATATGGATCCAAGACTTTTTTTATTGAAATCCTCAAAAAGTGTTAGTTTCTCACTTGAGCATTATTATTTAATCATTTGTCCTAACTAGCCACTTATTATTAATTAGTGAAGTGTAGTCATTTAAATATCTTCAGACAAAGGCTCCATTGATCGCTTTACTTAAATTAAGAAATGCAAAAAGAAAGAAATTAAAAAAAAAATGAAGAGATTATGCAGGGGAGAGGGGCTTCCACAATATATATATATATATATATATATTAATTTTTACTTGTAAGCAACAAAAAGCTTATGGGTCATTATGTAATATAAAAGTGTTCTCGTTAGGTTTAATGGGGTCATTATTTACTCACAAAATGTCGAATAAAGTGACAGAATTGTATTGGGCTCTCTCTATGGACCATCTCGGGCTGATATTTTTTAAGAAATGGTCCACTTGCAAAGGCTAGTGTGGGTATCACTTGTAGAACAAGCATAATATACATTATACATTAATAGTAATTTGGCACTATGCTTTTGTCCCCTCATAAAGTCAATTATGATTGTAACCTCTCGCAAAATCAATTTTGGCCACATTCACCAAACTCCAAATAATGATCGGATTGTAGCCAACTCATCATGATTTACACTATTTCAAAAAGTGCGAATTACACTGACTACCCCTGAAGTTTGGCTAATTTACGAAAAATTCCTTACTTTTTCAAAAATTACCAAAAACCCCCTAAGGTTTCAAAAATATTACAAACTTATTCAAATTTTCGAAAATACCCCTTCCCTTTTTTTTGGATGATTTACACTGACCACCCTGAGATTTGGTTAATTTACGAGAAACCCTTTATGGTTTCAAAAATTACCAAAACCCCCTGAAGTTATACCAATATTACAACTAGCATCTATTTAAGTTGACTTATTAACAATATTAAATCTTTTTTTCCCCTCTGTACTATTGTTATCATAAAATTTTCATGTAATAGATTTGAAAAAAAAATATGATTATTTATTCAAATAAATATTCTGAATTTAATGCATTAAAGGTATCTACCAATACATCAAGTATGTTATATTATCGCTAATACGGAATAAATTTTAAGAGAAATGAGTTAGAGTCCTCAAGCTAAATAAAGTTTTCAAGTGCATTATTTAATTTCAATTTTTTATTTCAATCAATGTTTATATTTCTCATTTCACATAATGGATATATACGATGCATATAATTATATTTTTCTCAAATATAAATTTAGCACATATTTCGTATATTTAGTATAGATTCATAACATTAAATTCAGAATATTTATTTGAATAAGTAATCATATTTTTTTTCCAAATATATTAAATTAAAATTTTATGATAACAATATTACAGAGGGAAAAAAAAATTAATATTGTTGATAAGTCAACCTAAGTAGGTGCTAGTTGTAATATTAGTATAACCTCAGGGGATTTTTGGTAATATTTGAAACCACAAGGGGGTTTCTCGTAAATTAACCTAATCTCAGGGTGGTAAATGTAAATCACCCAAAAAAGGGAAAGGGGTATTTTCGAAAATTCGAATAAGTTTGTAATATTTTTGAAACCTTAGGGGGTTTTTGATAATTTTTGAAAAAATAGGAGATTTTTCGTAAATCAGCCAAACCTCAGGGGTGGTCAGTGTAATTTTTCCTTTCAAAAAAAAAAAAGGAGAAAGAAATAATCAATTATTTTGGCACTATTTAAGGATTTATTATGTTTTGTGGAGAACTTAAAAGGTCAATGCAAATTAAGTTCTTAATAGTCATCATCAACACAAGTAAAGTTGAATCTATTAATGTCATGAAATCATGAATACAAATATACACTTCTTCAACATCATCATTATTGATGATCCAGAAATTTAAGGTGATATCATGTTTCGTTTCTTGAAGTGTTTCTGGAGAATTTTATCTTTGCCGAAAATTTTATATCACCTATTTTGGTATATATCAAGTGGCGTATACAACCGTCGAATTGAATGATTTTTACATTATTAGATTAAGTATGGACCACTTGAATACAGATGTAAATAGTCGTATTATGAGGAGAGATGAAAAAAAATTGATCATTACACCATGTACTAAGTATTTTCTTGTTGCTACCGGGAAAAACAAGAAATTTCATTTTAGTCCCACAGTAAGGAGGGCCTTCATGTTTAATCTCATTACTTACCATAAATCAAAAACAAGTCCACATAATCACTTCTCCCTTCAAATTTAAAACCCCGTTTGGATGGGGTATTTTACCGGAAAAACACTTACCTTTCGAAAAAAAAACCACTTTACTTAATATATACATATATATATATATATATGTTAAAATGAACTTTTTTTTATTTAACATAAAAAAAAGAAGCCAAACTAACTTTCTTAAAAAGCTATTCAAGAGTATTTTCAAATAAAAACACTTTTTAAAATACTTTTAATTATTACATCCAAACACAAAACTACTTATCTTTACTCGAAAAAATAAAAAAATACAGCTCTATAAACACTTTTTTTAAAACCCATTCAAACAGGCCCTTAATAACATTAATCAAAATGCGCCTGATATTTTCATCAACTTCCTTTTTCAGTAACAGATAAAGCATAGAGGAACATTCTCCATGTTACATACAAATCCAAAATACGAAAGAAACCGATAAACTCGTAAACCATAATTACGCGATTTTTCATTCGCATTTCATATATATACGAGAGTGACATATAAAGAGACACCAATATTAACAGAGAAGCAACCCTTTTAAATATGTAACCTCTGTGCATATGGCGTTATAGATTCATTGTAGCACTAATCATAACAATGCTTTCATTTTATACTTATTAGATTGAACTATAATGGTTTTGCCGAAAGGAACATTCTCCCAACCATTATTGAACAATAAGAGCATATTTATCCCCCATCAAGACGCGAGCCGGAAGTTTTAAGAATCTAGAGCAGCTCCCATTCAGATTCAAGAGAATCATGATTGCTGGGGTCCATTGTACGAGCTTCAGTTGCCGCCTTCTTTCCACCTAAAACACATTGATCTTGCTTCTTTGTTGACCTTAATTTTGATTTAAGAGCTTCGCGAATCTTTTTCTGAGATAAATCACACAGTCAAAAAAAAAATGTATTTACCGAAGAGACTAAGAAGTAGAGCGTCGGAAAGATAACCTTATATGACTTGTGTTTCTGTGTCCCTTGAGGAACAGAATGAAGCTCATCACCATCCACCAAGATACAGGTTTCCTCCAAATTTGACCTTTTAACTGGCTCTAAGATGTGTGCTCTTGGATCAGCAACTTCCTCGTTCTTGATTACCTCCATGTCAAAGTTGTCTAGACATCACAGGAAATATACATCACCAACAATATTAAAAAGAACAACCCCGCACAGAACCAGGATGACGGGATGTTATTTGAGCACAAGCTGTGTGCATGAATGGGGATGGGGATATACGTGCATCCATGAGCTTGTGTGTGTTCGTGTGAGAGAGAGAGAGAGAGAGGAATCATGGCGCCATTACCACTTCAGATATGTCATATCACAACAGAACTGTATCCCTGGGGAATAAAGAAGACTGATACAACAAGCCAAATCCAAGTACGCCTAAGAGTTCCACAATTAGGCAAACTAGTGATCGTATTCTACTCTTCAGGGTAACCACAGTTCCACCATTAAAGGGAAATGATGCTTTCAAAGAATGGGATATTCAAATGTATAAATACTTCAGGTATAAAAATAGATAACAACATGCACACATATTATTTTAGACTATACTATACATTGCAAAATTTGTCCAAAGCAAGTTCCAAAGTTTCCACAGTGAACTGCCTAGAATTTGCTCCTCTCTAAAAACAAAAGGTCAAAAAGAAAAGCTTTCATTTTCTCAAACAAAGGAGTCAGAAAACAGCACACACTATCCATATTCAGAATATCGAGGTTACATACCTTCATAAGGCACAACAACCTCCTCGTTTGCTGACTCAATGTCCAATGTATCATTTCTAACATCAGAACTTATTTGAGAAAATGAGCCATTTTTCCTGAATTTATCTGTCATGAGAAAAAAAAGGTGAAATGCTTTTCTAGTTTTTCAGGCAAGATTGTGAAGACAGTGTCAACAGTATCCTTCTTAAAATAGCTAGAAACCTTCATCAGACGTCACAATATCCTGGCCCACAGACTCAACTTCACATGCATTATTCCCAAAACCTGAGCCTGACTGGGAAAATGAAACATCTTTCATCGATGTACCTGTCAAAGAAAAAATTTTCATATAGAGTAGGAGGTTAAGAGAATCCAAAATGCATTCAAGAAAAGTACCAATGGGTTCGGTGGGTAAGCAAGGCGAAGATGGGGTGCACTCAGAATCATCTTTCTTTTGCATTAGACATTCAGCTGACGAAATCTTGTCAGAAGCAGTGGAGGTGCATTCAGAGTTGTCTGTCTCTTGTCTCACAGATTCAGCTGATACATTTTTATCAGAAGAAACAGACTCAAAAGGAGCACCCGAAATAGGTGTACTTTTGTTCATTGCTTCTTCAGGATCACGTCTTACAAATAACTCTGATGATGCAGCCACCCTGCAACCACTCCTGTCTCCTGATAAAGAACTCACAGGACGAGAGATTTTTGGAGGACGACTGTTCTGAGAAATTCTTTTGATTCCAATAGGACGTTTATATACTCCCACTTTCTTACTTTTTGTAGAATACACGTCAAAGCATGTATTTTCAACCAGGAGAGTAGGAGATGGTGGGGAAAGATGGTTTCCACCATTAAGGACACTTAAGTGTGATGCTTTTGCAGTTTGATCAGAAATGTCTTCATCTTCAGTTTTCTTTTGGGTAAGCTCTCCATGGCTCCCTAATATACTCAGATTTGACTTCTTATTGATATCAGTATGAGCATAAGGGTTCAGCGACAAGTCCCCTGCTGATACTTTCACGGGATCTACACAAGATGGAGGAAGCAAATCTTGCATTACTTCTGAATAGAACTTCTTTACACTTACACCAACTTTTTGCACCTGATTTTCCACATATTTGACCGTATCCTTCAGAAGAACAACAACAATGTCAAGAGTGTTAAGTACTGATTTAATCAAATCAAACACTTAACCAAACTATTTAGTGAGAATTTGAAGCAAAGAGAAAAGGGCAAATAAATTTGAGATAACTCAAGCTCTAAATTGATTCAGCTGTACAAAAAGCCACTCATCTGATAAAAAAAAAATCTCAATTTCACCATAGGAAAAAAGTTTCACCACATCTTACGAGGAAATAGTTGAAAATATACTTTAAAAAGAAAAAAGCAAAAAAAAAGAAAGAAAGAAAAGATTGGTGTGTTGTGTATGGCTTCTCCCTTCTTTTTTGGATGTTCATATCCTCTTTCTAATGTAGTCATTCAATTTCCCATCAAGTCCTCAATTAAGACACAGAGAATCTTGACAACTGGTTTAGGGTAGAAACATATAGAGAAGATTGCACCAAGTACTGCTTTGATGATCAATATTTTGAAGATGATACAGTAAAATTCACAATACTGGATTTTAAATCCACCCACCAAAAACAAATCATTTTCTCATATTAATAATTTTGAACAAGTAACAACATTTCTTCAATCTCAGATACAATTACACGTGTAAAACAGAACAACTTTAGAAAAATACATACACCAAAAGAAGATAGTTCCTGCTAATATATTATGTTAATGAGATTGGTGTATACATAGAACCAATTGGTATGCATAAAGAATAATTTACAGCAATAAGCATAGCATATTTATGCATATGACCAGACAGGGAGTCACAACTCATGGAAGTCAAATTCAAATCAAACACCTTGTCCTGGATACAACTTTAACATAGAGTAACCTTCCAATAATGATCAACTGATACGGTCACCTCTCGTGCTTCCCCGCAACTGATCAAAAAGCCCAGAAGCCTCAAGGACACATTCTAGATAGGAGAGGCCCACTTTATAAGCTTCTTTTATGGACCACTGCATATCGGTACATCAATATCTAATGACTCAATTAGCTCCTATTTGTTAATGTAGTTTTATGCAATTTAGTGAATCTTTTAGCCCGACGATTTTGATGGCAGGCTCAAGTTCCCCACACCTTAAAATGCATACATCCAGAGTATATATGTTGCCAGTTGCTCATACACACATGTTTGTGAATCTCCATTTATCAACGTTTTTTTCTCCCAAAGGGATTAAGGTACCTCAATCAGAGAAACAGTGAAAAAGGAGAGTAAGAAACTCAACATACCCCTAGAACAGAACCCTATTAGGCTAAGGCACATAACTTGAAGGATAAATGAGGGAAAATAGGCTTTACCTCATACATAACCTCTTCTACCTCCAAACACATGGCCTCAAACTTCTGATATATGTTCCCTGCCCAGGTTACACCTTTGAAATCCATAGCAGGATATTTCTCCAATGTCGAATGGATTTTTTCGTCCAAACTTCCAAGTTGAAGTCAATACTTAACTGCATGAATGCAAACAATTATTCATCAATAAAATTATTTTTTATTTCATTCAATTGTATTTTCCATCACACACACAAAAAAAAAGCAATACGCATCAAATTTCAATTAATGGCTCAGTACAATACTAAAAATTTCAGCCAAGAACAAACAGTCTATAAAATGCCAGGCCGTATCTAAATACCGAAGAAATAAAGCCATGCACGTCCTTTAAATATGTGTCCCTAAATGAATATTATCATTTCGTGCAATCTGCTAGTTTGTCAGCTCAAATAGCAACATCAATTGCACTGTCATCACGTTTCAGGCTATCACATCTGCCCACATTAGTGTGTAACAAACATTCGCTTCCAATTAGTGCTAAAAAACAAATGTTCAGCAATAGGAAAAGGCAGTCAAAGTAAACTAGACTCGTGATAACAAGACATACAATCAAGCATTATTGGATTATTGTATTCGTAATTTTCACTGTAGAATAAATAAAATTACACAATATCAAGAAAAGAATGCCCTAACGTTAATAACCATGCCCAATCAAGAAACTCTTCCGGTAAGGGAAGTATAAAATAATTTCTAGCACAGCTCAAGCATGACACAGAAAATAGACCAGGAACAAGCCCAACCAAATAAATTCTGCCAAAAATTCATCGACACAGAGATTCAAGTAAAAAATCTACTAATATCCAACAAACCAAAAGCCAAATTACCCATATAAACACAAAAATGACAAAAATGTAGATGTTGTACGGAGGACAAAATAGGCAAGGGCTTTCCCAGGTGGGGTTAGCAAACCTGAAGGCATGAACAACAATATAGAAGTACCCGTCCACAAGAAAGCACTTAGCAGATAGCTTATGAGTACAAACTCAGAAATTCCTATATACCATGCCGAAACAAATACTTTCCCAAGAAACTAGGCACCAAAAAGGCAACTTTCTGAGAACCCTTTTCATGTAATTTGGAATAGATTCTTTGACAATTCTACTTGTGTTACACCTGGAATCATACTTGAGACACACTAAAATCCCACAAAAAATATGTTCCAAATAAGGGTTTACCTTCCACCCTGACCAAATTCTCAGCAACAACTATTCTGAACCCATCAAGTCAATCATCAAGCAGAAATCAAGAACGATTCTAAAACTTTACCGCCATACACAGACTTTACAAGAACACAACTTTATCATACCGCCCAAACCCCAAAAACCCTCCAAAAAAGAAGCAGAAAACACACACACAGTTACTCCAAAAATTATACAAATCATAATCGGTTTCATCAGAGAGATACAGAAATATATAATCACAAAGACGATCAAAAGCTATGTAAGTTCTTGAAAAACAGATATATATTTACATGGGATTAACAAAAATAAAATAAAATAAAATAGCAAAAGGTGAACGCAGAGGCACGGGCACGGGCACTCACAAACAGAGGAAAGAGAAATGACCCAAAAAAAGCAGATGGTATTATGATTTATGGATTATTTTCAAGAACCGGGTATATAGGTGTATTATATTATGGATTATTATACATGAAAAGATAAATGAAAAACAAAAATAATGATTATACAATAGAAAAAGAGTAGTTTGAGTAGAAGAAATAGAAACGTAGAGACGGAGTTCAAGTGGTTTCTTTAGGGCCATGGTTTCTCGACACGTGTATATGAATATACTATTATAACTCTAAAAAATTAAAAAATAAATAACTGGGGACTATTGTAATTAAATTCATCTAGGAACATGTTATGACACTAAAATAAATAGCATGGGACATCATTTACCCCTTTTAATTTGCCTACTCAAAATGTCATGAGGTATAGCTCGGTGGTGGGTGTTCCAATCTGATATCATTATATGTACGTTTGTGACGTTTTAGTTGATATTTATATCATATCAAAAAAATTTGCCTTACTCGAAATAATCTATTTTGACTTTTACAAATATGCCCCTTATTTATAACATGCAATCTTTTATCTTATTCATTTAAAATCAATTATTTCTCCAACAATTGTTCTTATTTAATGGAGAGATAAATAATTAAACTGAAATTCAAATCAATTATCTTCGGTACAGCCTAATACTAATTCGTTAAGAGTAACTGATAAAAGTATTTTAATTTCAAAATAGTGATATTATTATAATTTACGCATGGTAATTTACATGCGAAAACTATATAAGTATATATACAATGAAAACTCCCTTGTTTCGAAGCATAGCGCTTCCACCAATTGACTTAATTAATATCAAATTATGCTAAAATTATAGAGACGTATATTGTACTTATATTGAGAAATAGATATTTGTAAATTTAAAAATTATTGTACATTATTTTCAAATTTAATATAATAAGTTTTTATAAAAAAAATTGTATATTAAGATAATCAGATAAAATATATTCATATTGCAATAAAAAGGGCTTCTACGTCAAATTTAAGGTATACAATTTTGCTAAGTCAATTTGAGTGAGTAAATACATAAACAAGGGTAAATGTTACGAGTATTACAGCAAAATCGCAAACTACATTTTCCCCTAAAATTAAATCGTGTTTCCTTTGTTTTTATTAGTAAAGGCATTTAATTGCGTGACACATTAAGTATGTCTACATTCTACTAATATTATTTTTCTGACAGGATAGTCATTATAAAATGTGTGTGTGTGTGTGTGTGTGTGTGTGTATATACATACACATCAACAATGTATAAGTATGGCCAAGGAAATGTATGATGTGAGTTTTTTTTTTTTTTTTTCACAAGATAGCAGAAAAAGGGAAATTCTTTCATGGACCTGGTGTATACACCCTACGATTCATATTCAGCCACGTGCTATGTATTAAATTTTTTATAAAATACATATAACACATAGCTAAATTTGGACCTCTTGATACATGAGTGGAGCCCATACATCCAGTCCATATAAGAATTTTCCGCAGCAAAACCGAGCCTGGGGTTTGGCTATTTTGTATTTTACTTGTAAGTTGTAACATGACTTTTTACCACCACCAAAGCAATTGCCATTTGGAGCCACGGAAAGTGCAATTTCAGTGCCTTCAAATCTGAAAAAATAGTCTTGTAATTGCCATAATGTGCTTGAATTGACACAATAGCTAAGGCAAATAAGAGAGACTGCATTGGCCAGCATACACAGGATGTTTAGACTAATTTTATTTCAAACATTTTATGAGTTACTATATTTTATAAGATAGTTGCCTTATTTAAAAAATTAATTTTTAAACTATTTGACAAATAAGATAGAGAAATTTATAAAATGTTAATAAAAATAATTTCATAATTAAAATTAAATGAACTTCTCGGAATTTTAAAAGCACATTAACAACCACTTTTAGATAACTTACAAGCTTTTTGCACTAAAATTTATCAAATGCTTTACGACATCTTACAACTTCTGAAACATCCCGTGAGATGTTTTGAAAAGTTCATTTAACATCTTTTAAGATGTTTTGAGACGCAAACAAACTATTATAGCAGAGACAGTTTATCATCCCCTGAAGCACCATTTAGAGGAAGGAATGACATTCGAAAATGCGAAACAAAACTTGAAGAATGTGAGAAAGAGACTTGTTCTAAAATGAATATACATAGCCCATCAGTTTACACACACAAGAAACGTTATGGTATGGTCAAGTACAAGCAAATCCACTCTCTTGTAACATTCTCTCATTACCCAGCAGCCTGAAAATCCCCGAAATCATCGTCCGGTATATCTTGTGGTTCTTTGTTCACGGGTGATTCTGATACTTTCGATTGCTGTTTTTCCGATTCAGATGACGCCTCTACGCCGATTTTTGATGGAACTGCTAATGGAGAATTCTGTTGGGCAGAAACGGGCGAGAGCGGCGAGGGCGGAGGCGGGGGCAGTTTGATGCCCACTGTGGTTTCTTTGTTTTTGTTTTTATCATCCAATGAAAGATTATTCAAGCCCTGCTCAAAGAACTTGGATTTTATGCTGCCACCACTATTCTCACTTTTTTGCTGCACAGGTTAAGAGAAAAAAATGGCTATCAGATGACCATACATTAGCAAGTTTGGGAAAGTAAAAAGATGGAGACGGCTGATTTTACATTCTTTAACTGAAGCACCAAGGTCTCCCCTTCTTTTAAACTGTAATCGACTGACGAAGTATGCTGGTATTGCTGCTCCATCTCTTCTGCAGTTTTCTTCTTATTCAGGTACCTATAGAGTTGAAATCGAAGATTAAACGATCTCAGCAACAGTCAACTTAAGTAGGCTATTGCAGCATGAGCTCAACCAAAATTGCAGCCATTACTACCCAGACATGCACACACACCATCGACTCCCCAAGGAACGGAGCCACATTCCAGACTGGACGGCTCCCCCCTTAATATTTAGAAAATCATTACATATGTATATCTATATATATACACACATCAAAGTAAAAAAATTGTATCCCATCAAAATGATAAGTCTAGTTTCATCATATAAGAGAATTTCCCTTCCCCCCCACCCCCAGGCAGATGTAAGCCTCCAGAAACCAGAAATGCAGCATTCTGCACCCCACTGCATGCAAAAGGGAAAACGAAACTGGGAATGAAAATGAATACACATAACATGAATAAAGACCGGAAATTACTTCATGTGGTCATGAAGGGCAGCTTGAAAGTCATATGCCTCGGGTCTCTCTCGAAATCCGATACCAATGAAAGCATGGCGAAGGCGCCCACCTACATAAGTCCATATCAGCACCAGTGTCATTCCCGTTTATATACATATAGAAAGTCAAATAAGCTAAAAATGAATCATTCAAAAAGCTAAGGTGTAAGAACCTACGAGGAAGGCAATGCATGCATAGCATGTAGGTAATAGTAGCAACCTCAAAAACAAGACAGGAACCAAACTCCTCTTGGTCGTATTCAGGTGAGATGTGGGAACTCAGACTAAAAGATTCAAATTGAATAAAAACATCATGTGTTCCCAGTATTACAGGACTTATAATTGCTCTACAGAAGATATGACATTACCAACTTAATAGGGTGCCAAACACATTCATCGAATTTCAAGTCATCTGATTTTCCAGGTAACTGAATATTTCCAAGAACCAAAAGTTCAAAAGCTACATACAGTGCAAAAACAATCATAAATGTCCAGAAAGTGTTTACCAGGCAGTGTGCAAATAAATTAAGTAATAATGACACACCACAGGCATTATATGGCGGCCACGTGAATCTAAATTTGTAACAATCATATATTGAGGTATATATCATCATTATTGAATTGGATTCATACAGTATCATATACTAACTACACAGTAATTTAGTTCACAGTTGTTGCCAAAAAGCTTCCAATGAATTATACCAAGAATCAGGCATGCACATGCAAACAAAGTAACTTCTTTAGGAGATCTAGTATCTAGCATTTCTGGCTCTGACTTGACAGCTGGTCTAATTGTCATCAACATTATTGTCAGAAAGTTCTATGCTGACAAAGCCTTAGTAGATTGAAATAAAATAGGTCCCAGGACATAACATGAACATATTCTGATGTAATCATTCTATTTTCTCAACAAATTTGATCAAGTGAAGGAGAACAAAAGTTGCAACACAAATGAATAATTTAAAAGTAGAAGGGAACATCTAGGTTACCAATATTCTCTTCAATCCGTAGAACAAAATATCTGCAAAGACACCCATAGAAGTCTCAGTAATGAAACTCTTAAAATTTAAACCATATAACAAATCGGTCTCACTCAGGTAAGATCAATACGTCCCCAATTTCCTAACCTGCTGCTATCAATCACAGCCTCCACTGGATGTGGCTCCCCTTCTCTCAAAAATGCCCGAGCATACAATTCACCTATTTATGCAGATAATACAGATCAATGATGAAACATGAAAAGACTCTATCAACGGTAGGAAGTGAAGAAAACCCACTAGTTGTCTTATCCTCCAAGTGAATAATGCATTCTTCTCCTTTACTAATGACTTTCAGAGTGCCTTCCCATGCCCATTTGTTGACATTCCATTCATCAGCCCTACAAGAAATAAGAATTTCTTTTTCAAAATTCTAAATTCTTAAACCCATCAAATGAGTCCTGTGGAAGATATGTTGTTATTTCTGATCAAGAGTTATCTCATAAAGAGCAATTACATAATATGGTAGAAGTTTATTGAACAATACTTTCTAAAAGTATACCATTTTTCAATTTGGATATTGATTTTTAGGGTGCAGTCAATATATTGTATCCATTATACATTTTTTAAGCAGAATAGTGTCCACGCCTTCAGCAAAAATATTTTGGTGTGTGCATAGAGAAATTTGAAAAGCAAAAATGCAATTTCCTCAATATCTTCAAAACAGCAACCAAATCAACGGCCCTGATCTATTCCTCCATTTCTCATTCTACATTTATCTTGCCAACTCTCACTCCTACACCAGGATCACAATGCTGCAACTTGGCCGACATCGGCTAAACTGCTGATAGTGCTTTCTGCAGTCTAGACTTTTGACATCAAAAAATGACTCACGACAAGAGAACAAGAAGTGCTCATATGCATCGAAGAAGGAAGGAACTAGGGCCACTGCAAGAACCCAAGTCTCCAACGCCAGCGACCAACTGTAGATAGCTACGACACCACCTTTTATATGTATCTCCTAAGTACATACGGATGAATATGCATGTACCAGCGACCAACTGTAGATAGCTACGACACCACCTTTTATATGTATCTCCTAAGTACATACGGATGAATATGCATGTATATGGGGCTGTGCTTATAGTTTCACTTGAGTTGATGGGCAAACTAGAATTCATGTAGGCCATACTTAATCTGGCCTTTTAATTTTACTTTGCTAGAAGGCGCAGACAATGTCCCAGAAACTTTTTCCCTCGAAATTCCGTCCTTTTATAAACTTGATTTATTAACACGACAATATTGATAATGGAGATCTCTAAGTTAAGTGGCAATAAGCAAGACAACATATTCTTCTGCATTTAGCAATTTAAGCTAGAAGCAAATTAAGAAGCAAAGAAATAAGATAGGGCAAATTGCATCAATAAGTGGTTTAGGAGGGCAAACCTGTAAGAAGCTGCACTTTTCCGTGGAGGTATCTGCAAGTTCAACATGGGAAACATTACGTTTGTGTTAAAGTAATGTCAAAAGACAAAAGCCCAAGCTAAAAGAAAAGAGGTCGAATAAAGATTGACTTCAGCTTCAGGCCTACTTGGAGATTATATGCATGCAAGTTAAGGTGGAAACAACAACATATTATAAAAACATATTTTCTTCATTCCATCACCAAGATCAAGTATCCCTGAGGGTTTCCTGTTTTGTTCTTGTGGTATAACATGGTTTATCAGATATCAAGAGACCTGGATGAATATATACTATTTTCTTTTTTAATCTTAAACCAATTCAAGCAGAAACTTGTTTAAGCAGGCTAAACCCAGCCCAAGTAGAAATATGTTTTCTAGACAGGTCAAGAGCTACTAGATAGAATCCAATCTTATCCTATTTTCAGAGTTTCTAGAGAGCTTGTAGCATACTTATGCATACCAAACCACTGATTAATTATGCACCCAAATAGTTTAAAAAGTAGATAGACTATTTCAAGGAGAGTTTTCCTCCTGATGTTTAAGGCAAAACGCTTACAATCTTTCTCATGGTGAATACTTTTTCCAATAAGAAGATCATCCCCAGGCCGCTTTCAAATTAGCAAACAATTAAGATCTTACACGGCAAACATTAGAAGTTTACTGTCTAATAATTGTAGCCTTGAGCATTCTTAGAGGTATTAAACCCCTAAACACTTTACTGGACTGAGAACAATAATATACAACTTAACAAATCATAACACCACAAAATTATATCAGACTAGAAGTCCACAAGTTTATGTCGACGCAATGACTTGCCTCTGCCTGATATCCTACTTGCCTGAAAACATTGTTCATCTTCTAATTTCTCTTTTTCTCCCTCCCCATCAGCTATGCATTCTCAAAAGAAAACTAATAACTTATTCACAGAAAATCCATTTACAGAAGTTTACTAATGGCGCTGACAGAAACGAAATCGGCAATAGGCATTACCAACAAAGAATATCATTTCAATTTTTTTCTGACAACTCAATCAAATTATGAAAATACAGTACGCCACATATAATATCTAAACCAACGACCAAAGTGCTTAAACTTCATACATATCGCCCAGAAAATCTAAACATGTCAATGCAGATTATAACCAAAAAATTAATATTTCCCAATCCGTGCGCATTTCAAGTACTTATGATCTGTATGGAAAATAAAACCCCAAATCACCAAAAACCACACCAATCCAAGTTCAAATTTTGAACCCCCAAATAAACGACAACTATAAATCTTCGAAAACCCTTTTAAGGCTACATGCAGATATTCAAGAGCAAGAATTTATAACCGGAAATTGGGGTTGGATATGAAAATTTACCATGTAAACATAGCATTCAGAAACTTGAAACAGAACCAGCTCAATCGCCTCCAATTCTTCTTCCTCCTTTTCGTCTGTTTTCTTTTGTTTCTCCATATGATCCTCTTATTGATCAGACGAACAAAATTAGAGAACTAATTAATGAAATTGATAGATTTAACCTAATTGAATTGAATTTTAAGAGGAATGAGTGATAATGTTTTAGTAGTACAGGGCTACAGCCAAATGTATTTGATCTAGACAGGGACTGCATAGCTGAAATTGGAGGGCTAAATCGGAAATTCAGATATCGTGGTTGTTCTCCTGGAATCTGCTGATACATACCCTTATGCTTATAACTTTGGGAAAATTACACTGAGGCCACTTCTTTTCGGCTAAATTAATTAAGGGCATGCGGTGGAGATGCAATGCGAACCTTATAAATAATCAATATTATTTTTGGATCATCTATTAATATTTATCTTTTATTTACATTATAAATAAATGCTAAATGTGTGAAATATATTTTCAAGGAATAGGGAATATAAATCCCATATACTTAGCATGTATTCGTCAAATAAAGTATGTATAAAAGATCAAATAAAGCTATTGGGTCCCATACTTGGAAACCGGTTGCTAGTTGTCGTGGCGGACCTAAGATTTTCCATATGTTCTTTGCAGATGACATCATTCTTGCAGCCCAAGCCACCCATAACAATGCGGTTACCATCAAAAAATTCTCAAGCTCTTTTGTGAGGCCTCAGGTTTTAGGGTGAATCTTGACAAGTCTAGAGTTTTCTTTTCCCCCAAGACGGAACCTTCCATTAAAATGGACCTTGCCGCTACCCTTGGGATTGGGATCATTAGTGATATTGGGAGATACCTTGGAGTGAGAGTCACCAATGGCCAAAATGTGAGTAGAAATTATGCGGAGATTATTGAAGGGGTGCAGAATAAGCTTACCTCTTTGAAAGCAAAGCATTTGAACCTTGCGGGCGAATGACACTCATTCAAGAGGTTACTTCAGCAATCCAAGTCTACACCATGCACACTAGCTATCTTCCAACCAAGATTTGCAACCGCTTAGATAAAATGAACTATCGTTTTCTTTAGGCTGCTAACGGAAACCTGCAGAGGGTTCATCTCGTTGGATGGGATAAGGTGACTAGGAGCAAGAACAATGGGGGACTTGGAGAGAGGCTAGACAAACAAATATGGCGATGCTTGCCAAAGTAGGGTGGAGAGTTTTGAGATGAGACAACACCTTGTGGGGGGATATCTTTAGAAGCAAGTACCTCAAGGGAGATACTATACTCGAACATAAGCTTAGGAGCTAAGCCTCTTTTCTTTGGAAAGGGGTAGTTAAGAGCATCAATGCAGTGGGAGGTAAAATAGGTTGGCGGATTGGGAATGGAGAGAACGTCTCAATCTGGTATGATAGGTGGCTTAAGAAAGGGATCGGAACTTTGTGACATAGTGGGGAATGGGATAGTTGAAGAGGAAAAGGATTGGAGAGTTTTGAAAAGGAATATATGCTAGCGCCTCCCCTGTGATACCTCTAATGAGCACGAATAACCCTGTGATAAAAAAAATCTCACAAAAAACCTTATGTAATTTCTAATTAACACAAAAAACCCTAGTATATTTCACGCGCTTATAATGCGAATCCCACAGTGATTTGACTATATAAAATTACACTTATACCCCTATTTTTAAAAGACAAAAAAATAAATAAATAAATAAAATTATACCTGCCCCTCCCCTTCCCTCTCTCTTCTCTCTCTCTCTCTCTCTCTCTTTTTCTCTCTCTCTCCCCCATCCTTCCCTCCCCCTCCCCCAACGGTTGTAGGGCTGGAGGCGAGCTGGCGGACGGCGGCGAGCGGCGGACGACCGGCGGCAGAAGCAGCGGCAGAGGCCCTCCCTCTCTCTCTCTCTCTCTCCCCCCCCCATTCTTCCCTCCCCCTCCCCCGACCCCAACGATTGCAGGGCTGGAGGCGAGCGGCGGATGACGGGCGGCGGCGGACGACTGTCCCTCTCGATCTCTCTCTCTCTCTCTCCCCGTCCCTCTCGATCTCTCTCTCCCTCTCCCTCCCCGGCTCCCCTAATGGTTCCTGTGCTGGAGGAGAGCGGCGGGCTGGCGGACGGCGGGCTGGCGGACGGCGGGCGGCGGTGGCTCTCCCTCTCTCTTCCCCCCCCCCCCCCTTCTTGACCTCATCTTTCTGCGTGGGGGGCGGGGACGGCGGCAACGGCGAGGACGGCGGTAGTGGCGGCGGCGGAGGTGGAGGTGGAGGTGGAGAAGAAGGAAAAATGGGAAAGAAAAGAAAGAAAAAAGTGGGAAAAAAAAGATTTTTTTTTAATTTTATATAATATATATTCTAATTTTTTATATTTATAAAAATAAAATTTATAGTATTATAAGATTTAATTTTTTAAAAAATATTTAAATATATATAAGAGAACAAAAAATCCTCACAAGGGTAAAATAGTCCATTTATATTCATTTGACTAAAAATCAATTTTAGGGGGAGGTGAGCAAATTTACATGAACACAAGGTTTTTTAAGTGATATATTTTTTCATAGGGTTTTTTCAGCTCTTTTTGAATAACACAGGGTAGTAAAATGCTGTTAGCTCGTTTTGAAAATCATGGACCCAAATGGGAATTGGAACCTCTATTCCCTTAGAACTAATATTCTGAACGAAATAAGATGTGCTATTTATAGTATACCAATTCCCTATGATAGGCTCACAAAGGATGCCCGCATATGGGGCGACAACGACAATGGCATGTTCACTTGCAAATCCGTTTATCACACACTTACCACCGAAATTAATCCCACCCCTGTTTTAAACCCAAAGAAATGGGCATGGATCTGGGAAATTAAATGTCCTAAAAACATTAAATTGTTCATTTGGTTTTGCTCTCGCAATGCTCTGTTCACAAATTCCACACGTTATGAATTATGATAGAAGCATAGCCCAGAGTGACCTTTGCCCTAGATGCAACCAAAGTATGGAGGACCTTAATCACCTTTTCCTCCAGTGACCTATGGCAAAACGTACATGGGAGCGATCATCGTTGCCCCAACTAAACTCACACAATTCTTTTCTCTTACCTGGCTGGATTAGTTTCAAGTTAATACCTTATCTCATTTCCACAGTATTCTCATTCTTGAGTGTGAATGGCAACATATTTTCTTCTCCACCATTTGGTGCCTCTAGACTGCTAGAAACAACTTAGCTTTCAATAACCATCAAGAAACCTCCACAAAAACAACATTTTCCATTAAGCGGCTTGCGACTGATCTTATGCAACTGTTCCCTCGTATTGAAACCTTACAAAGGCAAAGAAAAGTTGACATTTAAAAGTTGACGTCAAATGGGATAGACCCATGGATGGTTAGCTAAAGCTCAACAAGGATGGAAGCTTCTACGAAATGACACAATTAGCAGGAGCTGGGGGTTTGGCGAGAAATGCGAGAGTGTAGTGGATTTTTAGCTTCACATGTAAGCTAGGGGACATCCCTATCACCTTGTCAGAGTTGCTTGGGTTGCGAGAAGGACTGAGGATTGCATGGGATAGAAGAATACCCAAGCTCATGGTGGAGATTGACTCCAAAGCCACGGTTAATCTGGTTCTTAAAAGAGACGTGAATTCACACCCTTATGGGAGCATTCTTCAAGATTGTAGGGAACTTATGCGCAAATTATGGGAGATCAGTCTGGTGCATATTCATAGAGAACGCAACGAATGTGCAGATTTCCTTACTAAAATGGGACATGGACTCACACAATGATGCATGATTTGGGATAAACCCTTTTAAGGACATGCAAAGCCTTCTGAGGGAGAATGTAATGTCAGTCATATAAACCTTACCTCTCTTTTGTAATAAATAAATATATATATATATATATATATATCCAACATCATCAATTTTAGGTTGGGCCTCGTATTTAATAATTTAATTTCATTTAAACCCAAAATAAAGTGTTCAAGCTTGTGAAAATATTCTTCTCATTAACTCATAAAGTGGTCAAAGATATATATTTTAATTTGTCACATCCAAGTAACATTTGCTAACAATAATAATAAGTGATGAGAGGTTAATCAATTGAATGACTTTATTTTTGTGTAACATTAAGTATTTTATTTTGTTTCTTATTTTTAATTATTTTTTTTTAGCAATGTTCGCAGTGAGGTACATCTTCACAATAGCATTTTATACTTTTATGTATTAATTTAGACAATAGCGGAGCCAAAAAAAATTATATGGGGAGGGGGTTGAGGTCATATCTATATAAATTATTAAAGTTACTTTTATGTTTAGGGGACAAAATGTTATTTTTTAAATATATATATATATATATATAAATTTTAACTCGATATAAAAGTTTAATTAACAAAGAAAATAAGAGGGGCCTAACTTTGTCATTGACCAAATTAGAGGGACCGCTGTGGCTATATCCACAAACTTGATGGACCGAAAATTTAAAATAGGAAACAATGTGGGGATTTATTGGTCCACATTGTGATTTAATTAGATAACGTGTGAGCACCGTTCGATGTTTTGACTTTCAGAATACACAGGTCAAATGGATTGTTGGATAGAGCCGTAGAGGTTGGTGGATTGCCAGAGTCCTTTTCTTTTTCCCACTTTTTTTTTCTCTTCTCTTCAATACCCAATGGAGTGTTGGAGCTCTTTCTTCCTTTCTTTCTTTCTTTTTCCTTTTTTTTTTTGTGCTAGAGTTTTTTAGGGAGTACATTTGATTTAATTAACATTAATAAATCATGTGTCCCAAATCAAATTATTACATTATCATAATATAATGTACAAATTGTATCATAATAATACAAAAAAAAAAATTACTATTCAAGTATAACCACTTTCTTGACACTTGAATCCATAATAAATTAATAATTTAAATTTGAGAGTTGAAATATCTCATTCGAATATTGTCATAAAACTTTTTTAAGGATAAATTGAGAAGAAAATAATTTTAATATGTGAGGCACATGTGGTGATTTACAAAAATACTAATGATTGATGCACACAGTTCGTACAAGTTCAGATATTTTACATGTTAAATATTATTATTATATAATTTCAAATCTCTATGTACTTCTCACCCTTTCGGACTATACGTTGTTACAAAAATATAAACGAAAAGAAAAAAAAACAAAGTAATCATTCGACTCTAAAGTCAAAAATATGAGTAGATCAAAAATGAAAATTATGCATACCTATATATATACACACACATATATATATATGAGCAATGGGACAATTTTTAGTTCAAGTTTGAGCTGATAGAATTTAATCATTGATATGACAACTGTTAATATACTTTCATTGTAATTGATTAGTTTTCCTCAAACTATGGTATATACACCAATATAAATGATTTGTCATGTAATTAATATTTTTTTAATCGAGTTGAATGTGAATTAGAATTTCACAAGAAGCCGCCAATAAGAAACTTACTACAAAACTTCTAGAGAAGTCCTTACACACCATTTATTTCGATGGCAAACTGTAGGAACAATCTATATCTCTTGTTTTAGAAAGATTATATGGTTTGGTATGATATTTATATGTCAAAAGCAACAGAAATTTCAAGTTAACGTCCCTTAAAATTGAGAAGTTTGAGATACCAATATAGAAGAAAGCAACCATCTCTTAAGGGTTAGAAGAATGCAAGGATATACGGAGGGAACTCAATAATGATCAAAATATAACATAAATTGTACAAGAACAAGAAATTGTTCATTATTTGAAACTTACAAAGCACAATACATAGATCCAACCATGAAATGAAGGCATATGACAAGGCATGCACACCCCTTTCTCCACAACTAGGTAGAATGATATGCATGCCAAGGCATATGCCACCAAAGTTGGGATGCATCAACAATTCAACATAACAACGATCTTTAAAATAAAAATCACCAAGCCACCAGACAATGGTGGAGCTACATTGCCTATCATAAAATGGACATATGTTCATTTTAACGTTAGGGCCCAAACTCCGCCACTGTCACCAAATATCCCCCAAAGAAGGATTTGAAGAAGAACTGAAAAGCGAAACCCTTCTCCTCTTGAGTGTATTTCTTGAAGAAAACTCCTCCGAAGCATAAAATTTATCAAGCACGGAGCGCAGAGCCTGACGTACAGTGTTAACAAGAATCCTGTCCTCCTTCCCCATTGTCTTTAACATTGCTACCACAAATCACAAAAACATTGACCATTCTACTTCCCAGTGTAGCAATCTCAGCCCTCACCATCTTCAAAGGAAGGGATTCAAGAGCTTCTCTCAAATCGGAGAGAAGCTCGTGTTTGAAATCGCAACAGAGCGATGCCCGGATGGAAAACGAAGCAGCTCCTTCATTGTTTGGATGTTCGTTTTCTTCTTCTTCTACTTTCACTTCATCGGTATCTGTCGGCACGAGTAGCGTGCCGTCGGTGGCTTCGGCCACGCTCCGTTTCAATTCCTTTACTTGATTGATAACTTCAGCCAGTAATGCTGCTTTGTCCAGCTGTTAAAGCGTTAGAAAATAAGCATGAAGTTATATTATTTAAAGTGGAGAAGGCATTTTTTCCATATGATTTAAAATCCTTGGCGCAAATATAGCATATAATAATCTCACAGTTTTGTATAATAACTGCACCAAAATCAGATGCCTAAAGGTAAAATATATATGCCCTCTTTGTGACCCGTAGTACTAGTGGAGATTTCAATTCGTATATAAGTCCAGATATTCAGGCTGAGAAATTGTAGTATACCGCTAATCATTCAATAGATCAAAATTGTAAAACCAGAGCCTTATAAGTTATACCATATAAAATCATAATCAAGAGCTCTGCTAGTGCGCTTTACAACCACCAATTTATATAGCAAGAACTCAACAACAACAACGCGTAAACATACACGCGCACACATATCAATATAGATACACACACATACACACAAAATTAATCAAAATTGTCGAACAGATGCCTTATACCATGTAAAATCATAATCAAGAACTCTGCTAGCACCGTTTAGAACAACCACTTTACATAGCAAGAATTCAACAACAACAACACACAACACACACACACATATAGATGTAGATATAGATATAGATACACACACATAAGAGCCAATCAATTAATGAACCAACAACATTACACAATATTACCTTGTTTGTTCCAGGAATCAAGGTCCTAAGTGTGGTCAAATGGACCATTAATTCTTCTCCCTTCGCCGCCTTTCAGCCTCGCTATGATTCCTCAGAGCTATCAAAGCCTTCTCGGCGTTAGCCACCTTGTGTCCGGGCTTAACCAGGGCCCGAACAAGCTCTCCTCTCTCATTATCCAGTATCAACGATGAACCCGATGATGGCCCATTTTTTATCACCCCTTGAAACCCAAAGTAGCTCTCAGAAAACCCATCAAAACCGTTGAAAAATTCCATCTTTTTCTGCTTATCAGAAAATACAGATCGTGCGAAGCAAAGAAATCGCAGTTGTTGAAATGGGACTCCGAGTTTGGGTTTCTTCTCTAGTTTCCATTGCTTAATTAAACGAGAAAAAAATATAAAAATCGCAGTTTATGAAGTTGTACTAGTTGAACGTTGCCAAGAAAGTCTTTTGGCAAATGAAATTCATGAGTGTGTGTGTGTGAGAGAGAGAGAGAGAATTCCTTAACAAAGATTTCCAGGAGAATGAATGTGTTTGTGGCTCTTTGGAGTTCTGGCTGCTACTTGTTGGAAAGTCTTTGTTGTTGCCTCTTTGAGTTTGTGCAGGCCATATTTAAAGGAAGGAGGCGTTGAAGGCCGATTGCTCATTACTAATTAAAATTTGTCAATTTGTCGTACTTGCATAATGGTACTTGTGCCGATATTTAGTGAGACCTTGTAAACTTGAAAAAAAATGGACGAAAACTTCGGGCCTACCTCCCCCTACTAGATGGAGATACTACAGAATAAATTTTGTTGGGTATATAATGAATTTGCCATTCTTTCACAATTTAAGATATCGTTTGACGGTGGGCATACTGTATTTGATACAATGAATTGGATAATTAAATGAATTTTGTGTATTTAGAAGTAATGTCATTGTTCAAATTATTCTGCGTTTGATTGCAAATATTTTTCTTCATACCATAATATGATGACAAAGTATTGTACGTGATTGGATTATGTTGAATACTTTGTATTAGCCTGTTTGGTTAAGAATGTTTTCATTTGACAAAATATATGATTTAATATCCCCTTAATTTAATTTTTTACCGTTACAGATCCCATAAAAATGTAATGTTAAATCAAGTTGAATTGTCAGTTTAGCAATTTCTACTTATAAGTATTGAGAACTTCCATGAGTAGCCTGTAGCCAACACCCCAACCCTCGAGACTACTAACTTCCATATGTATTACTATGGATTGGTGCCGGCTGAACGTAAATTGAAGAAGTTCTCATAGATTTTTTTGTATAATACTATAGATATGTGTGATTTGGACTTTCAACCGTAAAATATTAAATTTCAATTATGTAGGATCCATAATTAAAATATTTTATAAATTTATTTGATTTGACATTTCTAAAAGTTTTAATTGAATATCACAATATCACCCACAGTGAGAATTTATTATAATTCACTTTTAAAGATTTAAAATTTAAACCGCAATTGAACCTCAAATTAAAATAAAATTCATGAAAAATTAAATAATTTTATACGTATAATTGAAAGCACTAAAATATTATAAACAAATCAATCAAACATATATGGCATATTATATAAAATAAAATCCCCAACATATTGTAACAAGTATAACGTCTATATGACCGTTCTACGGATATCATTTCTAATTGTCGGCTCATATATCATTTTATGTAGGGGAGTCAAAAACCAACCCAACCCGATGACCAGAACACGATCCATTCGAAAAATCAGGTTTGGATTTGGGGTTTTCAAGTTCGGGTCAAATTAGGTTGGACCCGAAAACTGACCTGAAAAATAAAATTGGGTTGGGTTGGGTTCGAGTCAACTCGGGTAACCCGAAAATGAAAATTGGGTGACCCAAAACCCGAACCCAACCCGACCCTACCCTATTTTTTTTTTAAAATTATTATTTACTTAGTGATTTATTTTTCGCTCTCCAAGACTTTAATCTTTGATATTATTTTTTTTATTCATTCACTTATTTTATTTTTTCCTTTTAGAACTATCTAATTTTTAATAAAATATTTATTATTACATTTAAAAATAAATACAATATAATTCATTTACTAAATTAAATAATGGGATTGAGCTTGAAAAGAGTTTAATATAATTAACAAAGAGTTCAAATATTCTCTTTATCAAGAACAAGTTAATAATGTGGTTATAGTCTTGTAATACTTAAAAAAGATTTAAAAAATCGAAATAATATATTTGATTATCATAAATCATTGTTTTTATTTTCTTTATCTTTTCATATCCACTAGTTTAATATTTAGCCTTACAATTTAAAATTTTCAACACAATTAAAGACATTATATGTAGTGTTCTTGAACCATTTTCTTAACAAAAGAAAAAAAAAGTCAATTTATATTGATAGGAATAATGATAATAGTATAAAAAATTATGTTATGACTTGTGATCTTTCTGCAAAGATGGTGTTAATAGTATATAATATTGAAAAATATAATATTTTTTTCAAAAATAAAATAGATTAAATAATATAAATATAGTTTGCATAAGATCAATATATTAATAGTATAAAAAGTGTAGTTATTTCATTCTTATTAGTTTACTTAAATTTTATTATGTTTTATTTAAAAAATTTCTACTCCATGAATCACAAATTTTCAAATAATTTCATATAAAATAATCTAGAATTTAATGATGACATTTATTCTAATGTGATCTAGAATTTGATATTTTGGTATTATGTTAATGTTAGGAATGAGTTTAATCTTTTGGTATCATGTTTAATTATATAACATTATGTTAATGTTAGGGATAAATTTGATTTTATGTTTCTTTTGGAATATTAGATTTTTTTCTTATTTTTTGATAGTATTTTTAGCAATTTCTTTTGGTTACAAAAATCTAAAAATTTGAAAAAATATTTTTTTGGGTCGGGTCATTGGATGACCTGAAAATAAATCAAGGTAACCTGAACCCAATTAGGTCGTGTTCGGGTTCACCCTTTCGGATTGAACTTCGGGTCAAGTTGGGATTTTTCATGTTATACCCTTAGCTCAACCCGACTCGAACCCACCTGAATTGACACCCCTAATCTTATGTCATGTTTGGGGCTCAAAATTTGGATAGAATCCACCCATTACGTAATAACATGATATCTTTGATAAAACACATATCGATTAAAATATTTGTCAAAAAAAGTTTGTGTTTGAATTTGATATTAATGAAAAAACTCAACTATAAAATCATTCAATCCTAAATGAGACAATTCTAGCCCATTCCCTGATTATGCATAATATATGTAAATATCACGGAGATTATCGATTCAAAGGCAAATTGAGTAGTTTACGGAGAACGTACGTAATAGCATGCCCATGCAAAGTTTTAAATAAGACTATCACGAATAACATCAGCATCAACTAAAAATATTTTGTTTATAGACTGGTCAACTCCTTATAGAAACCTCTATCACTCCCAAGTCAACTCTTTTCCACAAAGAATTAGCTCTTAATTACTTGAATCACAACAACTACAATCCACGTACCAAATGAAAGAATAGGAGTAAAAAAACCTTGCAGAGAGGTGAGCTCATGTGGCATAGGATTCCAAGTGATTGGTTGGAGTTTAGGTAGATAGTAGCTTAAATTAATGGTGAATTATGAAATGCTAACTGTATAAAATTGCAAATTTGATTGCTAGATAAGTCTGCACGAGGAGGAAAATAATTAATGATTGAGGTATTGAACCATAATTTACCTAACCAAATACTAAATTGTACCGAGGTCAACCCCAAACATGATCATATGTCTCAATATTATAATTAAATCAATCCAAAGATGATGCGCCTTAAACTTGTACGGCTAACGCTCCATACTAACAACTAACCTTCGTATGAGAGTTTAATTTATATATATGGGCATGCTTGGTTGTTCTTTTTTTTTTTTCTTTTTTTTTTTATAACACGCACACGCATACCATTCACATATATACATTGCCAGAATTCGAACTCCTAATGTTAAGTTTCTACACTTCTGAAGGTGAGTAATATATTGATCAAGCCAAAGACCATCGAACATATGGACATGTTTGGTTTGGTGTGAATGAGATTTTTCTTTTTTCCTTTGCTTTTTGGTGGAAGCAGTCGAATATATTTTAATTAAATATTTTAAATTCATATGTATAATATAGTAAGTATAAATTAGTATTTAAATAAAGATTTATTATATATATATATAAATAAAATATTTATATTTATGATATTTGGTTTTTGAATGAATTGATAAGAGTTCAGTTTCGTTTTGTTTTGTTTTTGTGTGAATTTTTTGACCAAGTTTCAATGAATTTCAAATCTACCAAATAAAATGGTGACCAAAGTTCCTATATGCGTTATTTCAATTGCATCGTCATGCTACAAATAAATTAGCTGACTACAACTTAAGGCAATTTGAACTACTTTACTAAATTAATTTAGTTTACTGTTGATTTTTCCTGTCGTAGCTTTGAAGTTTGAACATCCTTAATTATAAAATACTTAGGCCAGTTAAATTCACTTCACCTATCCCTTAGTGATTGCATGTGCACATATGTAATTCCCAATACATTATTATTTTGCACCTAATTCAATTTTGAACTATCTGTTGATTAACTAAAACAACCTTATTGCAATATAAAAAGCTAATTAATGACCAATTCATCAAAAGTTAAAACTTATAACACAATGGATTAATATGATAAATATTTGATAATAATAGAAATTATGAAACATAAAAAAAATTATCTTGATTATTAACGTAAAATTTATAAGTTAGGACTATCCAATTTGGATGAAACTTTGGACTCGATCGTTTAGATAACAAAGTTTAATTCCTCGACAATAATTTAGATATGTAAATTTAAAGTGTTTGTAAATAGATAGTTAATAATTTTAATTTCAATTTAAAATTTAAAATAACCTTTTGTCTTAACTAATATACAGCTTCATGTACTCTTGTTTTAATTTATTACTTGAGTTCAATTACTGGAGTCATATATAATTATGTTTTTATCTAATTAGCAATTATATTTTCTATTTAAAAAAAAGGATTTTTAAATAGAATTTAGATTATAAAATACTTGGGAATTATATAAGCATATGTAGTATAAGGTAAATTTGTTCAAATGTTTAGTTAAAGGGGTAAGTGTTTCACTTATATAATTAGTTTAAGAGAGGTGAATGAGATGAGACTAGCGAAGGGACCAAAGTGAATTCAACCCAAATAATAATAAACATTAAATATTTTAATGAAAACTATAATTTCATTAATATATACATGTATGTATATCAATAGTTGTATACTTATAATATACTATATATATATATTATCACAACTTGATTTATTGACTATCGAAATGCCCATGTTGTCATTTTCACTCGGTAGAGAATCGGTAACCTAATTCTATAGTTTGGAATCCAAAGGTGTTAAAAAAAAAAATTCTAATAAAACAATTTACATATGTTGCCATGGGATGTTGACCTTATTTTTATTTGGGTTAATGTCATGACTCATGTTTTTAAAATTCAAGAATTAAAATTAATTTAGTCCCTAAAATGTAAATGTCATGTTCCAATGCTTTATGTTATAAATAAATAGCAGTTTAGTCCTTTCGATAAACATTTCGGACCAAATCTAATAGGAAAACACTTCTTTGAAGGCACTATTATCATCACTTGAAGGCCTGTGTTTACCTATAGCCTTTATTAGGCCCATATCTATTCCGAAAATTGATTGGCGAAAGCCCATTTAATTGGAATAATAAATCCAAAAGCAAAATATTTTATTTAAGGAGCTTTTTTTATTATTATTATTAAAATTCATGTGATTTGCTTATTGATAATGTATTTGTAGATTTTATTTTTAAATATTCAATTACATCATCCATAAACAAATCACTTTAATTTTAACCATAAAAATAAATGAGTTAAGGTTTTCACATATGAATTTGGAGAATAATTGCAAGTTCTTTGGAACACAAAGAAATTCATTAGACAATATTTTCCTTATAAATTGCATAATTTTAGAGTAGTTTTTGGCAGGTTCAGATTCAAATATTATTAGCTTTAATGTTCTCAACCTCCGAGGACTAATGTGCATTGTTGACATGCAAGAATGGTCTGAGGATGGAAGTGGCATTTCCATATCCATTCTTAATGACATTAACATACTTTTTATAATTTTAAATTAGTAATACTTATTTGTACAGAAATCAAAACTCCTATTGATGCGGTCCGAATTTGGTTCGACCACGTGTCGGGGTGTGATGTACTCCGAGATATTCTTGCTGGTGGCCCACCTACTAAAGAGGGAGGAACGCACGTGAGACTAGTCGATTTTGTCCCGGCGTAGGCTCTTCGACGCTTAAGTCAGTGGATGGTCCAAGAAGAAGATGAATAATAATAGTATGAGTTTGGTTTGCAAAGCACGTATGTCTTACCCTTAGGTGAAGAGCCGTATGGAGTTTTTATATGAGAGTGAAGAGCTTGGA
Organism: Petrea volubilis; assembly: GCA_026212405.1. Lineage (NCBI taxonomy): Eukaryota > Viridiplantae > Streptophyta > Magnoliopsida > Lamiales > Verbenaceae > Petrea > Petrea volubilis. The sequence continues at coordinate 36,752,621 of CM047870.1, forward strand.
TGTGACATGATTGATGGGATTTTGTTACTTTAGGCACTGTAGCTGCTCTGATATATGAAAGGGGCTGGCTTGTGAGCCCCTTCGAGGGCTTTTGTTACCTCGAGGGCAGTAATCATGTACTTGGTGGATTTGTGGATTTTGGAAGCTGTAATGACGTGGCATGATGAAGTGACGCTTGACTCATCAAATATATATATATATACACACACATATACTATTAATAAAGAGTGTAAGGGGTTTAATAGCCAATAAAAGAAACCAAGGTGATTATTAGATCCTTTAAACTCTTTATTAATTGCACAAATTTTCAATATTCATAATAAACTATATATTAAATTTATTAAGGTGAGAAAATCTTGGCGGAATGTCAAAAATCAAATCTTCAACCTTATTTCTTTCTTGAAACTGTGTAACAGTATGAGCAATAACTATGAACAAGTTTCACTGAAAACAGGAAGAAGAAGAAGAAAAATGTTTGGGCCGAAGAAGCAATGGAACTCAATCATTATCAAACGGACTGCAATCTTTTTCTATCCGTGAAGATCCCACCAGAGCACCTTCGACTTCTAATAGGCCATGAACTAGATCCGAATCATTCTCAACGAGTCCATAAGAAGTGATCCCATTTTTTTCATCGGGTCCGGGTAGAGACCAAAGATCTTGACTATCCATCTATCCAGCTACCTAAAATGTCTTCTCAAAATCTTGGAGCGAGATGTCTGTTGAGAAGAATCATCAGCCAATTTCCTTTTCCGATTGGTCGAAACTAAAATAGAGGGTAATCGGACCCTAGAATCCATCAATTGAGCCTGCCCAGATTTGGCATTTGCTCTGTAAAGATTAGTAATATCCCTCAAAGGCCTTCGACCATCATCGATCTTCACCAGGCCACATTTGATTTTCGGAGCATCTTCTGGGCTCGATTTATTCGGAGTAAAAAATGGTGGGATGTTCTCTTTGTTGTCATTCTCTAACACTGAACAAATCTTGGCCTCCATTGACGATGAACTGAAAGATGATGCACTGGAGATATAATGTGTATGAGCATGACCCTGGTTGGTGTTTGGGGGTGTGTGTATATATATACATGTATGTGTGTGTGTGTGTGTGTGTGGAGGGAAGAGCAGGAAAAAGGCTTGAACTTTGGAAAAATGGGTAAATGAAAATGAGTTGAGTTTTGGTGAAAATGCAATGGAGGGATATTTAGAATTTAGGTTTGGAAACTGAAAATTTGAAATTTGTTGAGCGGAGGGAACTAAAGAGTTGCCTGCTCAAATATAGGGCTCTAAAATGGAAAGAGGAGGGGCCGGGCCAATTTTGGTTTTATTTTAATTGTGTTTATTATTTTTGTCTTTTTAATTACTTGAAAATTGAAATTTTAATATCATGCTTATTTTGTTCATTATTAACAAATTTGTATTTTTTTTTTATGCAAATAGCCACATTTTAAATCAAAAACAGGTATACCTATATTTCACCAACTTAAAACCAATTAAGATGTATTAATTAATTAACTTTGTATACTTATAAAAGTATAATATAATAGGACTTACAGTAAATTATTGGGAAAATTCTAAAAAACCCTCAAATTAATCCTTATATCCAAAAAATCCACGAAATTAATTTACAATACTTAGAAATCTATAACACCAATTTTTCATTTCAAAAGATGTAAAAGTTATTTATTTTTTATCTAAATTACCCATAACTTTGTAGGTTCTTCTATTGTTTTTTATTTTTTGTATTTAACTATTTAGGTCTAAAAGCTAATGAATGATTTTTTTTAATAATAATTTCCCTTAGGTTTGTGTCTAGATGATGATTTTAATAAAATAAATATTTTAATTTTTAAAATTTAAGATACATAAATTATGAAATATTTTATTAAATCTTGAAATTATACATAATTTTATTTTTAAAATAAATAAAAATATTAGAATTGTTTCATAAATTAATTATCCGTGCCACTATTTCCCACCATTCCCATTCTCCTTTTTGCTGCTGTGATTTGTGAATGTTTTAGAATTTAGACTTTAAAGTTCAAACCCATTCTAGTTGGGCCAGGCCTAGTATTTCAGTCGGGCCTATATAGTAGACCACCAACTTTGAGTTTGATAGGGTGGCCACATGGCCAATGTTAGATCAATAGAACCAGCCCTAAATTCATCCATACTGTCGGGGCAAATTTTATTTATTTATTTATTTGAATTTTTTTTATTTAAATGAGAGAGTATAAACTAAATTATCCCCGTTTCAAGAGTCTAAAATTATCTTGCCCAATATAATCATTTTCATATACTATTCTACTTGTGGCTTAGTCCAAATATATCTCTACTCTTGTGCGATAATCTTTTTAAATTATATTTTAAATGATGAGAACATCACTAATTAATTTTTCGTTACGATTTCTTAAAAAATAATATAGAATATATGAAGTTTTATTTTTTTTTTTTTCAATTTAGATTTTGCATCCGAATAAAACTATAAACTTGATTTATATATATATATATATATATATATGTATATAAATATATATAAACTATGCATTTTCAATTGCCAAATGAAATTATGCATTCCCAACCGAGTATGAACTTCGGAACCACAAGATATTGCAAGAATACGTTACGAATTTCTTAGTCTGACGGTGAAAGGGAGGTCATGTGGATCAAAAAACTCACGAGTTTGTTTTCTACATATATTAACTTTGTTATATTTTTATAGTAGTTTGATTATTTGTATTATAATAAATCACCCTCTGTAAAAAGCAAAAAAAAATAATTGCAATAATGTAAGAAGCTTACGTTTGTAATTCTTGTTGGAAAATTAGGACTTATAAGATGTGTGATTAGGCTATGTAATTAAGTCAATGTAAGAGTTGGACTCTTTGTTTTAAAGACAAAACTGTCTCGTACTAGTATTTACGATTCTTGGCAATTATCTCTCAAAATACAACGATTTACTTCTTGAAATATAAGCACTTCAAAATTTGGGAAACTAAAAATGCTTTGAAAATTTTGGGAGTGAAATGCAAAGCATATAAAAACGAATTCGGATGAAATGAATGCAAATGACAAATGCATGGGGTCTATTTATAATAGTTGAAAAGTTGTGATTGTTTGCGCACAAGGTTGTAGCTGTTTGGGTTACAATGACCTACTTCTCGATCCAAGGCACCACGCTGGTTCGAGTCAATTTGGATTCGATCTAATTTTAATTTTGACCCACTTTCAAACCCAAAATCTAGCCGGCCCACTTGCTAGGTCGAGCCAATTGGATGGACGACGGTGGCGGTGCGCATAACTTGGTTCGAACATACTAACCCATAGGATTTCTTTCCGTTATACATTTGTGACCCCCCAAAGGACCGAATCCTATTTGCAACTGACCACTTAAATACAAGATATTATTATCTCATTTTTTTCAATGTAAAACAACCATATTCTATAATACTCCATTTAGCTTTCCATCAAGCCCTCTCGTGTATTTAATTTCTCATTCACCTAAAAATTAATTTTGAGTAATTAAATATATTTTTTGTATTTATTCACGACGTATATTATGAGCATTTAATTTGTTTTCTAAAATAACAAATAAAACTTTATCAAATTATTGATCAAAGTTAATCACTCACCAACTTCATAAAACCAATTTCTAACCATTCTTCACTAAAAAAGTGCATGGAATCAATAATCAAGTGGGAGTGTAATGGGAGGCGAATCCATATTCTAATCTAAAAACTTGGTTGAAAAATTTGAGGACATGTTGCCAAATCTAAACAGATTCAAGGAAATCGTTAAAAAATTTTCATTTACACATGTAAATACCCAACACGTGCGCCACCACACTGCCGTCTTGAGTTGGATACCTTATTTTATCTGATTTTTTTTTATTTATTTCAAAATGGCAAAAAAAATTTTGATACCGACACCTAAAAAGTGAGCTTGTACTCCCCATTTTGCCGTTAACAGGCACCGCGTGTTTATGTGTTTCTAAAATATTTAGCATTGAGAAAATAATTTTGCCACATGAAAAGTATAAACGCATACAGCATAGAAATATTAACGCACTAACCAATAAAACATATTTTAAATGCAAAAGTGCTAATCATATACAGTGATTCACGTAGCAAACAACACTTAAGCTTGTTTTGCAATCTTTATTGATCCAATGGGGCTAACATTTATAGCTTTCCATTGAAAAGATCTCATAAATAACGGTTTAAAGTTACTCAGATATTTTTTTTTTGCCTTTGAGATCGTTTATTATAAATCATGTTTAAATTAAATTTCATTTTATAAATATACGTCAAATATAAAGATCACATATTAATTGTATAATTAAAAAAATAATTTTATTTACATGATATGAATATATATTATAGAATATAAGATAAAACATCATTCTATAATAGAAAATCTTATTTGTTTTTTTTTTTCCGATGCAAGTTAAATATAACGATAAATAATAATAATATTATAGACTCAATTTGTTTTCAGGTTTTGGACTAAATTATATTTATATTTTTTATTTTTTAATATAATTTCTTTAAATTACGTAATAATTATAATTTGTCCACTATATAACACTACACTCATTTTACCCTGAAACCCTATCTGTCACTCTCTCTGAGCTCACTTTGCATTTTCAGAGCCACCTTTTCTCAGCTCCAAAAGCCACAGTTCAATGTCGGCGGCTGCGCCTACCTCCTTCTCCACCGCCACCGCCGCCACTCCCAAAACCCTAACTCCGCCATCAAAGGCTCCGGCTCTCTCCTTGGGCTTCCTATCATCCTCATCCCCTTCGCTTAAGCCACTCCGAGCCGCCGTCTCGTCACGAGCCGCTTCTCCTGCTGCCGGCTCGGCTCTGGCCGCTCGCATGGTCTCCGTTCCCACCATGAAGCCCCCGGTGTCCCTCGATTTTGAGACCTCCGTCTTCTCCAAGGAGAAAGTCAACCTCGCCGGTCACGATGAGGTATGTATAGGTTTTCTGTGAAATGTTTTTGATTTAAGTGTATGCCATTTGTGCATTGGAAAATTGTTGTACGCTTTTACTGTGTGCGGCGTCTGTAAGATGTGCAAAGATTATGTTTTTGTGGATGAAACTACATTCATTGTATTTTACTATAAATGTAATTTTTTGAGCTAAAAGATAAGACCTCTCTGACTATTATATTGTTGTTGGATTGGTAGGATGGATCAAATGAGGGTGAAGCCATTTTTTTCATTGCATATATTTTCCTATGTTTATGCGGGTTCCCTTTATTAACTTAAAATTATAAATTGATTATATACTTCTTCTGTACATAGTCAATTAACATTGCAACATTCCCTCAAAAAAAAAAAAAAAAAAAAAAGAACATTGCAACATACAGGCGTTGAGAACTAAAGTACGTCATAACCTCATTACTTGCCATGTGTGGCGATAAACCAGTTGCATGTTACTGCTGAAATGGCATAACTCTTGACTCTTTTTATTTCCAAGATGATAAGAAATGGATAAAAATTAATTCATCAAACAAAATATTTATCCCATTGCCTTCGCCTGCTTTGTTTGAAGTTTTTGATATGTTTAGTTAAGTTGGAGTTTGATTTTAGTTAACTGATAATGCTCTTTATTTTCTACGCAGTACATTGTGAGAGGAGGGAGAAATCTGTTCAGGTTGTTGCCAGACGCATTTAAGGGAATCAAGCAGATTGGAGTCATTGGTTGGGGGTCACAGGTATTGCTGTATTACTTTTGCGAGTGCTTACTGTGATCGTTTTTGCCCTTTTACATTTGATATATATATTTATTATATATCCCTCTTATTGATTTTGAAATGCTTGGTGAATGAGCTAGTTGTTTCACTGTTAGTCCGACATCAATAGTTTTCATTTGTCATCCTATCTAAGCATGATGCGGCGGTACACTCACCATAGATGTTTGCATGTGTCAACGTATGGATTAAATGTATGCAGTCTATGTGAATGTTGCTATGTTGATTTCAGAATTTCATGCCTGTGCTATACAATAATGGAAAGGAGCTTGGTTTTTGTGTCTATTTGACTTGGTTATTTTTGAAGGAAATGTTATTAGGATTTAAGTTAATCTTCCCTACGCCGTGATCTAGTACACATGTTTTGTTATTTGTAGATTATGTTGTCTGGAATTGGACTGCCTCCCTTTGATAGCTACTGTATTTTGAATTGCCTTGTCTTGGCATTATAATTAACTCATTTTAGTCTTATTGTTTGGTGAATTTGCATTTTCCTTGGCTAGCTATTGTAATTTGTACAATCTCTTTGTCGACATGTTGGCCAATTTCCTCCTTTCATATTATTTTGTTAATTTTTGTTTTGATAATGCAAGTCTTTTGGTTTTCCATAGGGACCTGCTCAAGCGCAGAACTTAAGGGATTCTCTTGCTGAAATTAAATCTGATGTTGTGGTCAAGGTAATTTTTGTATTGTCATCAAGTACAATTAAGTGTGTGGATGTAGGGAATTCATGGTTACACATTTCATAGTCATATATAAAGTATATCATTTATACTATATTTGTCTTTGCATACAGATTGGTTTGAGGAAGGGGTCTAGTTCTTTTGCGGAGGCTCGTTCTGCTGGGTTTAGTGAAGAAAATGGGACCCTAGGAGACATATGGGAAACTATCTCCGGCAGTGATCTGGTGCTGCTCTTGATATCAGATGCAGCTCAGGTATGGATTACCTCGAATTTTTTATTAAGGGCTTTGATTTCGTCCCCTTTACATGTGCACAACTGCTATCTTACCTAGTTGATTTACTTGAAACACCATCTAAGTGCTTGAACGATTTAGGCTTGTACAAATAGATTCTCAGAGTAGTAATTGCTATGAGATTGTTTCTGTTGTGATGCTCAAGATATGTATTTAATTACACATAAATAATGTTTGTGATACCTATTGCAACTTAAAATGTTTTTTTACATTGGAGTCATTTTGTTCCTAACCCAACCAGCATTGCAGGCTGACAACTATGAGAAGGTGTTCTCCCACATGAAACCAAATAGCATACTTGGACTTTCCCATGGGTTCCTGTTGGGCCATTTGCAGTCAATGGGTCTTGACTTTCCCAAACACTTTAGTGTGATTGCTGTGTGTCCCAAGGGAATGGGACCCTCTGTAAGAAGGTTGTACGTGCAGGGGAAAGAAATCAATGGTGCTGGTATTAATTCAAGTTTTGCTGTTCACCAGGTATGTGTCCCCGTTTGCGCGTGTGTGTGAATTTGCTTCCACATAGGTATGTACATGGGTTATATTTCGGTGTTATGTGAATATCTGATGGTTTTCCGCCTTGTGCAAAGGATGTTGATGGAAGAGCTACAGACGTTGCCCTTGGATGGTCAGTTGCCCTAGGCTCACCTTTTACTTTTGCAACGACCTTGGAGCAGGAGTACAAGAGTGACATCTTTGGAGAGAGGGGTAATGGTGTTTCCCAACATTAGTATTGCCTTGTAGCCTTGTTGAATGCTGACTAATTGCCTCAATTCATAGGCATTTTACTTGGTGCTGTGCATGGTGTTGTGGAGACCTTATTCAGAAGGTACACTGAAAATGGAATGAGTGAAGATCTTGCTTACAAGAACACAGTTGAGAGCATCACAGGAATAATATCTAAGACCATCTCAACCAAGGTTAGGCTTCAAGGAGTCTTGTTTTTTCATCCATCGCCCTTCTGTATCTTAGTCAATGCTTATTAATTTCTATGGGATTGTGATGGTTTTTCTGAATCCTTTACATTATTGTTTCTGGAACATTATTTCTGTTTTTATATATTGTGACAGGGTATGCTGGCTGTTTATAATGCATTCAGTGGAGAGGGCAAAAGAGAGTTTGAGACAGCATACAGTGCTTCATATTACCCCTGCATGGATATCCTGTACGAGTGCTATGAAGATGTAGCCAGTGGCAGTGAGATTAGGAGTGTTGTCTTGGCTGGCCGTCGCTTTTATGTATGTCAGCCAATCATTTGTTGTGATGAAGTGAGGTGCCTTCCCTTGATCTATGATTGATATTGTTGATTTCTCCATTCAGGAAAAGGAAGGATTGCCTGCTTTCCCGATGGGGAAAATTGATCAGACACGGATGTGGAAGGTTGGTGAGCGAGTTCGTGCAGTACGTCCAGCAGGTGACTTGGGACCTCTGTATCCTTTCACTGCTGGTGTCTTTGTGGCGTTGATGATGGCCCAGGTGTGTTATTTTGTCCACGAGCCTTGCTGATTTCTTGATTAACTCACACAACTGTAGGCATATGGGATTGAATGGAGATGAGTTTCTGCGCCTATGGTGTGGTCATGATAGAAGGCATACAAAGTGTCCTGATGGCATGTTTACTTTGGGATGTGGGGATAAACAAATGACTGGGTGGGGTTGGAGAAAGGGTATCTTGTGTGATTTGGGCTTGATTATATAATTTGACAAAGAAATGGAAATTCGGGAGCACTTCCTAGGAGGAAGCAACATAGGGTAGTTTCATCACACCTTAAGTTCGCACATCTTGTCCCGTGTACTGAATTATCGTGGTCCTCTCATCACACACAAGTTAAACATAGGCTGGTTTAATCGCGAGTATTTCCACTTCACGAATATATCGAGCTGGCTTAGATTTTCCAATCAAGTATACTGTTCTTTTATATACCTGGAGTGCCACCGATCATGAAAAACGGTAGCACCAATAATCTGACCTTTAGTTTTTGAATCCACTTTGCAGATTGAGATTTTGAGGAAGAAAGGACATTCTTACTCTGAGATCATTAATGAGAGTGTGATTGAGGCTGTCGATTCATTGAACCCGTTCATGCATGCTCGAGGTGTTTCATTCATGGTCGATAACTGTTCTACCACAGCACGGTTGGGATCAAGGAAGTGGGCTCCACGATTTGATTACGTCCTTACCCAGCAGGCACTGGTTTCAGTGGACAATGGTGCACCGGTCAATCGGGACCTCATCAGCAACTTCCTGTCGGATCCTGTGCACGGTGCTATTGAGGTTTGTGCACAGTTGAGACCATCTGTTGACATATCCGTTCCCGTGGATGCAGATTTTGTCCGCCCAGAGCTGCGACAACCTGCAAATTGAAGACACGGATGTTATCGTGTGTGCTCAGTTTGTGCTGAGTTAAGGAATGTTTTGAGTGAGAGCCAGACTGTAGGCTACTTTGGTTGAATTTCGTTGTAGAATTTCTATATGTATGTGACTTGTCTTTTGACAACGTGGATTGGTTTGTTCTATGTGTTGCTATGTGATTCTCTGTGCTTATTCTAAACAATTGTCTCAATTACTGGTCAATTATTGATTAACATATGATTAGGATGAGGGGGTGGGACTGCCAATCTTCACGTCTAGTATTATTGATTACATATGATGTAGTTATTGTCGATAATGATTATATAGACATATATCCGTATAAGCACTGGTCAATTACTGATGGTGATGGATGATGATCCACCATGCACCCCACTTGAATTAAAGATTGATAGTTTGACTGGTGAATGGTTCATGCATTCACATCCCCCCTCATCCACAACTCAAGCTCCACAACTTGGTTACTCACTAGATGAGGATGCGAGCATGCTTTTGGTTAAATAATTCGCAAGTTTTTCTAGTACGTGTATAGCAGGGTAGTATTACAAGTATTATACTTTGATTTAAAATATTAGTCCCATTACCAGGTCGTGATGTGTGCGTGTGAGTGAGAGAGAGAATAAGACGTTGGAAATAATGCGGCTTTTTTGTGTTTGTTTGTCTGTAATTACGTTTAAGTATATCAATCTTTCATATATATTAATTTGAAAATTATGTATATATATTATATCCCCTTTTATTCATTGATCTTCATTAGTTTCCTTTATCAATGGTTAAACGTAGTTTAAAGGAAAAAAAGGCCATTATTCAAATTTTAATAAATGTTTTTAAAGCATTGTCACAATGCTGTTATCTAAGTTTATTGAAGGGTCGAGTAATTACAAAGAGAAATTTATATATAGTTAGAGAAAAGAACATATAAATTAATAAAAAATTATTATCCAAATCTGATTTGTCTGAACCTAGCAAATAATATAATAAGTATATGACACTTGTTAAATGATTTGTCACATTCGTCATTTTTCCTCATAGAATAAGTATAAAATACTCACTACAGGATTAATACTGGCTCAATTTAATTAGGAGTAAATTTGAAAGAAGATTGTGATTGTAATAAATGCCAATTAACCTATCTATGAATTTGTATCTGTAATTGAAAGTGAGGAGACGAGAAACTAATTGAGAGCACAACGGATTCCAGAGACCCTTCTTGGACGCTTCAGCATGTGATAGATCAATTAATATATACCAAATCATTTTGAGCTGACTAGGTAGGGACCGAGTGATCGACGGCTAAAGTTGATATTAGTTAAAGTTGATCGAAATTCAACAAAATAATAGTCTATCCTTTCACATTGCGGGCCTCCCTCAAAGCCCACAGTTTTCTTTCCAAAAATAGCATAAATTAATCAAACATCTATGGTGGCTTCTCATCTATCTCAACAACTCTAACAAAAATGGGAGAATATGCAGCAATATTTTTCATCTTCTTAGTGGCATTTTATCAAACGTCTATAGCCTTAGCGACGGATGAATCCTCTCTCCTCATCCTCAAGGCCCGGATATCCGCCGACCCCAACAACATCTTATCCACCAACTGGACACAGGGGACCTCTTTTTGCACCTGGACTGGCGTCAACTGCAGCACCACCAGCCCTCCCCGAGTCACGGGCCTCGATCTTTTCAACTCTGGCCTCGAAGGTATCATCCCACGAGAACTCGGCAACCTCTCATTCCTCACACACTTGAACATCGCCAACAACAGCTTCACGGGGCCAATCCCCCATGAAATAGGGAACTTGACCCGTCTCCGGGCCCTGATACTGTCCAACAATCAGCTCGGCGGCAACATTCCAGCCAGTTTGGGATCGCTGACGAATCTTGAAAAGCTGAATTTGTCCAATAACCGCCTGATTGGGAGTGTTCCAGCGAGCTTATTCAACCTTCCGTCCTTGCAGGTGATCAGTGCGAAGCCACATATATATATATATATATGTATGTATATGTGTGTGTGCATATATATCGTTAAATTTAATTATTCGTATTATTTATAGCCTGTAACTAGTCCGACTCTTGAGGTCTTGGCTTGGACACTGCAGGTGATTGCTGTCACGCGTAACTATGGGCTCACCGGGGCCCTGCCGGAGGATATGTGCAGTAACCCGTCGACGAAATTGCAGCAGTTGCTGTTTTCGGTAAGTCAGTTAGTCGGAAGTATCCCAGAAAATTTATCAAGGTGCCGGCAGCTCAAGATAATTTCACTATCTAAGAACAATTTCACCGGAAGAATCCCGGCGACCATCGGAAACTTGTCGCAGCTTCAGATTCTTGGTCTGGGAGGAAACCAACTGTCCGGTATGTTTCATTATATATGTTATATTTTATGCTAGAAATTAGGAATGACAAAATGGTTTTCAATCTGTAGGTTGAACCGAATTCATATAATTTTGGGTTGGGTTAGGTATAATATATTTTAAAATAGATTGAGTTAAGTTGAGTTGGATTGGATTTGATGTGGTTGACATTGATATTGACTTATAGTTGGGTTGATAATAGGTTGGTAGTATGTTCATATTGAATGACAAATGAGTTAACCCATAAATAAAAAATATTTATTTTTTTATTTAATTATATTTTATTTTAGTATTCTAGAATTATCTAAATAGTATAGAAATTGATAATTTTAATTTATTTTTTTTATTTTGGTTAAGTATACAAGAATGATATATTGAACCTATTAAGAACCATTTTAAATCCATTTACAATTCACCTTCAACTCATTTATAACCCATATTCAACCCATTTACAATTCAACCCATTTTCAATCAATTTATAACCCACATTCAACCCATCTCCAACCCATTTTTTAGAACCTATCTTCAACTCAATCCATTTTCAACTCAACCCAAGCTAACCCATCCAATTATCACCCTTATTAGAAATGCTTCGTCTAGTTGATGTGGTTTTATGTTATAGTAGTCCCACTATCTTATATGGTTATATTGAATAGTTCATGCAAGTGCGATAATGGGTTTTTTAACAACCAAATGCACATAATATTCATTGTTTAGAACATGTGATATTTGTTAGTTGAAGCTACGGTTGTAAATGAGTCTAACTTGAATCGAGCATTTGAGCCCTCAAAGAATTTTCAAACTAGAGGACAAACTCTAAATTTTGAGGTTGAGCTTAGTTTATTTATAAAAATAAAAATAAATAATTAAATTTAGTTATTCTTAATTAATAAAAATATTATTTATTAGCTTTTATAAAATTATCAATTAATTTCACTTTAATTTTATTAGAAATTATGATAATATTATTGTTTGGTTATTAATAATAAATTAAATAAATTTTTTAAAAAATAAAAGTTCGCGAACTGCCTCACGAGCCATCAAACAACTTTATTTGAGCTCCAGCCGAGCTCGTTAAAAAGCTCGATCTTGAGTTTGAGCTCAAAAAACTAAATTTGAGTTGAGTTTTAATTGAGCTAACTTGACTCACTTTACATTCCGAATTCAAGTGTCATAAGAACCCTATACATGTATCTAGTCATAAAAAATGTAGAAGTGAACTAATTATAAATAACATAATAATTTACATTTAACTTTGGAAAATATGCATTGCCTTGTTTTTGCAAAATGACATATATTTTGGAAAAAAATTAAAATATTAAATCGACAAATATTGTAAAACGAATATAGTATTATCAAAGGAGATAACATTACGTTGTGGGCAACGTTACAGTAGTTGAATTATTTCATTATTTTCTCTATATTGGTTGCTAAAGTTAACATTTGAAGAATATATCAGTGCCCCATGTTCTCTGGTGGTCATTTATCTATCAACTGTTTTAATTTCCAGGTCCCATTCCACCCTCCATGGGCAATTTATCCAACTTGCACCAATTGGATTTGAGTTACAACACTTTACAAGGCACAGTTCCTCTACAAATGGGACAACTCTCCAACCTAACATTTCTAAATCTTGGAATGAACAACCTTACAGGCATTCTCCCCTCATCCATTTTCAACCTCACCAGATTGCAAACACTCTCACTTACAGGCAACAATTTCTCTGGAACCCTCCCACCCTCCATAGACGAAGGCCTTCCGAGTCTCCAACTTCTCTATCTAGGAGGCAATCAATTCACGGGAAACATTCCCGACTCCATCTCGAATATCTCCGGACTCAATACTTTGGATGTTTACTTCAACTCATTCAGCGGGCACATACCGACAACTCTTGGCAATCTTCAACAGCTTCAAGTACTAAGACTAGGAGCGAACAAGTTCACAAACAACCTGTCCGTACTTGGACAAGATTTTCTTACGCCCCTCACGAATTGCAAGAATCTCACTATCATAAATATATCGCTGAACCCCATAACAGGGGCACTCCCGAGGTCCGTAGGGTCTAGCAATTTCTCTGCATCTCTTGAGAATTTTGTTGCCTTCTCTTGCAGATTTCAAGGGACGATTCCTAATGAAATTGGCAATCTAATTAGCTTGGTGTGGCTGACTCTTGAAGATAATGAGTTGACCGGAGTTGCTCCAGCCTCACTGGGACGGCTGAAAAACTTGCAGAGATTATCGATCAATGGAAACAATCTCCAGGGCTCATTACCGCAAAGCTTCTGCAGCATGCAGAACATGTACTATTTGAGTTTGGACAACACGGGGTTGTCTGGAGAGCTGCCGACGTGTTTAGGAAATCTCACTTCATTGCGGGAGGTTTATTTGGGAGATAATCGATTCAGCTCTAATATTCCATCAACTTTGTGGTCCATCCAGCGCTTGCAAGTCTTGTCCTTGTACAATAATTCGTTCGATGGCTCTTTGCCTGATCAAGAAATCAGCAATTTGAGGAGTGTGACACAATTGTATCTGCACGGAAATCAGCTTTCAGGGGGCATACCAAGCAGTATTGGGAGACTTGAGAATCTGCTTAATTTGTCATTATCAGATAACAAGCTAGAAGGCTCAATACCTGAATCTTTTGCTGATTTGAAATTCTTGCAGTACTTGGATCTATCCCACAACAATCTTTCTGGTCCCGTTCCAAAGTCTTTGGAGAATCTCTCAGATCTTGATTACTTCAACGTCTCGTTCAATCAACTTAGTGGAGAAATCCCTGTAGGAGGGCATTTTGGTAACTTCACACCTGAACTTTTCGAGGGAAATAAAGGTCTGTGTGGAGCGCCTCGATTCAAGGTCGAGGCATGCAAGAGGAGTGCACCCAAATCATCAAGTAAGAGCAAACTCATAAGATACATTCTACCACCAATAGCTTCAATAATAGCCGTAACGACTATCGTAGTCTTTTGGCTCAGACATTGCGGTAGAAAATCATCAACTCCATCTAAGTTGGCTGATTTTGGTCTCATGCATGAGAGGATTTCATACTACGATATTCTTCGTGCCACGAGCAACCTTAATGTAGAAAACTTGATCGGGAAAGGTAGCATTGGGTCCGTTTACAAGGGTACATTTTCTAGTGAGACGATTATGGCAGTTAAGGTCTTCAACTTAGATGTGCAGGGCGCATTCAAGAGCTTTGACACAGAGTGCCAAATAATGCGCAGCCTTCGTCACAGAAATCTTGTCAAAGTCATCACTAGTTGTTCCAATCTTGATTTTAAGGCCTTGGTGGTGGAATATATGCCTAATGGAAACCTTGACAAGTGTCTCCACTCTCTTGATTATTCCTTAAGTGTTTTCCAGAGACTGGGAATAATGATAGATGTAGCATCTGCAATTGAGTATCTACATCGAGGTTATTTGTCCCCGATTGTTCATTGTGACTTGAAGCCCAATAATATCCTTTTGGATGAAGATTTGGTTGCGCATGTTGGAGATTTTGGAATTGCCAAGCTCCTCATGGAAAACCAAATGGTGGCACAAACCAAAACTTTGGGCACAATTGGATATATGGCACCAGGTAACATTTTTTTGCTCAATTATATAACGAGTTTTAATTTTCTGTAAGTACTAGGGGTGCTTGCAAGAGCTCCTACTTTTCTTTGAAGTGCTTAATTTGGATATTCTTGGAAAATAGTTAGTAGTAAAAGTAAGCAATTTTCTACTTAATGTAAAGGCAGACATTACGGATACTCATCAATTGCTAAATACACACAAAAAGATGAAAAGTACTTATTTTAAGCTTTTGCAAACACGCCTTAGGTTGTATTAATACATACCTGGTAATTACCTATGTATCAACTTATGTTGGTTTATTGGCCTGACATATATTTCGCCAAATTTGTAGAGTATGGATCGTCAGGACTGGTATCGACAGCAGTGGATGTCTATAGCTACGGGATATTGTTGATGGAAACATTTACGAGAAAGAAGCCGACGGATGAAATGTTTCAAGGTGAGTTAACCATGAAGAAATGGGTGTCTGAATCAGTATTAGTGCAGATTGTGGATGCTGATTTAGTGAATACGGACGACGAATACAGTAAAGCTTCTCATGAGAAATGCGTAGAATCAATCATGAGAGTAGCCATAGGCTGCACATCAGATTTGCCTGAGGAGAGACCTGATATGGAAGATGTTCTGGTTAGGCTCAAGAAGATCAATATTCAACTTCAAGTGACGGTGCCTAGAGTTCTTCGTTGAATCAATATTTCTAATTGCATTGCCTGAGTTGAGAGATGTTTATGGCATCCTCAAGGTGTGAATTGTTTTTAGAGAGGTCAAGTACTTATTAATTGACCCCATGCTACTATTTATTGTCATGATTTTGCTTCTTGAAAGCTAAAAGTGCAAATATTTTCTTTCACAGCATAATAAGGATATTGTCGAAAATAGTTTCATTTATGTTTGCTTTGAGCCTAACTAAATATGGGTATGATGGAGTATGAACTTCAGATTAAACCCCATCATTTTATGAGAAGGAACTGGACCTTAGTGAGCTTCTTTTGAGTAACATTTAAATTTTGTCCCCAATTTTATTCTCTCATGCAATTGTTACTGTTATACAACTTAATTAATTATTTCGAAAGTTACCAAAATTAGATATGTAATAAGATTTTTGTGGGGGAAAAAAGGATTTTTGATCTCATAATTTAAGGCCTTTTGTACTTTTAGTCCCATTATTATCATACTAGCGCTTTCAGTCCCACTGAATATTATTTTGTAGCGAAAATAGTACCACTGTTAATTTTTGGACAGAAGGCGCATGTGAAAGGCACATGCACTATTATTAATTCAACCATTTTTAGGCTGAAAATTTGGGAAAAAAAGCATATTTGATCTCATAATTTAAGGTTTTTTGCACTTTTAGTCCCGCTATTATCATGATAGTATTTTCGGTCCTGCTAGATACTATTTTGTAGCAAAAATAGGACCGCAGTTAGTCTTCGGACGAAAGAAGCATGGGAAAGGCATATGCGCCATCAAAAGAATATAATTTCACTACACAATATAGTATAACTATAGGGTAAAGGTTATTAATGTGATCAATTGAAACTTTTATCAAAAGAACATGACCATGGGGCCCCGTTTAAATGACAGCCATCCACCCCGACCATTAGCCTACGTCCAACCAAGAAACCCTTTTTCAATGTCTCGATCGAGACAGGAACTCGGCGAAAGCAATAACGGGCTTGGTACAGGACGACGGAAAAAAGTGGCCGGAATGAGCCCAAAATGACCATTTTTCGATCCAAAAATGAGGCCCAATGGTTATATGGACCACAAAACGACGCCTGAGTCAAAAGATATGGATATTCGAAGTTGTGCCGCCATCTTCCGCATCCCGCATAAAAGGAATATCCATGCAATAACTAGCAGTTGCGATCATACTAGCACTAATGCACCCAAATCCTATCAGAATTCTGAAGTTAAGCATGCTTGAGCGAGAGTAGTACTAGGATAGTCAGAACGAGTCCGAAATTGCCATTTTTTGGTCAAAAAATAAGACCTAACTTGGCAGGCCCATTGCCACTGCAGTTGGGCTTGGAAAAATCTTTATGTGCATATACTATAGACCGTGAGACGACGCCCGAGTTGAAAGATAAGTCCATAATTCTGCTTGATTTTTATGTTTATTTTATCGAACTTATCATGTATTTTTCTCTATTCGAGCCTTATTATACCTAAACTTGAGTTAAACGATTGTTTTGTAGGTGAAAAGGAAAAAATACCATAAAGAACATGAAACGTGGAGTCAGACGTTGAGTTTGTACACAAAATATTTTGAGTAATAACCTAATTCAAGTGTTCAGGAGGAGAAATGGGCCGCAAGAATACGTATGTAAGCAAAAAATTTTGAGTACTTACCCAAGACTAGCTATCTTGAAGAAAAACGAATCTGTAAATTTGTGTAGGTACGCAAAATATTTTGCATACGTATGCAACGTCTGCGACAATAATTAACAACTTTCCTTATTTGATTGGGGTGCTGACTAGAAAAGATACGTTAGGCGTTTCTCTACCACTTTTTAGTTCAGATTCAAGTCAAAAACAAGGACACACGTTTTTTTTAGATCTAGATAGATTAGAACACTTTCTCTTGAATTTTTTTTCATCTACTTTGGGGATTTTTCATGATGGAGACGGAGAAGATTCGGAGGGAAAGCCAAGAACGAATTTGGGAGGAAAGTTTTACATCTGAATTCTCCACCTAATAAGTTTATTTCTTTTCCTTATGGATTCTTTTTCGTAGTTCGTTTTTGTACTTGAATTCATTATGAACTAATTCAATTGCGAAGTATAAGGATGGTGTAGTTCTCCTTTTTCTCTATTGTATGAAAATTTCATGAATATGAATACGATTTTATATGTTTTTGTGTGAATCTCGTTTAATGATCTAATACTTAGTTAATGTTTGATCATCCCTAATTAATGAATTTGAGAATAGTTGATGAGGTTGAGAGACGATTCACGAATATAGCTCTAATTAGACGAGATCGATTGGTATTAAAGTTGCATGCGAATGAATTTAATATTGATTGAGCCCTAAGGCTATGATTAAAATTTATACAAATATTTTCTAAAGTTTGGATTAATTGAATGAGAATTGGTTAGTTTTAGGTTTAGAAATGATTGTATGAGTTAATTCCACAATACTCAAGAGAGATTGTAGATTTATTTGTTCCTGGCTTTATACAACCACGAAATTATTTAATTTAGGGATTGGATTGGAATAGGAAATTAGCTTAATGAAGCTACCTTGCACTTGAATTACTTGCATTGGTTATTTGTTCTTACTATTATTCGTGAGTAGTTCTTAATTTGAAATTAGCTTTTACTTAGGAAAAAAAAAATCCACTCCTCAATTTGATCAATTTAGCTAAACAAAACAGGTCACTTTCATGGGCCAAATCACAACCCCTGAGGAATTCTACACTCTACTCACATTGTATTACTTGTACGACTGCGTGCACTTGCGTAGCCCCAACAATATATGTTAGAGTAGTGACCGACAAGTCAATGAGATTGTTGATACTTTTAAATACTCTTTGTAACAAATAATCTTTTCAAATAATAATAGAAATGAAAGTTTATACTTTTTGGCTACCTTCATCATAATGTGTAAGTTATACACATATGGTTGAAGGTCCTAGATCACATAGGGCTATGAGACTTGGCCTAGCATAGAGATGGAGGTCTTGAAACAAGTAACTAAGGCGTGATCTAAATCATTCCAAATCGAAGAGTCTAAAAAATACCAGGGGCATTAATATGACTCGGATTAAAACTTATACCTATGACACATCTCAAATGGGAGGGTGTCTTGTTTTGATAGACATTGAATGTAGAGACATTCATATGCATAAATAGATGGTTATTAGAGAATGAGTTCACTGTGGATCCCACCGATAAACACCTAAATAGGAGCACCAGTTGCATATCGAATTAGAATTGTTTCTCAACTTATGGTGTGCATTAATTAGTTTTTAGACTTGTGACTCTATAGTAATCTTATATGGCCCCTTTTGATTGGGTGGATTGGATAAATGTATATTTAGTATTGAGTTGGTTGGTGGGTTGGATAATTGTAGTTAAAATGCCATATTTGATTTGTGGGATTCAGTCCATGGCTCAAATTTCAATGATATATAAATCTCGTTTGATTTTATGGATTACATTGGATTAATAGCAAAAGTTCCATTTTGCCCTCAAAATTATTTTTCATTGGTTTTTGACTTTTTTATAACAAGGACAATTTAATAAATTCAATTTTGGGATATTAACAATACATTCTAACTTCCTCTAGTAGCAGCCCCCCCTAAGACTGAATCCAGCTTAAATAATGGCTTCAATCCATGGTATCATGGATTGAGGTATTTCAATACATGATAAAATTACGAATCAAATATGGAATTTAGATTGGACTATTTATTGTATTACAACGTATTATAACAAATCAAAAGGGGCCTATATGTATATTTATACTTTGATATAGGCACCGATCTCGTGGTGGGTTTTATGGCGCCTATATAGGGTATAGATCTCCCATGTATGAAGGTTTGTAAGAGTTGATAAAAAATTCATTTGCTCACCTTATAGAGTGAGTGAATTTCTTTTGTGTTCTATTTTAACTAGTCTATGGAACTCCATAGCCAAAGTAGAGATAATGATTAGAAATGAGTTTTCTATATTGATTGTCGAAAAGACTAATTATAAATAAGCACCATAGAATGGAGGTTAAAAGGATTTCTAATGAATCACATATCTTATATCTCAATCGGGAGATTAGATAATGGAAGGAATATATTTGCACGATAATCATAAACAGAAAGATTCACGCATTACAGTTCACTTATTGACTAGGCGTCGTGGGTTTGTTGTTGGACATCGACCAATTCGATGGGTACTGTTTATGGATTGGAACGGGTTCTAATTCATAAGTGATTAATTAAATATGTTTAATTAATCAATTGATGAATTATCATTTAAAATATTGCAATGAGTTGCGAGCCCATTTTTAATCAATTGGTGAACCTAAGGAGTCACACACAAATGAATGGATAAACTCTTAAACGTATATGAAACGTTTAATTGGACTAATCAAAGTACTGATTTAATCGATTGAGATATAATGTATTATATTGATTAAGTTAATTAATTAATTGATGGATTTAATTAAATTAATAAATTGATTAAATTAAATTAAATTAAAGAGTTAATTTAATTGGACTTGACAACCCAATCCATTAATTAATTAAGTCTTAATTGATCAACAGAATATATTAAATTAATTAATGGGTTCAATTAAATTAAATAATTAATTTAATTGAATAAAGTTAAAGAGTTAATTTAATTGGACCTTAAGACCCAAGTCCATTAATTGGTTTGGTGGATAAAAATTAATTTATAAAAATTGATGGAGAAGTCAATTAATTTAGAATTAAATGATTAAATTAATTAAATAAAAATTTAATTGATTTAGGATTACAACAAGGAATTATCCTAATCAGAGAAGATCACGTGGGGATTTATCTCTAAACAATTAGAGATAGACTACAATAAAGAATCATGATAATTCTTTACCCAAGTGGTCGGCCAGAGGAAACCAGAGCCTTTTGTATATATCAATACTTCTTTAATTGTTTATTAAGGAATAATCTATCCTTTTGTTTCAAGTGATCCGCGAGCATTACCAAGAAAGATGAAAATCATGAGTCATGATTGTTTATGTTTTGGCCAAGTCCACCACATGAAACAAATGGCTAATCTTTTGTCTTTGTATGATAGAATGGAATCCGTGGCCAATCCTGATTGTTCGTTCATGCGATGATACGTATCATGCTCATTCCCATGCAATGTCATTCGAAGCGATGGTTTAGACTCTGGTCTTGCTTCTTTTACGTACACTTGATTCTTGATTATTAGATAATCAATGAATTGAGTTGTACTTAACAATAAATCCATCATTCTCAATTGATTCTTAAAAGGATTTAGAAATTATTCTAAAAGTTAAAATAGATGCAGTTTCATATATGCCATTACAATTCTTGGTTCGAATCCTAACATAGAATCGAGAACTTAAGAAGATCTGTTTGTGTGGATTATCTTTAGAAGAAGAACATTTGGGCTCCTATAGCGTGGATTCATACGAGTTGACGAGTTCAATGATGCGGTTCGATTGATCGAGCCGGAATTCAAGGATGACTCGATTTTTAATACAACAATTCCCTACATCAAATGGAAGATTTAAAGGTATAATTTCGTTTGTACCTTATTAAATATATTTGTAATTTGCATAAGATTCGCATTGCGATAATAACGGGATGCACATTTATATAATAGTTATGTGTTAAACTTTTATATTTTCGCTGCGTTAACAGTACGATGTCTATGCGAAACTAATAGTATGTGACTTGTCTTTTGACAGCATGGCTTGGTTTGTTGTATACGCTGCTATGTGATTCTCCATGCTTATTCTAAACAATCGTCCCAATGCGGTAACTCTGAGGGGGTGGGACTCTCAATCTTCATGTCTAGTATTATTGATTAACATATAATTATTGTCGACAATGATTATATAGACATGTATCGGTATAAGCACTGGTCAATTACTGATGGTGATGGATGAGGATCCACCATGCACCCCACTTGAATTAAAGATTGATTGTTTGACTGGCGAATGGTTCATGCATTCACATCCCCCCTTATCCACAACTCAAGCTCCACAACTTGGCTAGCCACTAGAGATGAGGGTACTCAAATTTTATTTGTCAAATTTTAATATTCTTCCTTTAATTTATTTTCCAAAGATATTTAATATGAATAAAATTATGAAATAAATTGTTTTGTTTTCAATTTTTAATATATGGATAAAATTATGAAATAAATTAATTTTTTAAACTCTCTAAGTTCAATTTTCAAAATCATTTATCTATTTTTGATATTTTACCTTTAATATTTTTTACAATAAATAATTTTTTAACTCATAAGCACGTATATGCCTTGAAGGCAAATAATCAAAATTATATAAATAAATTCAATTTAATGAAATAAATTAATTTTTTTCCATTTAACTTTAAAAAATTATTTTATTAATTTATCCATATATTCGATTATTTTTAATATACATACATACATATATATATATATATATATATAAAGGCAACATAATAAAATTAGATATAGATTTGGAAATTCAAATTACACAATCTAACGAATAAAGAATCAAAGCAAAATTTGTCCAAGTGGGTTAGGAAGCATGCTCAAGTTGATGTATACCCATTAACTTGGGTTCGACCACACGAGATCCTCCCATCTACAACGAAAATTTTTTGGGGTGAGTTTTTAAATGTAACTATTTGAAATAATATAATTGCCCTTAATTACATTACATGAGATGCATGTAATAGAATCTCGGTGGAATATTCCTCCAGAAATGAGCGATCGAATCTCAGTGGAATATTTCGTCGGAAATGAGCTTAGATGGCAAACGTTAAAAAATCGTAAAGTTGTGATGGAAAACGGTAAGAAAAAAGTTTATATGGTAAAGTCCAAAATCAGACAAAGTTTGGAGGAAAAAAAAATAATTATCCCTTACAAGTATTATACTTTGATTTACAATATTAGATTTACAATATTAGTCCATTAACTTGTCATGAGGTGTGTGTGTGTGTGTGTGTGTGTGTGTGTGTGAGAGAGAGAGAGAGAGAGAGAGAGAGAGAGTGAGAATAAAATGTTGGAAATAATGCAGTTTTTCTTTTGTCTGTAATCCTGTAAGTATATAAATCTTTCGTATATATTAATTTCATCGATCTTCATTAGTTTCCTTTATCAATGATTAGACGTAGTGTAAGGATAAAAAAGGTCATTATTCAAATTTTAATAAATGTTTTTAAAATATTGTCACAATGCCGTTATCGAAGTTTATTGAAGGGTCGTGTAATTAAAAAAAGAAATTTATATATAGTTATAGAAAAGAACATATAAATTAATGAAAAATTCTTACTTGTTTGAACCTTTTTTTTATACAATTAACTCGAGACATCCTATAGATGTCAACCGGAGTGCTACACACACGCACACACACATTCACCCGAAAGGGAAATGAGAGAGAACAAGTAGATTTAAACTCAGGACCTCAATGGTATCGATTCGAAGCTCCACCATTAGGCTATAGATCCAATGGTTGATTTGTCTAAACCTCACAAATTATATAATAAGTATATTGTACTTCTTAAGCGATTTGTTATTTTTTTTCTTCATAAAATAAATATAAAATATTCAGACACTGGTGGAATTGAGTTAAGAGTGGATTTAAAAGAAGATAGTGCTTGTAATAAATGCCAATTAACCTAACTATCAATTTGTATCTGTAATTGAAGTGAGGAGAAGAGAAACTAATTGAGAGAACAACGGATTCCAGAGACCCTTCTTGGACGCTTCAGCATGTGATAGATCAATTAGTATCCTGTCGGCTGTCAATCACTTTCGCACACTTGCATTATAATATGTACCAAATCATTTTGAGCTGACTAGGGACCCAGTGATCGACGGCTAAAGTTGATAATAGTCAAAGTTGATCGAAATTCAACAAAATAATACTCTCCTTTCCCATTGCGGGCCTCCCTCGAAGCCCACAGTTTTCTTTCCAGAAGTAGCATAAATTAATCAAACATGTATAGTGGCTTCTCATCTATCTCAACAACTCTAACAAAAATGGGAGAATATGCAGCAATATTTTTCATCTTCTTAGTGGCATTTTATCAAACGTCTATAGCCTTAGCGACGGATGAATCCTCTCTCCTCATCCTCAAGGCCCGGATATCCGCCGACCCCAACAACATCTTATCCACCAACTGGACACAGGGGACCTCTTTTTGCACCTGGACTGGCGTCAACTGCAGCACCACCAGCCCTCCCCGAGTCACGGGCCTCGATCTTTTCAACTCTGGCCTCGAAGGCATCATCCCACGAGAACTCGGCAACCTCTCATTCCTCACACACTTGAACATCGCCAACAACAGCTTCACGGGGCCAATCCCCCATGAAATCGGGAACTTGACCCGTCTCCGGGCCCTGATAATGTCCAACAATCAGCTCGGCGGCAACATTCCAGCCAGTTTGGGATCGCTGACGAAACTTGAAAAGCTGAATTTGGCCAATAACCGCCTCATTGGGAGTGTTCCAGCGAGCTTATTCAACCTTCCGTCCTTGCAGGTGATCAGTGCGAAGCCACACACACACACACACATATATATATATATATATATATATATATATGTGTGTGTGTGTGTGTGCATATATATCGTTAAATTTAATTATTCGTATTATTTATAGCCTGTAACTAGTCCGACTCTTGGGGTCTTGGCTTGGACACTGCAGGTGATTTCTGTCACGCGTAACTATGGGCTCACCGGGGCCCTGCCGGAGGATATGTGCAGTAACCCGTCGACGAAATTGGAGCAGTTGCTGTTTTCGATGAGTCAGTTAGTCGGAAGTATCCCAGAAAATTTATCAAGGTGCCGGCAGCTCAAGATAATTGTACTATCTAAGAACAATTTCACCGGAAGAATCCCGGCGACCATCGGAAGCTTGTCGCAGCTTCAGATTCTTGGTCTGGGAGGGAACCAACTGTCCGGTATGTTTCATTGTATATGTTATAGTTTATGCTAGAAATTAGGAATGACAAAATGATTTTCAATATTGAACCCAATTCATATAATTTTGTATTGGGTTGGATTAGGTATAATATATTTTAAAATAGATTGAGTTGAGTTGAGTTGGATTTAATTTGATATGGTTAATATTGATATTAACTTATACTTTAGTTTATAATAGGGTGGTAGTGTGTTTATATTGGCTGCTAAATGAGTTAGCTCATAAATAAAAAAATATTTATTTTTTATTTAATTATATTTTATTTTAATATTTTAAAATTATCTAAATAATATAAAAATTGATAATTCTAATTTATCTTTTTTTGATTTTGGTTAAATATACAAGAATAATATATTGAACTTATTAAGAACCATTTTAAACCAATTTATAATTCGCCTTCAACTCATTTATAATCCATATTCAACCCATTTACAACTCAACCCATCTCCAACCCATTTATAACCTACATTCAACCCATCTCCAACCTATTTTTAGAACCTATCTTCAACTCAATTCATTTTCAACTCAACCCAATCCATCCAATTGTCACCCTTATTAGAAATGCTCCGTCTAGTTGATGTAGTTTTATGTTATAGTAGTCCCACTATCTTATATGGTTATATTGAATAGTTCATGCAAGTGCGATAATGGGTTTTTTAACAACCAAATGCACATAATATTCATTGTTTAGAACGTGAGATATTTGTTAGTTGAAGCTACGATTGTAAATGAGTCTAACTTGAATCTAGCATTTGAGCCCTCAAAGAATTTTCAAACTAGAGGACAAGCTCTAAATTTTGAGGTTGAGCTCAGTTTATTTATAAAAATAAAAATAAATAATTAAATTTAATTATTCTTAATTAATAAAAATATTATTTATTAGCTTTTATAAAATTACCAATTAATTTCACTTTAATTTTATTAGAAATTATGATAATATTATTGTTTTGTTATTAATAATAAATTAAATAAATTTTTTAAAAAATAAAAGTTTGTGAACCGCCTCACGAGCCTTCAAACAACTTTATTTGAGCTAGAGCCGAGCTTATTAAAAAGCTCGATCTTGAGTTTGAGCTCAAAAAACTAAATTCGAGTTGAGTTTCAATTGAGCTAACTTGACTCACTTTACATTCCGAATTCAAGTCTTATGCATGTATCTAGTCATAAAAAATGTAGAAGTGAACTAATTATAAATAACATAATCATTTACATTTAACTTGGAAAATATGCATTGCCTTATTTTTGTAAAAATGACATATATTTTGGGACAAAATTAAAATATTAAATCGACAAATATTGTGAAACGAATATAGTATTATCAAAGGAGATAACATTACGTTGTGGGCAACGTTACGGTAGTTGAATTATTTCATTATTTTCTCTATATTGGTTGCTAACATTTGAAGAATATATCAGTGCCCCATGTTCTCCGGTGCTCATTTATCTATCAACTGTTTTAATTTCCAGGTCCCATTCCACCCTCCATGGGCAATTTATCCAACTTGCACCAATTGGACTTGAGTTACAACACTATACAAGGCACAGTTCCTCTACAAATGGGACAACTCTCCAACCTAACATTTCTAAATCTTGGAATGAACAACCTTACAGGCATTCTCCCCCCATCCATTTTCAACCTCACCAGATTGCAAACACTCTCACTTACAGGCAACAATTTCTCTGGAACCCTCCCACCCTCCATAGACGAAGGCCTTCCGAGTCTCCGACTTCTCTATCTCGGAGCCAATCAATTCACGGGAAACATTCCCAACTCCATCTCGAATATCTCCGGACTCAATACTTTGGATGTTTACTTCAACTCATTCAGCGGGCACATACCGACAACTCTTGGCAATCTTCAACAGCTTCAAGTACTAAGACTAGGAGAGAACAAGTTCATAAACAACCTGTCCGTACTCGGACAAGATTTTCTTACGCCCCTCACGAATTGCAAGAATCTCACTATCATAAATATATCGCTGAACCCCATAACAGGGGCACTCCCGAGGTCCGTAGGGTCTAGCAATTTCTCTGCATCTCTTGAGAATTTTGTGGCCTTCTCTTGCAGATTTCAAGGGACGATTCCTAATGAAATTGGCAATCTAATTAGCTTGGTGTATTTGACTCTTGGAGATAATGAGTTGGCCGGAGTTGTTCCGTCCTCACTGGGACGGTTGAAAAACCTGCAGAGATTGTCGATCTATGGAAACAGACTCCAGGGCTCATTCCCGCAAAGCTTCTGCAGCATGGAGAACATGTACTATTTAAGTTTGGACAACACGGGTTTGTCTGGAGAGCTGCCGGCATGCTTAGGAAATCTCACCTCATTGCGGGAGGTTTATTTGGGAGATAATAGATTCAGCTCTAATATTCCATCAACTTTGTGGTCCATCCAGCGCTTGCAAGTCTTGTCCTTGTACAATAATTCGTTCGATGGCTCTTTGCCTGATCAGGAAATCAGCAATTTGAGGAGTGTGACAGAATTGTATCTGCATGGAAATCAGCTCTCGGGGGGCATACCAAGCAGTATTGGGAGACTTGAGAATCTGCTTAATTTGTCATTATCAGATAACAAGTTAGAAGGCTCAATACCTGAATCTTTTGCAGATTTGAAATTCTTGCAGCACTTGGATCTATCCAACAACAATCTTTCTGGTCCCATTCCAAAGTCTTTAGAGAATCTCTCAGATCTTGATTACTTCAACGTCTCGTTCAATCAACTTAGTGGAGAAATCCCGGACAAAGGGCATTTTGGTAACTTCACGCCTGAACTTTTTGAGGGAAATAAAGGTCTGTGTGGAGCGCCTCGATTCAAGGTCGAGGCGTGCAAAAGGAGTGCAACCAAATCATCAACTAAGAGCAAACTCATAAGATACATTCTACCACCAATAGCTTCAATAATAGTCGTAACGACTATCGTAGTCTTTTTGCTCAGACATTGTGGTAGAAAATCATCAACTCCATCTAAGTTGGCTGATTTTGGTCTCATGCATGAGAGGATTTCATACTACGATATTCTTCGTGCCACGAGCAACCTTAATGTAGAAAACTTGATCGGGAAAGGTAGCATTGGGTCCGTTTACAAGGGTACATTTTCTAGTGAGACGATTATGGCAGTTAAGGTCTTCAACTTAGATGTGCAGGGCGCATTCAAGAGCTTTGACACAGAGTGCCAAATAATGCGCAGCCTTCGTCACAGAAATCTTGTCAAAGTCATCACTAGTTGTTCCAATCTTGATTTTAAGGCCTTGGTGGTGGAATATATGCCTAATGGAAACCTTGACAAGTGTCTCCACTCTCTTGATTATTCCTTAAGTGTTTTCCAGAGATTGGGAATAATGATAGATGTAGCATCTGCAATTGAGTATCTACATCGAGGTTATTTGTCCCCGATTGTTCATTGTGACTTGAAGCCCAATAATATCCTTTTGGATGAAGATATGGTTGCGCATGTTGGAGATTTTGGAATTGCCAAGCTCCTCACGGAAAACCAAATGGTGGCACAAACCAAAACTTTGGGCACAATTGGATATATGGCACCAGGTAAAATTTTTTTTGCTCAATTAAATAACGAGTTTTAATTTTCTGTAAGTACTAGGGGTGCTTGCAAGAGCTCCTACTTTTCTTTGAAGTGCTTAATTTTAGATATTCTTGGAAAATAGTTAGTAGTAAAAGTAAGCAATTTTCTACTTAATGTAAAGGCAGACTTTACGAATACTCATCAATTGCTAAATAAACACAAAAAGCTGAAAAGGACTTATTTTAAGCTTTTGCAAACACGCCTTAGGTGGTATTGATACATACCTGGTAATTACCTATGTATCAACTTATGTTGGTTTATTGGCCTGACATATATTTCGCCAAATTTGTAGAGTATGGATCGTCAGGACTGGTATCGACAGCAGTGGATGTCTATAGCTACGGGATATTGTTGATGGAAACATTTACGAGAAAGAAGCCGACGGATGAAATGTTTCAAGGTGAGTTAACCCTGAAGAAATGGGTGTCTGAATCAGTATTAGTGCAGGATTGTGGATGCTGATTTAGTGAACACGGACGACGAATACAGTAAAGCTTCTCATGAGAAATGCGTAGAATCAATCATGAGAGTAGCCATAGGTTGCACATCAGATTTGCCTGAGGAGAGGCCTGATATGGAAGATGTTCTGGTTAGGCTCAAGATGATCAATATTCAACTTCACGAGACGGTGCCTAGAGTTAGATAAGAGTTTTATCACTTTTATTGAATCAATATTTATAATTGCATTGCCTGAGTTGAGAGATGTTTATGGCATTCTCAAGATGTGAATTGTTTTTTGAGAAGTCAAGTACTTATTAATTGACCCCATGCTACTATTCATTGTCATGATTTTGCTTATTGAAAGCTAAAAGTGGAAATATTTTATTTGGCAGTATAACTAGTAATGTCTTACACTCTATTTATGTGTATGATATAAAAAAAAAATATATATATATATATATATTAAATTAGTACTTAAATTATTTTAGGGTCAAAATATAAATATATTATTAAATTTCATTTATAAGAATACTTTTTTAAGAACTATTTGACATAATTTATTAGATAATAATAATCTAAAAATAAAATAATTATATAAAATAAATTACATGATAAAGAAATAAACACAAAAAGAAGAAAAAATGTCAGATAATTGTAATTAGAGAAATTATATTTTTTGTGTGTTTGAGAGAAGGAACTAAAAATACTAATTATTGATTTAATGAAGTTTTTTATTAAAAATAAGTTTCAACTTCCAAAACCCCAAATAATCTAGAAAGTAGTTTGTGGGTTGAGCAAATGAGTTTTCAAATTATATTGTGATATTACAATATTATTCTCTCTGTTTATTTTTTTATTGCATATGTTTACTAATTAGAAGGATAAAATTGACACATTAAAATTTAATATCCAAATTGAATTAATTTAATAAATTTTTTAATATTAACCACAATTTAATATAATTTTATTTATTTCACACATAGCTGAAGTTCAATTTTTATAAAATTACCAAAAGAACATTCATTTTAGACACAAAAATATTTTTTTTTATAATAGCATAAATAAGAATATTGTTGAAATAACCTCCGACCCCAACAGCATCTTGTCCACCAACTGGACACGGGGGTCCTCTTTCTGCACGTTGAGGGCTCTCTGGGGGCTCTGCCGTCTGATATGTGCGGTAATCAATCGGTTCTGTCGATGCTAGCAAAGTGGTCAGGTAGCTAATTCCATTTAAAATTCGCCACGTGTACTTTGGAGAAATAAAATGGGAGAAGTGAGAGAAAGAGAGAGAGTGAGCTGACAAATGTGGGTGTGTGGTCGCGCGAGAGAGAGAGAGAGTGTGTGTCCGTGTGTCTAATTTAAATATAAGAGTTGTGTGTGTGCGCGTAACATCATACCAAAAAAAATAATATAAATAAAAAGTATTAATTAATAATTTCATTAATCACTAAATACCAAAAAATTAATGTCTATCTCCAATAAATTTTTTTTACTAAACTAACATAATTAAAGTTGAGATGCAAAATGTTCATTAAGGAAACAATCAAAACTTCATGAGTCACTTTGATGTTAATTCCAATTATTAAAGCAACATCCCTACAAAATTTTATAAAAAAAATTAGTGAATTTACTAATACATTTTAGAAAGTACTTTTAAGTCAAATATAGTTGTAAATCTATGAAAAATTTAGATCTTATAGGGGATATATGCTTGCAAAATTTTTGCCCATATTTCAAATTCTATTAGTAGCCTGTGTAACACAAAATGTTATTTTACTGTACAAATCAATTTAAAATATGTATTGAGTTGATGAACTAAAATTTAACTTACCCCTGTATGCATAGCATGAGATATAAGATTCATAGTTGCATAAGATATTGGGTGTGAGACATAATATTGGTGAGTATGAAATTGAGGTGCAATTGGTGCCTCTTGGAGACGATACCCAAACTTATGTGGAAACTGTTGGGAATTTATGGCCTCTTATGACATTGTGACATTCAATACTTTCAATCGTTCTTTTCGTTTAGTGCCCTTTATACCCCTCTCTAAAAATCATCCCGAATAAACAACAAGATTAATAAATAATAATAATAATAATAATAATAATAATAATAAACTTACTTAAACTTTCCGCTTTTTTGCTCTTTTAATCCCAATGATTTGGTATGCACGCATTTGTGATCCCTCTTGATTTGACAAAAAGAGGATCACGAACAAATATTTAATTTTGCTCGTCAATAATCAAATTATCACATTTAGACTCCTCATCTAAATTGAATTTCTCAAACAAGGTAGTCAATTTTTCACGAGCATCATGGAGAATACCTGTTAACATACTCATTGTCTCCTCATGAGATTTTGATTGCACAGTTAGATCATAAAATGATCTCATTGAATCATTCATAAATACTATTTCAGAAATATGGCTACTTTCACTTTGATTTCCACTTGCACTCGTATAAGCACATAACTTGTTTTTCACATTTTTCATCCATCGCTTCTTTATATATTATTCAGGTATCAAGTACACTTTAAAATAGTTTAAGACTTTGAAAAAAATGCTTGCACAATATCCCCATGGACTCAAACTTATGACAAGTGCACATGACTTTGGTTTATTGCCTATCAAATAAGACAATTCTAACCTTTGAGTATTTTGGGATTTTACTATAAACTCAGTGAAACAAGGGTCAATCCGTGAAGGATCTTCTACAAATTCTAAACTTAAAGAGTCAATTAGTTCCATTTCAACCAACTTGTACAAGTTCATAATGTATATATCAACATGTTCCAACAATAAATTATTTTTCACAATCAATGATGGCTTCCCATGTTGACAGCAATTATCCTCTTTCTTTTCATTTGCACGCCAGCTTTTCTGAACTTTTTCATAATTAAGCACAAAATTGTACAAAGAAGTTGTCCTATAATCCATTTTTTTCAACACGGAATTTGTTCCTTCACTTCTTGATGTAGCCAACAAACCAACACTAAATCTTGTACTACTAAACGTTGTAACCGATTTGTACCTCAATTTGTACATGCTATTCAACCATTTATGATCACTAAGATTATATTCATCGACCATCTCTTTCCATATTGCCCCAAACTCTTATTCAGAATCACAATATGTCATGTATTTATGCCACAATTTCTTTAATCTTGAATCACAATTCAAATTGCCCAAATGTGAAGGAGCATTTTGATTGATATGCCATTGACATAACCGAT
This sequence comes from Petrea volubilis, assembly GCA_026212405.1. Classification (NCBI taxonomy): domain Eukaryota; kingdom Viridiplantae; phylum Streptophyta; class Magnoliopsida; order Lamiales; family Verbenaceae; genus Petrea; species Petrea volubilis. The sequence continues at coordinate 36,784,557 of CM047870.1, forward strand.
GATGTGAACATGGGAACACTGTTTCAATCGCATTCATCATTGTTTGGCATTCATCTATAAAAATTATTTCATGTTGTCTACCACTCATGGATTCAAGAAATGTCTTAAACAACCATTCAAAAGAATCTTCCGTTTCATCTGACATGAAAGCCAAACCAAACATCACATTTTATTTATGGTGATTTGGTCCCACAAAAGGAGCACATATCAAATTATACTTATTTGTTCTATACGTGGTATCAATTCTGCAACGATAGTCTCTGAAGAAAAAGTTCATCACCCTATTATCATCATCCAATTGTACATCCCAATAAATATAGGGCTCACTATTTGACCAGTTCCGAAAATGTTTGATTAATTTTGATGCATCTCCATTTTCAACCTTGGTATGCTTTCTTAAACTCCTGACGTAATCATATGCATCTTTTCTGACAAAAATCAAATTTTCGGGCCCACATACTTTCTCTTGCATGTGGGAAACAACACTAGCCACAGATATTCCCGCATTCACCATATTCTTTAAAGTTGATCCTCGAGCGTTTGAAATATTACGTGATGATCTTTAAAAGTAGGTTTCATCAACTGCAACCATTTCATAATTATGTTCCATCACAAACCTAGTCACCTTAAACTCTCTATCCTTTTCACGCCCAACTCTAAGCCTTGCTTGGCAATTTATTCTAGTTATAGGTTTTTGATAAGTTGGTATTTATCATTTGAAGATTTTTCATCCTTAACACCTTCAGAAGAACATTTAAATTGTTTCACTTGAAGTTCAAGGCTACGAGGAAAATATCGTTGATCTCCTTTTTTAACACTAAATTCTTTAGCATGTACATACTTAAAATACAAAAAATAAACATCTTCTATACTTTCCACATATTGGCCCACTGACAATCTACTCCCAAATTCATCTATGAGTGAACTCATAAATCGTACCTCTTGAGGTTTTGGCAAAGATGATTTCAATGATTGCTCTTCATATGAATTTGAATCAGTAGGTAATTTCGTTCCATTACGTGAATAATGACCTATAAAATCCACAAATTGCACACACACACGCCTCGCAAATTGCAATAATCTCACTGTCATAGAGATATCAGTGAGTTCTATAACAGGAAAGCTCCCAAGGTCCTTAGGCTCAAACAATCCCTCTCTGCCTCTCTTGAAAATTTTGTTGCCTGCTCATGTAGAATAGAAGGGACTATTCCTGATGAAATCGGCAATGTGAAAAGCTTGGTAGGGCTGACCCTTGGAGATAATGAGGTGACTGGATTTATCCCTGCCTTACTGGGACGGTTGAAAAACTTGAAGAGATTATCAATCTATGTAAACAATCTCCAGTGCTCAATTCCGCAAAGCTTCTGCAGCTTCACGAACATGTACTATTTGAGTTTGCAGAAAACAGAGACACAGGGTTGTCTGGAGAGCTGCCATCATGTTTAGGAAATTTCACTTCACGACGGGAGGTTTATTTGGGAGAGAATGGATTCAGCTCTAATATTCCATCGACTTTGTGGTCCATCCAGCGCTTGCAAGTCTTGTCTTTATTCCTTAATTCTTTCACTGGTTCTTTGCCTAATCAATGAAGAGTGTGAAGCGATTGTATTTGCATGGAAATCAGCTCTCAGGGGCCATACCAAGCAGTATTGGGAGACTTGAGAATCTGCTTAGATTATCATTATCAAATAACAAGTTAGATGGCTTAATACCTGAATCTTTTGCTGATTTGAAATTCTTGCAGTACTTGGATCTATCCCACAACAATCTTTCCAGTCCCATTCCAAAGTCTTTGGAGACCCTTTCTTATCTTAGTTACTTCAATGTCTCGTTCAATCAACTCAGTGGAGAAATTCTGCTAGGGGAGCATTTTCATAACTTCACTGCCGAGCTTTTTCAAAGGTAATAGAGGTCTGTGTGGAGAGCCTTGATTGAAGGTTGAGGCGTGCGAAAAGAGTACATCCGAATCATCAAGCTAGGGCAAACTCATAAGATACATTCTACCACCAATAGCTTCAATAATAGTCGTAACAACTATTGTAGTCTTTTTGCTCGAACTTTATGGCAGAAAATCATCAACTCCGTCTAAGTTGGCTGATTTTGGTCTCACACGACAGGATTTCATACTATGAAATTCTTCGCGCCATGAGTGACCTTAATGTAGAAAATTTGATTGGGAAAGGTGGCATTGGGTCCGTATACAAGGGAACATTTTCAACTGAGACAATTATGGCAGTTAAGGTGTTCAACTTAATTAGATGTACAGGGGCGCATTCAAGAGCTTCGACACAGAGTGCCAAGTAATGCGTAGCCTTCGTCACAGAAATTTTGTCAAAGTCATCACTCGCTGTTGCAATCTTGATCTAGAGGCCTTGGTGGTGGAATATATGCCTAACGGAAACCTTGACAAGTGGCTCTACTCTCCTGATTTCTCGTTATGTGTTCTCTAGAGATTGGAAATAATGATAGATGTGGCATCTGCAATCGAGTATCTACATCGACGTTATACGTTCCCGATTGTTCATTGTGACTTGAAGCCTAGCAACATCCTAATGGATGAAGATACGGTTGCACATGTTGGAGACTTTGAAATTGCCAAGTTCCTCATGGAAAACCAAACGGTGGCACTAACGAAAACGTTGGGCACAATTGGATACATGGCACCAGGTGACATTTTCTTGTTCAATTATATAGACTAGTAATATTAGTACACATGATGTATATGCGTAATTAAAAATAATTTAATTTAATTGAGTTACTAAGTTTTTTGGTAGTATCTTGCTATCAAAATATTTTTAATTATTTTTAGTAGATTTATAAAATTAGTATTAAGTAAAAATAAAATAATTTAAAATAAAGAAAACTAAGGAAACAACTACAAATATTTTTTTTTTTTAAAAATGATATTGAAAGCAGCATGAGATAAAAGATGATATAGACGGGAGAGAGCGAAGATGGAGTGTGAGATAAAAGATGATATAGAGGGCAGAGAGGGAAGTTGGAGTGGGAGATAAGCGTAAGAGAAGGGAGGAGAGAGAAAAGTAAAATAAGAAAAAAAAAAAAAAAGAAATTAACAAACCAAAAATAATTACTTAAAGGTTTTGTCCTTGAGGCCTTTACATAATAGTGGAGACAACGAGTCCTAATTTTTCTATGAGTATTGAAGAGTACTTGCAAAGATCAAAAGTGGTTACTAAAAAGTGTTATTTTTAAGCCATTACATAATAGTAAAAATAACTAGTCCTAATTTTCTGAGTATTGAAAGATATTTGCAAGGACTCTACTTTTTTCGAAGTACTTAACTTTAGATATTCTTGGAAAATAGTGAGAAGTAAAAGTAAGCACTATTCTACTTTTAAAAATGTAAAAGAAAGCATTACATATACCCTTCAACGGCTAAATGAAAGCAAAGAGCTCAAATTTGTAGAGTACGAATTGTTAGGACTGGCATCGACAGCAGTAGATGTCTATAGCTACGGGATTTTGTTGATGGAAACGTTCACGAGAAAGAAGCCGACAGAATAAATGTTTCAAGGGGAGTTAATAATGAAGAAATGGGCGTCCCACTCATTATTAGCACAGATTGTGGATGCTGATTTGCTGAATACGGACGACGAATACAGTAAAGCTGCTCATGAGATATGGCTAGGATCAAAAATGAAACTAGCCATAGATTGCGCATCGTATTTGCCTGAGGAGAGGCCTAATATGGAAGATGTTCTGGTCAGGCTCAAGAAGACCAATATTCAACTTCACCAGATCTCATTTATGTATGAGTCGAGCCTAACTAAAACGGGCAAGATGGATTTTTAACTTCAAATTAGACCACATTAATTTTTGAGTTGGAATTGAACCTTAGTCTCTTCAAACACAGTGCAGTTTTTCTTTTCTTTTCTTTTCATTTTTTTTTCCATCATTTTCTTTTATAATTAACAAAAAGCCGACGGTGCAAGGTAGAAGGTCAGAACACACAGGAAGCCTATGATCTACAGAGAATATTGTAAGGCATATTCATAAGACAAACCCTAAGTCGCTCACCGGGATGGGGTTTAAGCCGATTGACAAGTTACTATGCATACAAGGCTTCTCTCGTTTCAGTATGAAACATGGCGATAAAGCTTGACAAGTTTGCATAATACAGAGTGATTCAGTCCTCCTCTCATGCACCGGTCGCATATAAGCGCGTCCACTCCTTTGCTGCAAGAAGCAAATAATGTCACTCAGCTAAAGATAAAACAAACAAGAACTTTCTAAAACAAAACAGAACCATAGTCGGAATAAAATTAAAGCACATCGGAGAGTCCACAATTGAATTGGAGAAAGCTGCACTTTACCCGTTTCAACTGCTTCGGTTTCATTGGCCTTCCAATGTTTAGCAATGTTATCGGCAAGTGGATCATCAGGGTTTGGTGCACTAAGAAGTGCTTGTATGCTGAAATCAAATGAAAAAAAGATGATTTTTCTGAACTTTCAAAATAATTTATAAGGATAATTACCATAAACCCCCCAAAGGTTTGTCATTATTATGAAAATGCACATCTATCTAATGATATTACAATTACCACCTTTGACATTTGCTTCCATTTTACAAATAGTAGCAGCCATTAGTCGCTCCAATCACAAAAAACCACTCCATCTATTAGTGTCAGGGGGTGACGGTTATTTAACAGACAAGAGTTTTTCTTTAATTGAAGCAAACCTTTTTTTTTTCGTTTTGTAATTATCCCTTACTTATAAGGAGCACTTCAATTTTTTTAATGACAGAAAACATTAATCACCTTAGTAATACAGTTCGAATCTGGAGGGCCGGGCTCCACTTATCTTTCAGAATATCAAGGCATATCCGACCAAGCTACAGCACAGAAGGCCAAAAGCACAAGAGTGAAGATTCACCAAAGGTTCTTTTAATAACGATAATAAATAAAATCAAAGCAACAGCATAAAATATTGAAGTCGATACTTGCCTTGTCAATGTTAGGATGGTATATTTTAGTAAGAAAGCGCACCTGTTGAATAAAAATTATGAACGATCAACAAAAACTTGTGAGAAAAGACACTGGAGTAGGATGGCTGCAATTCTCAGTTTCTCTTGCAAACAAAATAGAGCATATTAAACAAATTAACAATCAAATCAGATCCTCCTACCATCAGTGCGATTTTAGTCACACTGCACATGATACAGGTACGTCCCTCAGCTACTGATTGCATAACGTTTGAAACAATATCATACTTAGAGACTAGTAATAGTGGCAAGACATTCAAAATTTCACAAAAGAGGGCAACAAGAATGGCAGAAATGTAATAGTAGAGATCATATGGCTCATGGATAAATGATCCGGACTGAAATAAGCAAACCAGAGATGCAGTTAACCAGAACCTAACGGTTGAAGAAATCAAAGATAGAGCATACTGAAATTACCTTAGGAGGTGTCATAGGATATTCTTCAGGTAGAAACAATTCGAGCTTGAATACACCTCCTTCATAAAAAAACAAAAAAGTGGAGAAAAGGTTAAGATATAACATCATCAACTCATGCATAATGGAGAGGAATAACAATAGCGGAGAGGGAGGGCAACAGTTCTTCGCAAGAAAGAGATAGCCCATTATCATTCATAACGTTGGTGTAATTAATTCTTCAACCAATGATGAACAACATCATGCATCATATTGAGCTATGTCTCCAGGTTTGTTACATGAGCAATACATTATTTTGACACAATACAGCATTTAAAGCAGGCTCACACACAATCTCACGAATATAGTCTTTTACTCCAATTTCATCACCAGCATTGCATCATTCCATTTTCTCAACCACCCCCCCTTCCCAACCCAACCAAAATGTCCAGAAAAGAAGAAAGGAAAAAAAGAATGAGGAAGACGAACAATACAGAAAGGAATACAGGAAGGCTCAGAGAGAGCAGTGGCATTTTCCGACTAACATAGACTTTTTTCTTTTATAGAACATCACATAACCATACCAAAATACACATTCATGGAACAAATTTCGACTAATATGCCCACCAACACTGCATCATCAATAACCATATCATGCAGAAATAACAATCAAAACAAGACAGGATATCTTACCTTCATATGGAGATTGGGATGGACCAAGTATCATCACATTGAAATAGCGCATGTTATCCTCTGAAGGTGAAGCACTAATTCCGGGAGCTATTTTAACATATAAAAGTAATCAAAAGAATTATCATCCAGCAAATGAAATCAATAAAATATCAGCACGATTTAGGACCTATATTTTCTGTTAACAAACGTGAGAGTCCTATCAGTATGTTATGAATCATAATGCCTCTTTTAGCAAACAGTTTCATAAAAGTCCATAAACAGAACAAAACAATACCTTAAAACCAAACTACCAAACTATTATATAAAATGTCATTGTGTTGCAAAATTTTCATCCTATTTAATAAGTCTTGCCTAGTGCAATATACAATCAATATAATCTAGTGGTTAGCTAAATAATCCATAATAATGAACATCTATCTGAATACAAATTTACACAACATGTGACAGAACTCAAGAGACCAAGAAACCATAATCTAGTGCTGGAAGCACTTCCCTTTTCCTTTTTTTTTTTTCTTTGTTTCTTTTTCCTCTAGCAATTTGACAAGAAAGTGCCATAAGCAATCCAATATCTCCGAAAAGCATGAAACATATTTTCTCTTTTCGTCCTATTGCCACCCCCACCCAAGAAGAAGAAGAAGATAGAAAGTTCAAACGACTAAAATATACAATTTTGGAACAGTTAAACCAATAAACTAACATATTTAAATTCAGAAGCCACAATTAGTCACTCAAGTAATAACAACAGACTCAACACACGATTCCTTCAAAAACACAAATCCTAATTATGATTACTGAATGCTATATGTTCTAGGCGACACAAATAAATAAAACTCAAATAATAATCAATTCACGGGGATTCTATCACCAGAATTCGGGGGGAGAAAAAGAAATTCAATGATAACAAACCATATACATGATCAAATACTTGGCACAAACAAAAAAAATAAGCACGCAATATTCCGACACACATACAAACAGGTATGGAGGTAGACCTGGTTCACTGAGAAGCCGTTGTGTTTCCTGCAAAAACAAAAACAACCAAAAAAAAGAAAGAAAAGGAAGATATCAAGCGAAGAAATAGATTACGAATTGGATCAAAGAAATTATGCAGTAATTTAGAATAAATTACAAAAGAAATACCTTGATAATTCGCCTAGGTAAATTGCTACTCGCCATTTGATTACTTTTCGGAAATAACTCGAGAAATATGAGAAAGTGATGAAGAAGATATGATATGTGGTGACCGTGATCGGTGAGTGGCTCCCTAACGCATCATAAAATAGGGGCCCTCCTGTCATATATTTATTATACATATATTTTTTTATTTTTGGTTTTATTATTATTGCCTGTGTCTTATTCCCTCCAAGTCGTATTAGATTGATCTCACGAAATTTCAATTAAAACCAACTGTTGCTGCATTGTTTTATATATCATTCCTTATAGATGTGCTAAACTATGGAATATTGTCTTAAACTAAGGTTTTATTTTTAAAATTATATATATATATATATATTTATTTAAATTATCATTTTATAGTGTGATCGATATTAGTTAAATACATTTTTTGTTTTCAAAGATTTGATTCTTCTACTATTAGTTTCAATGAAGAATTGAACAACCTCATAATTTTAGGATTTTAATTTCGATTGAAGCACAACATTATCATGCAAAACCAGAAAAATTATAAAACGAAAGGCTTCGGGCATTTTCAGTTACCTTTATTAACTAATCTTTTTATTTTCAAAATTTGGATTTGCTAGAATTGGGTTTTGTGCAAAATTTAAAAATATGTTGGACTATATTATAGGTATAAAAATAAAAATATATTTAATTTGCGGTGCTTTTTGGTATGCTAAAACATGTTTTGAAAGTATATATATATTTAAATAAATTTATGGGAATTTCATTGTTGTAATCTTAAGATATAGCGTCCTAGGCGTGACAAACGCTAAAAAGGAGATGGCAGCTTAATAAAAATGTGGTAGAAAATGACCATCGCAACATTCAAATAGTGAAAAGTGAGAAGAAGCCTCCGGAGAATAAAACAAAATGGAGCGCATTTCATGCAATCCGTGTCTTATGTAATGCATTTGTGTATCAGTTTATGTATGTTAGACGATTAAGATTAAAAAAGAGATGGAAAAAAATATGATTAAAAACATTGAAAATTCTTTTTTTTTTTTGTTTTTTTAATTCCAACCGTTCATCAATACATACTGTGGATATTACTAAGTGTAACAAAATACGTTATACGAAAGTGTTACAGAAGACCCACACTGTATTTCATGTTAGTCTACCACCTTTGAAGCTTACAAAGAACCACATTAATTTACCTGATATGACTCTTCTAATCATGGTGGCAAAATTATGGTATACGAGTCTCGGTTAATTTATCAAATTTCTAAAAATCATAAATGCATTAAGAGTTCATATGCTATAAGCTCCTTCAATTTTTCTCCTCAATTTTGTCACTCTTTTAAGGCACAAAACCATTATCTTCAGCATCTCCGACAAAGAAAGAATTGCATAATTTGCAGGAATATGCAGGCAAATCTAAGGCAGCGTCAGCAGCCAATTTGTCTTCATCAAGTATGTCAAGGTTGTCCAATATACGTTCCTGCATTTGCATTTTTGCCAACAAGTAAATACAAAAAGCTCCATCCAGCTGGAAAAGGAGAAAATTTTCAACTCAGTTACCGAGTCTCGAATAAGTATATTGCTTACCGCACTACATGATCTTCGAAGGTACCCCACGAGCACTAACTGCATCTCGTTATCGTAGTTGCCAATATCACTTCCGTTGATTATACATGGTTGCTGAAGGAGCGAAAAAAGTCACTCAATGTTAACTTATTTGATGAAATTATATGCAGGTGATCTTCAGACTCATTAAAATCGAATGTCTCAAGCTAAAGTAATATATCCTCACAATCTTTCTCTTAGAATTACATCCAGCAAGGCTCCAACCGATGCTGATCACAGCCTTTGAGACCTTCTGTCCATCAAATTTTGCCCAGCCAATGTAGAGTCCCCATATTTGATCAGGAAGAACAACAGAAAGTCCAGTATCTGGATCAACAATCGCTTCTCAGATATCTTTTTGAACAAATCAACACATAGCTTTAGGACAGACTGCAGGCAAGGTAAAAACGACCGTCACGGGACAGTTATACACGTGAAAGGTAAATATTTCTTGAAACCTGTACAAGTCTGGAGAAGCCCGTCACTAAAGACACCTGCTAGACGAATGGGTTCAATAGGCAAAGTATTGTCAACCCCTGGAATCATCAAATTGATGTTATGATGGTACAATTTTAGCAAGGGATGAAGAGAATTAATAAAGTGAATGCAATAAAAACAAAGAGATATACAGTCTCCAAATGGTGGAAGACCCCATTGTTCTGGCTGGAATTCTAGGAGGGAGTGAAGTATTGAATCAGCAATGGAATATTTATCAGACTCAATTTGGAGAGATGGCACTGCTAGAACCTTCATTCCAGCAGCCTTTCCTGCTTTGACACCAATACTGTTGAAAACAAGACATGGAAAATATTCATGCACGCTGATAAAAGCTAAAATCAGCTCTGGTGATTAAATGGTATCTGGACAATAGCTTGCAAAATTCAAAGTCATCCCGGTGGGATGTATAAACCTAGAGAAAAATTAATTCTTATTAGAGCTTAAAAATCTCACATGAGTACTTTTACAATGAGTCTTGCAGCCCACGACACTAATTTCCATACATACACATTATGTTCTTCTAAAAGAATGAATCCATAAGTAGACCATCTATGCGAATGTAATCACACAAGACTCTTAAAAGGTCTTTCAGTTGCAAAAGCCTGATAGGAGTTTGCTGATATTTCAACAAAGTTGCCGAGCAGTTTCACCCAAAAATTAAGACCAAATAAGTAATGAGATAAGCAAGAAGTTCAGAGAAGCCATGAAGCTCTCAGCATCAGAGGATAACACTTAAAGGCTGCAGAACTTAACAGAGTCTCATAATGAAGAAAAAGTACAGAGCAATTCCAAACAGAATTGTTCTTCACAAAACAAGAATGCAGGTTGGGAAATGTTTGCTATGGCCGTCAGTTTATAGGGAACTGCATTCTCTTTTGAAATCCATTCAGATCTCATCTCCACTCAAGTTCCATTAGCTGTTCTCTGTTGGACATACACTAATTTTTACTTGATGTGCTCATGCATTCAATTTGGACTGAAAATGATTTTACAGCTGAAGAAACTCAAAGGCACACAACTTTGACAAGGCTGTCACAGATTACATCTCTCAAATATGACTTCCAGTACAGGGTGCGTGATGAAGGATAATCTTCAAGAAATACGAGTAACTTCAATGAAAAACTTACAGAGAATCTTCAATCACAAGGCAATGCAATGGATCCACTCCCATTCTTTTTGCAGCTTCCAGAAATCTGAAGCAGCAAATTTTGCATATCCTCAGACATAAAAAGAGAGTAGCACATTGGGAAAAAAGATAACATCGGATATAACCTAAGATAATATCCTGCACATGACAAAAGCTATAACAAACTCATGTTATACTAATAAAAGATGTTGTTTAGTTTTGAGTTCAGACGGAAGTTAATTTTCTCGATCTGGAAATGAAAGTCTGGACAAGAATAGTTTCACAAAGCAATAAAAAAAAATAATAATTAAAAATGAGATTAAACATGACCAAGAATATACAACTGTTAGCAAGACAAAGTGAAAGTCAGAAAAGTGTCACAATAGTGAAAATCTTTGTCTTACAAATCTGGCGAGGGCTTCCCTGATTCGACTTGGTCACTTCCAAGGATCACAGTAAAGCCTTCTGTCCAACCTATGAACAGAAATAAGATGAGAGTTTGTGTTCGTTATGTGTGGGGGATGGAGAGCGGTAAGACTTCGAATTTCTCCAAAGAAAATAAAAGCTACAAATTCACAAGAGAAAAACATTTAGATAAAACCAACAATAAAAGCTTCATTATTCAGGGAAAGCGTCAAACGATTGTTGAAGATACTCGTTGGAGCCCAAATAGGGTCCATGTATCAGTGTATTCCACATCCATAGGGAATCCAAATTCGTAAACAAGCAAGTAAGCTAGAAGAAACTTTGAGCTGATATTTGATAGGGATTTTTGGACAGAAAACAAGAAATCCAATTTCGAATCCTTATGCAAAATATTTGTGATAATGCATCAAAAGTCATGCTAAACAAGTTCAGTGCTTTAGCTGGGGCTGAGAAACATGAATAATCCCAATGGCTTGGTACGATAAATAACTCATTTAAATAGAACTGTACATGAGCGTATATGTGATAAATCATTGGAAACAACATTACACCACATGATTGGAAAGCTACTTCGCTACTTCAGCATGCCCCTTTTGAAGGGACTACACAAACAAGAATTGCAGTGACTTTTACCAATTCAGAATCTCAGTACATGGCCGTGACCATGAACAAGATGTCATGTCTAACAATATACAGGACTTCCAACCGTAGGCATAATGCAAAGAATGACGAGTTTAATAGATTTAGTAAAAGAGATGGGGAAAATAACCACGTTACCCTCATGGTGTGATATTTTTCCATCTATATTCTTCCTCAAAGAATTTGAAGCAAGTCCGAATGGCACTTCATGACTCCGAAGATGTCTCATGAGACGATTGGCACCAGGAAGTGGTTTGGCCAGCAGCCACCTATATCAAAACATGTTACAATATCATATTGAGACATCTTTAGCAAATAGTCTGCAATCTGCATATAAAGAGAATAATTTTTCACAAGTGACAGCTTCAATTCTAAACGAAAAATGATTTAGTGCCAAAACAGATATCTAGAGACTCACTTTCCATGGTACATTGGGATAATTTCCTGGGTAAATTGATCGGGCGTCAACGGAAGTTCATAATCATTCACAATCGAAACAGATGATTCTTTGAAAGTCATGCCCAATCTCTTCCTCTCCTTTTCATCATCCTGAACCTTCCCATATTTCGCCAAGAACTCCCTGAGAATGTTCTTCGTGAGTTGCTCTGAGAACACACAATCCCACAACCACCAAATCCAGGTCAACCCCAAATTCCCACAAATCACCAAACTCTGCGGACCCAAAACCAGAAAAAGAAGCGAAAATCATACCTGTGTTCAAAAGGGTCCCGTCCAAATCAAATATGACGGCGGATATCTGAACCTTCGGATCAAGCGAGTTCTCCATGGCAATGCCTGTATCCTATGAATGCGCGTGTTGAGATTTTGAATGGGTTGAAAGGGAAAACAGGGGACTTATCATTAATATACAGAGGGTGCCCGATGAGGGATTGATTCCCATGGCAACGAGGCTGGTGGTGGTTTGCGAATAGAAGACCAGTGCGAGTGCGCGCGCGCGTGTGTGCGTGTGTGAGAGAGAGAGAGTGTTCCCGCCTTTTTCTCGAGCAAGATTGTAATTGTGTCAGGGGGTCGTGTGATTAAGGGGAATTTGGAAGAGGCATATTTTCTGGCATATACGCTAGAAACCAATTCTCTTCCCAAACTTGCATCGGTATATCCTCAACAAATACTAAAGAATTACACCATAGTTTTTAATTAAATTAAAACTTGTATTGAATAATAATTTCCATACGAGATACAATTAAATATGTATTGTCGCGTGTCGATAAGATCTAACTTAATTGATGGAGTTAATGACTCAAAATTATAAAATTTGAATTTGATTTCGATACACCCCAAATTGTGTGGGTATTTCTTACCCCTAGTTTTCACTATCAAATTAAAATAAACTACCAAAAGTTTCCAATAGATCATAGATGTCTTGTGGATTTAGGTCACTGCTAGATAGTGTCGTCTATCTAAGGCATCTCACAATTTCCTTTTGATTGTTAGGCTTTCTCTTTTTAACCTCAAAATCTTATTTGACCAAACAGCGCATTGTCCCATACTAAGACAATATTTACACATTCGATCCATATCAAGTAAAGATTGTAAAGACATTTTCTCTATTTATCTTTCGGGTAATATTCGATTTTTGAATTATCTTAGGCTTTTTACCTCCAATTTAATAGGAATCACTATATTTGCTATAAAATTCAAATATATTTATATTTGATGGTGTATGGTGACAGTTTAAACTTACAAAGTTAAAGATCGTATTCGAAATTAATGTTTAACTTTTTAGAACAATACCAACATGCAAAGTGAGTTCTGGTATTGTCCTCGAGCGTAGATACTCTAGTGTGTGCCCCATTACTCAACTGAATGTTAAGTAAATTTGAAATTGAAATCAATTCATACTTAGAGTTGAGGTCTCGTTTTTGTTAGAGCTCAGACCTCCAAGTCCTATCAATCTTTGGAAGAAAGAGTCTCCATTAAGTTGGAGTCTTTAACTCAATTATAATTTCATTACAAGATCTTACTTAGTCTTTTAACACAAATTGTAGTCTTTTTGAAAGGTTAACTCAATCGTTGTCTAGATAAGTTGAGTAACACGCGTTGTATTTCGACAATGCCGAATATCTGCTCATAAAATGACAGAATTATCCCTCATCAATATTAAATTAAAATCTTTATTAATATAGTAGGTTAATATTCCTCAATCTGAAGTCTAAACTAAGCCGCACCGATCAAACCCAAATGGAACTCAGCGTACATCATCCCGCAAACCCAATGTGCCCTCTGACTAGGGGTGATAATTGGACGGATTGAATTAGGTTATATTAAGTTGAGATAAAGATGAGTTGGGTTAGAGATGAATTTCAAAAAATTGGCTGGAAATGAGTTGGATGTGGGCTGTACATAGGTTGAAAATTGGTTGTGGATGGGTTTAACATAGTTTCTAATGGATTTAATGCATAATTTTTGTATGTTTAATCAAAAACCAAAAAGATAAATTAAATTTATCAATTTTTAGATGGTTCTAGAATATTAAAATGAATTACAATCAAATAAAAAAATAAATATTTTTTTATTCATGGGGTAATTTATTTAGGATACAACATAAACCCATTACCCACCTATCATCAATCCAATTAAAATCCAATATCAACTCACACCACATGAGGCTCAACCCACTTTACCCAATCTAACCTAAAATCATGTAGATTAGATTTAACCCGCATGTTAAGAACCATTTTACCGCCCTTACCTCTAAACAAACCCTAACCCCCATTTTAAGGGTTAAGGAGATCGGAAAATTTCCTGCATACATTAAAATTTAAACTTCATTCATACACCAGTAATTTTATCATGTTATGCATGTAAATATATTTTTTTCAAAAAAATTAAAAATGTAATAAAACGCATCCAAGAATTTCACTATACTTATAAAATTCTACCCAAGTGGTATTTTATCATTTTTAGTGGTGGCAAACGAACAGGTTGAGTCAAATTTGTGTTGAGTTCTATTGGATTGGGTTGAAAATAAATTGAATTCTAAATGGATTGTAAATTGGGTGGGTTGGTAATGGATTTAAGGCGAATTGATAATGGGTTCATGCCGCTCTTTAACAAGTTCAACATAAAATAAAATATATTTTTTTCAATATAATTTTGTATATTTTTTAACTATTTACTTGATCTAAAATATTCTTTAATTTGCAAAAATAATTTTATTACTAACTTTCCAAATTTGTGAAATATTATCAAATTGTAATGTTTTTCTCGTTAGAGCCATTTAGAAAACTACTTAAACTCATTTAGGACCCAACAAATTTGGAAGTACATTAAAGCCTAACCCACTTCAATCCATTTATAAAATTTGAAAACTCAACCCAATCCAAAACTAATTAAAATAAGTTAAAATCATAATTTTCAACCCATTTTACCACCTCTAATTAAATTGAATAAAACGATATTAAAGTTTTATTTTTGACATCAACTTACTCTGCATCCAATAACTAAAAACATCACTTAGATAATATCCAAATGCGTAGCATAAAATTATCCATGTGCCCAAAAATAATAAAACACTAATACGATTATTATGGACACATGGCTTACGACCTAACAGTACATTTTTTTTTCAGAAAATATTTGAAAATGTCAAGGATCAAATAATTGTACAGCATTGCTATTGATTTTTTTTCCAGAAATTATTAGAAATTGTCAAGGATCAAATAATTCTACAGCATTGCTATTAGTTTTTTTTTCAGAAATTACTAGAAATTGTCAAGGATCTAATCATTGTAGAGCATTGCCAGATTAGTTAACCGGTCAATTTGGTACATCTTGAATGAAGAATATGGTTGCACCTGGTAATTCAAAGATTAAACATTTCAACTTTCTTCAGATAAATATAATGGCGCCAAATTATTAAAATAAAAAAGAAAAAACACCATCCCAAGTTTGTTCGTACAAGCCTTTTCTTTTTTTTAGGTTTCTTCTTGGTATGGGTACGAAGCTTTTCAAAGAACATGGAAATTCCTATTCCGCTATGCAACATTCCCAGGAAAGAAACAAGAATTCCAATTCCCACTTTCAATCCCTTGATCAGTCAGAACATTTTCATTTTTCAAAGCCTCTTATCAAAGGCATCATTTGAAAATTTTCAAATTCCTTATCATAAATCGTATCCGCAACTGATTCAAAATGTTCTATAGCAACACAGAGAGTAACATTTCAAATGTGAATAACTTATGTCGCCAGATTATCAAATCCACAGAATCAAATTTTGGCGGCCAACAAATAGAAGGCAAGAATAGATCGAGTGCATCGGTCCAAAGAGGCAAACAAACACAGAAACTTTCATCTAGGCTAAGGTAGTCACTAAAATTAAACCACCCATAGGCCACATAATCAAAGTCCACAGGCAAGGGAGGGGGGTGCCATATAAACCACAAGCCAACACCAATAATAAAGAGTAGTCAACAAAACGATAAGACCCAAACCATGAAACAAGTATCTACTAACACGCAAAAGAACAAACATTCCATGGGTAAATCATCATTCTGTCTTCCTCAGACATTGCAGGCCCTAATCACGCAGCAATCTTCACTGCAAGGTGAACAAGTCAGGTCAGTATATTCTAGCTTTGTTTCGTTTGTAAGCAGCAAAAAGATGTGGAAGATGGGGAAATAACATACCTCTGCACCATCACCTCCGGCTTTGTTGGCGGCATCCAGTTTTTGCGCATCTTCTGCATCAAGGAAAGTGATTTTAATAAGATCCAATATTTTCAGTACAAACACACAAAGTTCTGGATTATGCGGAAAGTTTTCTAACTTAATTCATTCTCTACAAAGAAAGTAGTAAGCAACCCAAGGAGGTTACACATGAGAACTAATTTACTCTCGACTGAAACTGTGTTCGTCAAAATTAATCCAGTTACCTGCATCCTCTGGAATGTCAGAGGTCCACAATGTCAGATTGTCCCTGAGAAGCTGCATAATCAAGGTGCTATCCTTGTATGATTCCTCATTCAAGGTATCAAGCTCAGAGATTGCTTCATCAAAAGCTTGCTTTGCAAGGTGGCATGCCCTGAGAAGACAGTTGACTCAATTGACAGAGTGATAGAATGAATCAATACTGATTAGATTCAATAAAATGACTAACAAGACAGACCTTTCAGGAGAGTTCAAAATCTCATAGTAGAAGACTGAAAAATTTAAAGCCAACCCCAAGCGAATAGGATGTGTTGGAGGTAGCTCAGCCTCAGCAGTGGTAGTCGCCGTCTTCAAGCAAGTCCCAAGAAGAAAAATAAGCAAACAGATATAGATAGGTAGATTAGTATGCAGATAGAGAGCAAGGATCATATCAACACTGATCAACAATGGAAAATGGTTCCAACATTCCACGAGATCATTCAAGTGCTTCATGTAAATAAACTCTCTTGAAACTAACCACAAAAAGAAAACTACTGAAAATAATAATAATAATAATAATAAAAGAAGAAAAGAAAAAGAATTAAGAAAAGGTGGATACACATCTACAAGTTGGAAGTTGGACAAAATAGAAAAGTTCCTCAATCCTTAGCCCTCCATTTTGCGGGAAATGTACATTCTAAGCTTTTGAAACCAAATTCATGCAGTAGAAAGCAGGAGATCAGAATAACAAAGAGATTAAAGTCGGAAAATGCAAAAGCAACTTCTGTGTTGGAAAAGAGGAAATTTTATATAACATTAAATATTGATATGGAACGGGTTAAGACTAGCATTTCTCACTTCCCATGTGCAACAGACACCAATTGCAGTCCTTAGGAAGATGAGTACAACAGACACTACTTGATGTCCTTAGGGGAGATGCATAGGAGAAGTGCAGAGCATGGACTTCCTGTATGCTTACAATTTACAAATGCTCAGGTTGCTTTATATGATATCACAGGACATCACTGGCTGGAATGAGATGAATACGAAAAACTAGCAGTAATATGAGAGAAAAAAATGTGCTTGTACATTAAAATGAACCAGACCCATCATATCCCTCTGTTATCATCATATTTTCAAATATCAAGCTTACCCATTGTTCTAGGCATTCATAGATCGATTTTCCAAATAAAATTAGTAGAAGAAACAACACTAACTAGAAAAACACAGGCATTAAAGCCCTATGGTTTTGCTAAAACTATTTCTATCCATGATTAGTTGAGCATAAATGTTAATTGAAGTAAACCTGACTTATACCTCATATGCTTTCAGTGACTGATCGGCAACCTCTTTCCTATCATTACCAGTCTTGAACTCAGCAAGGTACCGATAATAATCTCCTTTCCTGTGAAGTGAAAGAAGATCAATTTAGCATCAAATTTAAAATACCAAACTTAAAGTTGCAATTAAGAACAGACAGTGAAGCCCTCTCACATCTTGTAGTAGAACACAGTGGATTCACCAGCTGTGCATGAGGGAATAAGATGTTCATCAATGACAGTCATGATGTCACTGCAAATGTTGGTCAGCTCTGACTCCACCTTCTGCCTGTACTCCTTGATTCGCTTAGCATTCTGCTCATTCCCTCTCGACTCCTCCTTCTGCTCAATTGATGACAAGATTCTCCAGGAAGCTCTTCGAGACCCAATCACGTTCTTGTAACCAACTGATAGCAAGTTCCTTTCTTCTACCGTCAGTTCCACGTCCATTTTGGCCACCTTTTTCATTGCTTCCACCATCTCTACATATTCAGTACAAATATTTTGTTACCAACAGATAGATTTATTTATCAAAACCTATTTGTCAAACAAACTTTTCCAATCAGCGAAGGCACTGCCAAAATTAAAGAGGAAACTTGAAAAATCAGAACATATTAACTTCACAAAAGCCCGGAAAAATTTAGCATATTATTTGTGCCATTTTAAATACACAAATAGATTCCCTAAAACAAACATAATACACCTAGAAGATCGTAAATGAATAGAATAATAAATCAAAATGAACACCAAAAAATCAGTTAAAACGAAAGAAAATAATAAAAACGGGGACATAAAAAATGGAAAATGGATTTTTGCAAAACAAAAAAGAAGAAGAAGGAAAAATCAAACTGAAAACTCCACCAAACTTAGGTCCGTCACAAAGTTCAAAAGCATCGATATAGAAATTTCAACTTTTCAACCTTCGAACCAAGCAAGCCGCGGAAGCAGCTCGATCAAAGTATCAACTATCCGAAGTTCAAATCTTCAAACTCCCAAACACGAAGAGTAATTGAGAAATAACCCAAACAGAAAAGAGATCCATCTATGTGCAAATCAACATCTACACATACATACATGCATATTCCATACATATACTTCGTCGACCGGGGAAAGGGTTTACCGTCGTAGCGTTCGGCTTGCTCGGCGAGTTTAGCCACGTAAACGGCGGTCTCGCGATCTGAAGAGGAAGCCATCGCCGATCTGAGATTACTTTCTCTCTCTAGGTTCTGACAACTGCCGATTTTTTGCGACCGGGGCAAGCGATTTTTACGTCAGAAAATGGAGAACAGCAGCAGGGAGTGGAGAGAGAAAATGCAGTTGAAAATACATGGAGAGAGGACATGATTGATTGTCTGACCGGCTATTTTCTTCTGTGCTTTCCCATCCGGTTTCTATCGGTTTCAACTGAAGTCGTATTGACTTGAACTACGAAACACCTTGGGCACGATTTTAGTGCAAAATATAGGTCACCTTTGAATTTAGTCGGTCCCACACCCATCTACCATACCAAACTCAACCCTGGATTATATATAGTTTAACCTAAGTTAATCCCAATCAAATTTTATCAATTTATACTAATTAAATGGCATTGTGAATAGGTATCCAAATAACTAAAATGAACTTACTTAGGTTCAAATTCAAGTTATTTGTTAATTGTTTATGTTATTGATTTTAGTATTGTATTGTATTGTATTTTGTGATGATTACTGCTCATATTATCCTAAAATTTTACTTAGTTCATGTTATTTGTTGGAAATTAAGTTTTAACGCGTCTACTCAATATCAATTTTTGTACATTATAATTTTTCTATGATAATGTTATGGATTTATTTGTGGTGTATATGTGCCATGTGTCTATTGTGGAATAAAAGAGAAAATAACGTTTGAAATGAAGATTTTGACAATAATTGAAATTTCACTTTAATGGTAAAATAAATCCAATATCTTTTCTATTTCGTCAAGTTTATCCTTTTGTGAAGTTAAAAAAGAATAAAATTAAAGAAAATTTGAAAATACATATATATATATATATATATATTGTTATGTCAAAAGTGGGAATATAAATTTTACCAATAACTTCAACTACACAGATCACTGATTATTCCTTAAATCTAACATTGTTGGAACAGCTCAGTCCATGTGATTTTCCATTTAAAATAAAAGTCGAACCAAATCTTTATTTCATAAATGGAAATTTATAATAATGCCCTCTGAAGTTAGGCCAAATTACAGATAGACCCTCTAAAGTATGAAAAATTACACATAACTGTCTTGAGGTTTCGGTCTAACTAACATTAAAAGAAAAGATAATGAAATGACTTTGTTATTCTTGTCGGAATATCAAGAAAAATAACAAAAAAAATTCCACAATTCAGGTTAAATATAAAATGACAAGTTTATCCATTTTCTTGATGACAATTCTCATTTCCAATAAGAGTATTATTGTCTACAAAAAGTTTGAATTTTTGAAAAAAAAAATGGTAAAATTAGAGTTCTGCTATAATTTTTCACTAATGTAAGCAAATCATGGTGTATTAGTGATCGGAATGCTCTACATGTTAGCCAAACCTAAACCTCAAGCGATGTATGTGTAATTTTTCATACCTAAGGGCGTCTAGCTGTAATTTAACCCAACTTCAAGGGGTCTAAGTGTAATTTTCCCTTTCATAAACATTACATATTGTTTTGTAAGCTTAATTGCCGACGGTTTATGTGTATTATTAATTTTATATATATATATATATATATATATATATATATTCTATTATAAAAAAAAAAGTCATTTTTATCTTACAAATGGCAATTTTATTTTTTTTTTGTAATTTTATAAAATTTATCCTTCAATTCTATGTGAAATAAATAGAGCTATATAAAATTATTGCTAATATTGAAAATTCCCATGAAATCAATTCAATTTGAATACCAAATTTTGATGTGTCAATTTTACTTTTTTAATTAGTAAAGACATGCAACAAATAAGTAAATAGAAAGGATAATATTAAAATATCACAATCCAATTTGAAAACCTATTTTCTCAACCAACAAATTACTTTCTCGATTATTTTGGATTTTGAAAGTTGAAACTCATTTTTAATAAAAAATTTATTTAAATCAATAATTAATATTTCTAGTTCTCTCTCTCTCTCTCTCTCTCTCTCTCTCTCTCTCTCTCTCTCTCTCTCTTACACACACACAAAAAATAATTTCTCTAATTACAATTATCTGACATTTTTTTCTTCTTTTTATGTGTATATTTTATCACATAAATTTTTATTTTATATAATTATTTTATTTTTTAATTTATTATTATTTAATAAATTATGTCAAATAGTTCTTAAAAAAGTATTCTTCTAAAAAATTTTGATAATATATTTATATTTTGATCCTAAAATAATTTAAGCATTAAATTAAGATATATATTTTTTACATCTTGCACACACATAGAGTGTGCGACACTGCTAGTGTGTATATATATATATATATATATATATGGGGAACTAATTTGCATAAATTAATCCAATGTTGTGATGAAATCGCATCAATTTGCATTTTCCCCCCTTATTTAGTCAGAAGAATAGGGAATTATAATAAACTCTACCAGTCCAAGGATTGTTTGTATTGAATACATAAAAAAAAATTATTATGTTTTTGTGGGTTTATTATATTTATTTATTTCATTAGTTTTAAATTTTGAATTGCTCTACTAATTTCATATATATTATTGCAGACACTAATTTTTTGGTCAATTATAGATCGACATGTTTAATTTTTTTTTTAAATAATCATTTTTTTTTGTTTATATTTTGGACTTGTTCAAATTAATTTCAATATAAAATAAAATTTTAATTGATGGTTAACTTAAATATGTCATATATAAATGTTTAGTAATAAAAATCATATCTTGCAAATAAATAGATCAAATATTAATATTTTGATAATTCAAATCACATCTTCTAGATATGAAAATAAATTGTTAATGCATTACGAATGTTCAATTCAAATCGCATCACTTCCGTCAAACAAATATGAGAAGAAGTTCATTCCTAAGTTTATAGATATGGGTCTTCATTCAAGTAAAAAAGCCATAAGAAAGCCGCAAAATTCTCTCTAGTCCAAGAAGATTCAATATGATCAAGTCAAGTCGTGTTTCGTGGATATTGTCAGATCAAAGTGCTCAAACCGCCATCAAGATCTTAAGCCTTGTTCAAACCAAAATCAAGAGATATTAGGCCCACGAATTAATGTTACCTGAAATTCACGCCCACTATATTTAAGGCCTTTTTTTTATTGAAGATCGTCACATCAATTTGCATGACATGCAATCGAGATGTTAAGCCCATAAATTATAGTTATTCATAAACAAATTTGAATATAGTTTACGATGTTCAAGGCATTTTTCTGATAAATAATCAAATCAATGGCGTTCACTCTACGATTCAAGATGTTAGATCCCTTTTTTATTTTTTGATGGTTAATCAAGATGTTAAATCCACAAATTATCATTATCTGAAATCAAATCCAAAACAAATATATAGTGTTTAAGGCATTTTTCTTGGATATAGCCAAATTAAGGCGTTCAATTTGTAATTAAGATGTTAAATCTGCAAATTGGCATTATTTGGAATCAAACCCACATAAAGTCCACAATACTCAAGGTGTTTTTCTTGAACATAGCCAAATCAAAGCGTTTGATTTGTAATTAAATGACATTATTCAGAATCAAATCCAAGTCATGCCCACCATGTTCAAGGTGTTTTCCTTGGAAATTGTCAAATCAAGACGCTTGGTCCACAATCAAAATGGTACACCTAACACCTCCAAATTGATACTATATGAAGTCAAATGCCAATATCAAATTAGGAAATTCTTTCATGGATCGGGTGCATGTATCTTGAGGTCCTAAATTCAGCCACGTATTAATATGCTAATTGTTTTAGGATAAATTAAGTCCACGCCACCTAAAGTATGGTATAATTACAAATTAATCCCTCTTATTTCAAAAATTATAAATACCCCCTCGAGGTTTAGGACCTTCTTGTAAACGTTAATAGAGATATATAAAAAACAATAATTTTCCTACAATCATAGTAGTCAACCTAGCCATCAGGAGATATACTTCGTTGAACTTGACAAAACTCATCAATCAATTTTGTAACTTCACCAACCGTCGCTAGAAGCAGTGGGCAACCAAGGTTCAGAACCAGAGCTAGAAGAGGTTTTGGACAAGTTCAGAGGGGTTTTTGAGGAACCCCACTCTTTACCACCTAAGAGAACTATTGAGCATCAAATAGCTTTGACTCCTGAAGCTATACCAAGAAAGCAAGTATCATATAAGTACCCACACAGTCAGAAAGAGGAAATAGAGAAGATAGTGAAGAGGATGTTAGAAGTAGGGATCATTAGACCAAACCAAAGCCTATTTGCAGCTCCTATCTTACTTGTCAAAAAGAAAGATGGCCAATGAAGACTCTGCGTGGACTATAGATACCTAACAACCATACAATCAAGCACAAGTTTCCTATACCTGTGATAGATGAGCTGTTAGATAAATTACCCGGGGCACAATATTATTCTAAGATTGATTTGAGGTCAGGGTATTTTCAAATTAGGATGAAATCGGAGGACATCTACAAGACCAATTTTGTCACACACATTGGTCACTATGAATTCTTGGTTATGCCTTTTGGCTTATGCAATGCTCCCTCCACCTTCCAAGCTCTAATGAACTAGGTTTTTGCAGATCAACTGAGGAAAACAGTACTTGTATTCTTTGATGACATTTTGATTTACAGCAAGACTAAACAAGAACATTTGAAACACCTACAACAAACCTTGGAGAAACTGCAAAAGAACCAGCTGTTTGCAAAGAAGAGTAAGTGCAGTTTTTTACAGACCAAAATAGAGTACCTAGGGTACATTATTTCCAAGGGTGGGGTAGCTACAGATCCTGCAAAGATCAAATGCACGAAGAGTTGGCCAGTACCAAGGAATATCAAGGCTCTAAGGGGATTCCTAGGACTAACTGGCTATTATAGCAAGTTTGTTAAGGGGTATGGAATCATCACCAAACCCCTAACAAATCTTCTTAAGAAAGATAGTTTTCAGTGGAATCAAGAAGCACAACTAGCATTTGACAAGTTGAAGGTGATAATGACTACTGCACCAGTTCTAGCACTTTCTGACTTCACCAAACCTTTTGAAGTGGAAACTGATGTGTGTGGGGTGGGGATTGGAGCAGTACTCATGCAGGAAAAAAGACCTATTGCATACTTAAGTAAAGCACTGGGAGTAAGGAATTAGGGTCTGTCCATCTATGAAAAGGAATTTATGGCTGTGCTCATGGCTGTCACTAAATAGAGACACTACTTGTTGGGGTACTACTTTGTCATCAAAACTGATCAGCAGAGTTTAAAACGCTTGTTGGACCAAAAAATTGAAACAGTAATCTAGCAAAAGGGAATGTCAAAACTTATGGGGTTGGATTATGAAGTTCAGTATAAGAAAGGAAGTGAGAATAGGGTAGCTGATGCATTATCAAGAAGGGAGTTTGAACCACAATGCAGTGCAATATCTATAACACTGCCCATTTGGGTGAAGGAAGTACAAGAAAGTTATGAGAGAGATGAACAATTTCAGCTTGTTATACAAGCCAAGGTGATAAACGAACAGGCTTTCCCTGAATACAAACTGCACTCCGGGCTATTTAAGAAAACAAAACAAAGTTTGTGTGGGGGAAAAGGGGGGAATAAGGGAGAGGATCACCAAGATGATGCACGATTCAGCCTTGGGAGGGCACTCAAATATGGTAGGGACATATGAAAGAACCAAAGCACTATTCTATTGGCCCCATATGAAAGAACAAATACATACATTGGTAAAAGAGTATGATATTTGTCAAAAAAACAAGCATGAACACACCCCTTACCCAGGTCTGTTACAGCTACTAACCATACCTTCACAAAGCATGGTCTCACATATCCATGGATTTTATAGAGGGACTACCTACTTCGGAAGGTACTAGTTGTAGTAGACCGATTCACAAAATACTCTCATTTCTTTTCTCTCACATACCCTTATTTCGCTGAACACATAGCTAGGTTATTTCTGGATAATATCTATAAGTTATATGGGTTGCCCATCAGCATAGTGTCAGATAAAGATAGGATTTTCACTAGCACGTTTTGGAGAACACTTTAGGCACTTAGGGACATCCTTAGATATGTCTACTGCATATCATCCTCAATTCGATGGGCAAACCGAACGAGTCAATTAGTGTATGGAAACATATCTCAGGTGCATGATACATTTGAAGCCAAAACAGTGGAACCGTTGGTTGTCAATTGTTGAATTCTGGTACAATACCAATTTTCATTCCAGCCTAAAGACTACCCCATTCCAGGCATTATATGGATACTCACTTTCCCACTTTCCCCTAGGACCTTACTCACACACTGAGCACAAGGATGTCAACTCATTGTTACAAGAAAGAGCACACTTTACTCAACAAATTAAAAAGAATTTGAAACGCACCCAAGATAGAATGAAATCTTACGCTGACAGAAATAGGTCTGAGAGGAGTTTTGAAATGGGAGATGAAGTCTATTTGAAGTTACAACCTTACAGACAGACTTCGATTGCAGTTAGAAGACATCTAAAGCTGGCGCCAAAGTACTAAGACCCATACAAGGTTACACAAAGAGTAGGAACGGTGGCGTATCAGCTACAGCTACCCCCAGAAAGCAAGTTTCACCCCATTTTCCATGTGTCACTACTTAAGAAAAAGATAGGAAGGAAGCACATACCTGTATCCAAGTTACCTGAAGTGGACGATGAGGGAAACTTCAAGATATATCCTGTAGCGGTGTAGAAGCATGATTCCCAGGGATAACCTGCCTGTACCTCAAATCTTGGTTCAGTGTGAACACTCGAGCCCTGAACAAGCCACCTGGGAAGACTACCATTACATCGTGAAGAAATTCCCCAAGTTTGATCCTTGGGGACAAGGATTAATTCACCGGGAGGGAAATGTAATGTCTCTGGAGTCGAAGCCCATAATTAGTGAGCACCGTCCAATTAGAGATGAAACGGATTATTCTTTGCTGCTGGATCGTGGTGACCATTGTGTTCAAAATGGAGAAAACGATGCAGTTTCACTAATGCATTGTCAAGAGGAGAAACGTGAAGCTTGGCGTAATCTAAGCCGTCCGATCAACAAAAGAACCAACGCTGAGGATCTTGGTGGGCGTAACTAATTCCTAACGGCCACTACACTGCATTACTGGACACAAAATTCACCTGGAACATTTTCAGATTTTCTGCACATTTGATATCGTTCCGTTTTTCCTTTTTTATTTTCTGCAAGATGTATAAGAACGCTAGATTTGATTATGAATGCAAGTATTTTCCCAGAATTCTCTTCTCTGCTCTCTTTCTCTTCTATTCTCTCCTCTCTTTCTCTTCTTCTCTCTCCCTATTCCCTCATTATTTCATAACTTTACTATTAAAATCCACAATCACACTGCATTCTTAGGTTCAAACATCCCGGATATCACATCATGTTTCTTGTTGATACAAAAGGAAGAATGCGCATTGTTCAGTACGTGGCTGTTCTGCAGAGTATATTCAACTTCGAGAGTAAAAATGATGTCTTAATAGGATTTGATACCGTTGACAATAGTTTTTTTTTTAATTTATTTTAATTCAAATATTTATAGAATTAATCGATCAGTTATCTTTTTATTATAATTGCTTTTAATGATATATTTGTGATCCCAGTATCTAGTGTTTGCAAGCTTTGCAATCAGTTTTCATCAATCGGTTAAGCTTTTCATTTTATACTGTATATTATATAATTATATTTAATCACATATACTTTTAGAACAATTCTAATTTAATGTTTGATCTTACACTAATTAGTGTCCATATACTTTGTATCAAGAACAAAATACACAAAGTCCGAATTGTTGATACTCTGTAGTGTGTTTGAGTATATGGCAAACTCGAAATGTGGATTAGTTATTGAAGATTGCAAAGCTCTTAGCGCGGATGTGGAGTGCCTACGAATTTGTTTTGCAAAACGATTTGTGAATTAAGATGCTCGTGCATTAGTGAAGTAGTCTGATTCTATGTTAGATCCAGTAAATTGGAATGATTGTCCATCTTATTTGTATTCGATAATATCAATTGACATTTCTATTTATTAATAAAGTTCATTTAGTTTATTTCTAAAAAAAATCAATTTTTGAATAAAATATATTTCTTGCCTTTTTACTTAATACATTAAAATTGAAGATTCATAAGTAGCTGACTAATTTATGAATATCAATCTCTCAAGTAAGACAATTTTTTTTGTGATACAATCAATTTGAGTAGGAGAAATGA
The DNA here is from genome assembly GCA_026212405.1 of Petrea volubilis. Taxonomy (NCBI): domain Eukaryota; kingdom Viridiplantae; phylum Streptophyta; class Magnoliopsida; order Lamiales; family Verbenaceae; genus Petrea; species Petrea volubilis. The sequence goes on from CM047870.1 coordinate 36,811,641, forward strand.
CAAGAAGGTTCGAACTCAAAATCTCAATGATACTAGTTTAAATCCTCCACCATTGGATTATAGCTCCACTGGCTCAAGTAAGACAAATTTAAATGAACATAAAATTGAATGAATAAATAATTAAAGTAAAATATAAATACATTATTTTAGCATAATATAATACTAATTAGTTAGAATAATTAATTAAGAGTATTGGGCTTTCAAAACAGTGGTACTCTTCTAATTTATGCAGTGTTTTACAAGTTAAAAGTGTGTGCACAATGAAAGTACAATATTTTGAAGCAAAATACTTCCACAAATTATACTTAAAATATTAAGCTATTCATAAATTATTTATTTTTATATTTTATTCCACTTGAGAATTTGACTAAATTAAAAAAAAAAATTGGCACTCTTAAAATTTAATGTATTCTAAAATGGCAATAATAATTAAAATAAAATTTTATATAAAAGTTTGATAATAAGAAAGTAAGTTGAGCATAAATTGGAAAATGAGTTGAACACATAGCCATCCCCAACATCACAAACCTCTCCTGATAATTTCCCCATTCTCATCATCCTCACCCACCTTCCGTCCACCCAAAACACACACACACACAATGGCAGCAGTTAACTGCTGCCTCCCAGTGACCTCCACTGCCACGCCCACATCCCAAGACTCTTCAAACCCATCATCTTCACCATCACAGCCTACAATCTCGAGGCCACCGACCAAGATTATACTGCCGAACAAGAAGCCATTGAAATGGTCCACCGGGGTGGCCCCGGGGGAGTACGGAGGCCCACCCACGACTTCCAAGCTCAGGAAATACTGGGGCGGGGATGAGGACCCTCTTGCCTCCGATGACTACTTGTGGAATAAAGATTTCATGGGTCGCATGAAAAAGCTCATTCAAGACCCCGAGGATGATGCCGGAGAAATTTCCTCCAACCCCCGTTTTGCATCTCCTAAGGTTCATTTACTTTTTTCACCGATTAGTTTCCCGATTTCACTGGTGAAAGTGCTGATTTTGGGATTTGGGATTCATGTACTTCAGAAAATTTGTTTTGCTTTAACATACTTTATGGATTGGTGGCAATGTTCTTGTTATCTTTAACTCATTGTTTGTTTCTTGTTAGTGAACTCCAGGGACATTCTATTGCTTGTTTGGCTAATTGACATTCTAATGTAGTACTGCTGTTCTTTGATTTTGTAATTTGATGGTAAAGCTGTTTGTGGTGTTGTTTGGTCTTTTTCTCTTAATAGGAGGAGCTTTCTGGATTTCTTAGCTTGAATAGAGTCATGAGTTTGGACAAGTATGTAAAACTTATGATTTTCTTAAGTCTAATTTATGCCCACTGCTTAACTGCTGTACTGTATAATACTTCTGCCTTTGAATATGCAGTTTGGAAGTTGACTTGAGTAAAGAGCTTACAGCAACTTCAGGATTAGTAGAGGAAAAGCAAGTTGAAGAACAAGTATGGTTTAGATTTTTTCATCTCTTTGCTATATATATATGTATATATCCTATACTCTTGGGCATTCTCTTTGCATACTCAATGGGAGTGAAACGATATTCAGACGGTTAGGACTGCTGGTAGAAAATGGAGAGCAGCCCCAACGCGTCGTGAGCAAGAGAAGTGGGATAGAGCTACTAAGGCTGCAACTGGAGGCAGTGTATGTCATCTAGTTTTTATAGTCTACGGTGTTATTTATTTATTTATTTATTTTTCCGAGAAATTGTCCGTTTTTGATTGTTATAGAAATGCAACTTTGGTGAAATGATTTGTTGGTGATAGAAACATGAACATTTGATGGAGACATGGAGTGACTCTGTTTTTTTGTTTTTTCTTGATTTTCTGTAATGGTTCTCACTAGTTTGTGAGGTTACATTACATTTTCTCTCTAGTTTCCTTTCTCTGCTATTTTCATCAGACCAAACACCAAAATAGTTTTCTCTTTACCATTCTCTTTTCCTTCCCTTCCTAAAATTCTTATACCAAACATAGCGTAAAAGTCTTATATGTGGATTGATGTCTGGTTTTGGAGTAAAATGTCTAGGGATTTGTTAAGCAATGGTATTTTGTGTAATACATACCTTTTTGGTCCTACAGGATGTAATGTTTCGAGAGTCGAGACGCCTCAGAGGGGATCCTGTAGTTTTGGCTGCTCAGTCAAGGGAACAATATTATAAGGTACCCAATTGTAGCAAATGATTCTCTTCTGTATCCTAATGGTTTACAGGTGGGAGTTCTTAATTTTCTCCTTGAATTGTCTTTTCCTTTTTTTTTTTGTGTCTTCAGTTGAAGAACAAATTGCAATTACTCACACTGGGAATCGGTGGTGTTGGAGTGGTTTCTGCCTATTTTTCATATTCTCCAGAAATTGCTGCAAGGTACCTAAAGCTACTTCTTTAATATGGTTCAGATACTTAACAAGTTGTATCTCGCAATATATATTCAGATACTTAACAAGTTGTATGTCTGCAATTGAAACAAACCTCATTGGCTTTTTGATAATTATCCCTAATATAAGCAACATATAGAATTATAGAGAAAGTCCAGACATAGGTTGCATAAATATGAACATAAATAATTTACCGCAAACCTGAATATAATTCACCACTCTCTCTTCATCACTTTGAGTTGTACAATTAACTGATTAAGCCATAAACAATGAATGTATTAGTGTTGAAATATTTCATGCACAAGCACTTGATAATAACTGCACTATCTTATGACTCACTTATAATATTTGATAATCTTGAATTATTCGAAAAATACCAGTGATAAATAATTAAATTGGATGTTTAAGTAGACTTTGCTAAACAAAGGGAAAAACTTAAATATTTTATATACTTAATTGTAGTTATATATTTTTTCACGCCATAACGTGTTTCTATTTAAACCAATGAATTTCGTGTATTGGTGCCACGGCATCATTGCACTTTAGATCTACAAGCCCAACTTTATGGATAATCATTTAATTTAGTATACACTTAAGGGACTTAAAAACTAATTGCGAATTCCCAACACAAACCGACCTTAGCTCAGTTGGTAGAGCGGAGGACTGTAGTATGCTCATAGCAATCCTTAGGTCGCTGGTTCGAATCCGGCAGGTCGGATCCTTTTGGCTATATTTATTTATTTTTTTGTACAACGGACTCTATCAATCTGCACAAATAAACATGCGTACTTGTCTTGTAACAATTAATGCATTTAATATTTGATCTTGTTATTAAAAGTGTTATTCCCCATTATTTTGTTTCTTATACCTAACTGCCAATGTGTTGATGCCATAATTTTGAATTCATGCAGTTATGGCGCTGGCTTGCTTGGTTCTGTGGCATACATGCGAATGCTTGGGAACAGTATCGATTCCATGGCTGATGGAGCAAAAGGGCTCGTCAAGTATGTTTTTCCCTGCTTGCCTCTGCATGTTGATGCTACCTTCCATCTTTTGATCGCTGTTATTAGCAATTGAATCTCTTAGCCGGAGCATTCCTATTAGAATGAACAACTGAAAATTAGTAAAAGGAAAGGCTGTTTCCGTCTAAATTAATTTATAATATCTATCTATCCCACAAATTCCTTGCACTTCATTTGGGCTGTGAAGCACGCCCGAAAGAGGGTTTGGCCACACCCAACAAGTGACATTACAAGTGTTATTACACTTGCTATATGATTGGTCATTCTTTCTAAATTGTGCACTAATCAAATAGCAATTGTGAAAATTCTCACCACATTATCAGCACCAGCTCGGAAAATCCAGTCTGCGCTAAAATTTTCCCAACATAGGAGTTGACCTAGCATTGTCAAAAAGCATGCTTTGCGTGTCATTAGATAACTTTGCAAGGTCCTGCAATTTGACAATAAAGTACAAGAAAGTTCACCAGGCTGTCCATATCCTTGATATTGAATCTAAGTAGCGCATGTGGAACCACCTGCCACTGTAACTTGTTGCATCATGAATTAGCCAAAAAAACAGAAATTCGTGTATACATGGTACTCCGTCGGTCCTTATCATATAGCTTGCGCAAACCATCCTTGCCAGGCCAATATTTCATATAGCAATGTTATCAAAGTTATGCACTATTCTAAAATTGCCAACTTTTGAAATTTTAGCATCTTAGATTCAGTCTATGCCAAGTTGTATTGCTTATAACTTGATACGCATCTAAGTTTTTAACTGAGAGAATTGTGCCAACTGAGCAAAGACATTTGAATTTGCTTATGAAGATAAGAGTCTCTTCACCCCTCTTTTCCCCACCTCACTCACACACACACACACACACACACACACAAAGGCGCACCAAGCGAAACATAAAGAACTTTATGTAGTTCATTTATCTCCATTTAATTGTCTCATGAAGAGCTTCTCATTTGCAGGGGAGCGATCAGCCAGCCGAGACTTTTGGTTCCTGTTGTCCTGGTGATGCTGTATAACCGATGGAATGAGTAAGGCCTTTTGTGGGAATGGTTTTGCCGCTCTCTTTTGAACATGTTTGATGCCGAATATATGATTTTTTGTATCTAACGTTCTAACACTTCATTTCCAGGATTTTAGTACCGGATTACGGACTCATGCACCTTGATTTGATTCCAATGCTTGTGGGGTTCTTTACATACAAGATTGCTACTTTCATGCAAGCTATTGAGGATGCTGTGATCGCAGTTGGTGGAAAGAACCAAGCTTAATCTAACGTTTACATTGCTGGTGTGAAACTGTTGTAGATTTTTTTATATATGTATAAATCATACATATGTATACATGATTCATATAACAAAGTTGTTGAAGAAGAATAATTAGTAGTTCATGAATTAGGTTCATCAACATTTACCTACATGCTTGGCCTCTTCAAAGCAGTTAGCGTCTCCTTTAGCAGGCATTTTCAACAAAGTAGATGCAGTTGTACATTTATGTCTACTGCTGGGAACAGTTGGTATTGGTAGGGGTTACCAAAAAATTGACCAAACTGAATCGAACTGGAGTATATTCTGTACGGTTTTTGGTTTTCCATTTCAAAAATTTTTGGTTTTTGTTTTTAATCACGGTAAAACCAAATTTAACCGAAAAGGGGACATGGGATTTGAAAAAATAAAGTTCATTGTTTGGGAGATTTAAAATAAAAGGGTTAATTTTATTTTCTGTAGTGAACCTAGATGCGCACTTTCTCCCTTAACTCTTTTTCTTTTTCTATTTTATTTTTATAGAAAACGTCTTTGAGAGCAGAGCAATGTGCTCTCTGGAAATTTTACTTAACTTTTAATATTATCTTTGTACGCATCAAGAATTCAATTGGGTGGCGGGTGCCCCCAACTCTATATCAACTAAATTACAAATTGCAAAATTGGCAAGGATATGAACCACCTAATTCGCTGAATGTCTAACACGGCCAAACTTAACTGCCTTCAGTTGTGGCGCTAGTTACAAGCTTTTATCCAGCGTGCTGTCGAGACTAGAGATGCAATCTTGAGGTTGCTGGATTAACTTGAGCAGTTTTAAACACCGTCCACTTCTACCTTTCTTGCACCAAGAGCACAAATTCACTGCATGCCCACAAATTGACATTATTCAAGATCAAATTCAAATCAAGTGTATCATGTTCAAGAAGAGATGCGTGGTGTTCTTTGCGAAAACCATCAATTCAAGGCATATATTTTGCAATGAAGGTGTTAATCAAGGCCACAAATTGACATTATTTCAAATCAATCCCATGGTATATTCACCTGGGACAAATTAGTATATCAAACTAGTCTAGTTTATTTAACTATAATGTATGCTAATCTCAAGTATATATGATGTATAATGGGGAGATTATTACCGTTTTGTTCCTATTGTACTTAAATTCTCGCTTTTTCAGTTCTGAAATTTAAAAAAAAAAAATTTGTCAAAACAGTTCCACTAAATAATGTTTCATTGTCAAAGTAGTCCTGCATTTAATCTTTAATGGAAAAGGTACGTGAATAGCACGTGTGCCGTTAGTCTTAATTTTTTGGATGAAGTAAGCAACAAATTTTGGTTTTGGAGGAAAATAACACATTTTTCATCTAAAGTGCAACTAAAAACACTCCTTTTTCCCTCTTTCTCTTTCTTCTTTGTTGGATTAATACTACTCAGGCCAATACAACAACCCTAGATTTATGACTTTCGAATGGGCACATTGGGAGATCGAATCATTGGAAAACCACACAACCATTGATGTCAGTACACACCATGAATCTTATACCCGAATTCTCATCTATCCAAGAAGCCCTTACTTGCGCTGGACTTCCACAGAAACAATGCATGTTCTTGACCCAAAAAAAAAAAAAAAAAGAAAAAAAAGGAAGAAGAAGTATGGAAAAATGAAGAAAAATGTAGAAGAAATAGTGTTTTTGCTGGGAAATGTGTCATTTTCTTCCCAAATTATATTTTAGTGCTTATTTCCAAAAAAATCAAAAATGATGACTAACGACACAAGTGCCGTTCACATGCTTTTCCCGTTAAAAAAACTAATGATGGGATTATTTTGGCGACAAAACTCTATCTAGTGGGATCATTTGGACAATTTTTTATTTTTATTTTTTAACTTTAGGACCAAAACAACGACAATTTGAGTATAATAGAACCAAAACTGCAACAATCTCAATTATATGCATTGTTTATCTCATTTACTTGAAACCAAACTTTCAATTAAAAGAAGTATTAATTATCAAAAAAAATTTAAAATAAGAATTTTTAAATTTTTTTTAGTTAATAAACTAAAATTTCGAATTGTCATGTAGCTTACTAATTTATAAATGTCAATACATGCGAATCGATCAAGATAAAGTGAACTACTTAAAAGCGTTTTTTGGTGGGAAGAATACACACGCCCTTTGTGTTTCATGCGAGCTATTAATTTCCGTTGTTTTATTTTTATTAATGAATTTGTGACGTGCATCCAACATATGAGTTGAATTTTTTGATGGAAGTAAATAAAAGACAAATCCTTTTCGCATCAATCCGACAAAGCACACCATCATTGCCTAAGGCATTTCGCTTGACTCTCAAAATTACAGAAAGCAAACACCAAAATACTATAGTCAAGATTTTATTATTTATATATAAAAATCAAAAACACCAAAGGTTACATTTTTATTTGTTGCTACATAAAGTTCTCGTACCAGTTTTTTCACTCTTCCAAACAGCAGCAGGCATAACATATCTTGCAATTTTAAAACCACCCATCATATATATATATATATAGACTATAGTGAAACATGCACAAAGAACTTAACCAGTGTTTTGCAATCCAGCTGCAATACCCTTCATAGTCAAGATAAGTGTGTCTTCCAAACCCGGAGCGTACTCGCTCGTGGGGTTGAGCTTAACCAGTTCGTCGGCCGGTTTGATGGTATCCATGTCCATGATCTCTTTCGAGAGATGTGGGCCCACCTTTACGCTGTAACTCGGGTCACGAATGCGCTTCAACGTATAGATTTGGCACACGTTGAGGACAGTGATGTATGGATCACGCAGTCTGAGCCTCTGCCTCAAGTAGGGATCTCCTTCGAGGAGTTCCTTGTGTCCAGCAACCTAAGGCACACAAGAGCAAATGATCATATATCCTAAATTCTTTCATAAAAATTGCAAAAATTAAAAAAGCACATCTTTCGAATTTTTTTGCAGCAATTGAAGAGCGTTTGAGATGCAACATTCTACCGAAATTTTAGCAACTTCCAGGTTCCTTTTTCTTGATTCTTTTAGCAACTTTTAGTAGCTTTTACTTTCAAAAGGTCACAACTTTTGCCACTGTTACTTTTGTTAAGCCTCTAAAATTAAGCAAGCACTTCAGAAAAGTAGAGATCTCGGCAAACACCCCCTAAATGAAAGTTGTGCTTCCCAAGGCCTCAAAATTTGTGTTTATACCTCCTCCCCAAATCAAACAGGATAACAATACTACAATAACAATCAAATGAGTAATTTCATGAGTGTTCGATCTTAGAACTTTAAGTTACCATCTAGCCACACCTAGTATAAATGGTTAGTTTTCAATCTTTTGTTCCATTTTCATTCAACAGGAAACAATGATGCCGTAGCACGAGATGCAAATGGAAAACTCCAGTAAGGCTTAAGGATAACTATATTAATGTAGAGAATCTCCACAAGAGTTGAAAAGCCTCTCACCTGAAGGATCAGCTTCTGAGTTTCTTCATAGTTGGCTCGCAGATGCTCTCCAAATGGCCACAAATCATCTGAAACCAAGAGTTTGTCATACAAAGCAGCGATCCCGGGGTCTCCCTTTGCCAAAACCATTTCAATCAAGTCAATTGTCACTCTAAAGAAAGGCCATTCGTTGTACATATCTTTGAGCATTTGCAGATTCCTTATATCCTTCTCAAGTGCGAGTTTCATTGCCGCCCCAAAGCCAAGCCAGACCGGAAGATGAAATCTGGTCTGTGTCCATGCAAATATCCATGGGATTGCTCTGAGTGATTCTATTCCACCACTCGGTTTTCTTTTGGATGGCCGACTGCCAATGTTCATTCGACCATACTCCAACTCGGGTGTGGCCTGATAAGGGGGACCAAGAAAACAAATAAAGGTGATTGATTTTGGAGCCAAATTTTTAAATTTATCATTAAACATAGGGTTAATTACACTGAAACCACTCTAAAATAACAAAATTACCAACTTCCCCCTCAATCTTTTATAATTACAGTTACCTCCCTCAATCAAACTCCACATTCCATTGAGATTTTTAGCGAGAAATTTCACTTAAACATCCTTAATTACCTAAGCATAAAATCATATTTCAAAATTTGGTGTTTCCATTATCTTTCAATCATTTGTAGTTTAACGTAATTAGGTCATCTTACACTTCTCATTCGCGTTGCAATTATGCAAATTTAAAGAAGAAGTAAAGAGGAGGTCATTGTAATTATGAAATATTGAGAGGAAAGTTGGTAATATACATGTTTCTGAGAGGGTGCTTGTGTTAATTAACCCTAAACAATAACATAAGCGAATAAAATACTTACAAGGCGAAAATATTCAACAAAACTAGGCTCTTGGAAGACCACGGATCGGTATTCTTTGGTGGCAACAACAGCCATCTCGTCCATGAGCACACGCCACTCGGGCCTTGGTGCATTGGGCGGGTGCATTCCATGCTCAAGCGTGGCAGCGGTAAAACGCTGAAGCGTTCTGAAGCACAAGTGCTCCTCCCCAAACGACTGCTCGATAACTTCACCTTGAACAGTAACACGAAGTGACCCATGAATGGTATCCTGGTGGCTGAGACAATATAGCAAGATGGGTGGGACCCCCTCCTCTTCCAACAGTCCCACCCCGGCCATGAAACATAGTGAGCTTAACACCATATTGTTTCGCCACCTTTATGAGTTCCTCTTGGGCCTTGTACAGCTGCCAAGCTGCAGAAAGCCGGCCTGCATCCTTTCCTGAGTCGGAGTACCCGATCATCACTTCTTGTTTACCATTGATTCTATTACGATACCAATCTATAGAGAAAAGTCGGGCCACAGCAGCCGGGGCAGCCTCAAGATCAGCGAGCTTTTCAAACAACGGCACAACTCTCAATGGGGTTTTAACACGGCACTCCCGTTGCAACAGCTCCACAGCAAGCACGTCGGACGGGGCGGTTGCCATTGAAATTATGTAGGCACCAAAATTGTCAGACGGGAGTTCAGCAATGACATGGAACGTGTTCAAGACATCGGCAATCTCCTCAGTTTGGGGAAGATCAGGGCCAAAGAGGGGACGCTTGCCACTGAGTTCAGATAAAAGCCACTCCTGGCGGCGCTCCTCGGGCCATTCTTTATAGGATCCAATTTCTAGGTGCCTTGTAATGGCATCTAGAACATCAGTGTGTCTATCTGACTCTTGACGTATGTCGAGCCTCACGAGTGAGAGCCCAAAAGTGGAGACTTGTCTCAGAAAATCAAGAAGGCTCCCATCAGCGATCGGGCGGTCACCACAAGCACAAAGGGATCTGTAACACAGCTCAAGAGGCTCCAGAAACTGAAAAGCAAAACATGTACGATCTTCAATGAGTTTCTTGTTGCAATCAGACATCACAATTTTGGATGATCAATTTTGAATTAACAATAGATTTGACCAGAAAAGGATGAAATTAGCAGACCTGTTCAACATTGGTGAAAGTTGACTCCTCTGGAATATCAGAGTATCCATTAGCTAGTAGTTGACGAGCACGTTCACGTGTGTTATAAAGCTTGTCCCTTACATCTCCAAGAATAACTCGATAAGGCTCATTTGGTGGAACTTGCTTCCAAAATTCTGGCAGAGCAAAACATTGCAAAATGAATCAATAACATGAAACTCTTCAACTTTTTAAGCATAAAAAATAAAATAGGGGAAATTACGAAAAAACACTTAAAATAAATTTATACGTCCAGAAAATCCAAAAAAAATATTTTGAGACCAAGACAAAAATAATGGGACCACCCTCGGGTGCAAAGAATGTTAAGAGTATAAAGTGCGCATTAATAAGGCAAAGAAAGATTAAATATATTAACATACCAATATAATGCTTAGCATCTCTTTTTGAGGACCTGTGAAGTTCTTCTGCACGAGCACGGAGTTCATCATTGCAGCGCCACATTGAGAGCTATCAGAGACAATGTCATAGAAAATGATGGCACTTAGTCAGAAATTAAGGGATTGATATACAGTTAAGTTGATTAAATTCAAAAGCATCAGAAAGTTCGATTTCTTACCTCAAACATGAGATCCTCTATCTGTGAGAAGTATAAATTGGCAGCCATCATCCTAGCCAGTAAGCATACATCTCTTGTAACTTCAGGAGTTACTCTAGGATTGCCTATGAACCATGTAAAATACATCTTAGGAATGCCATCATTTATTCGTATACATGGCTTAAAAAGTTACTCAAATGTACTTTTTTCCACTAAATGTATTAGGAAATTAAAACACGATCAGAAAACACACTTAATATGTAACTAGTAAAGAAGGAAAATACCATCACGATCCCCGCCCATCCATGAAGAGAACTGAATGAGGGGCGCATTGTAAGGAACACACTCATTTATTCCAATGTTTTTCAAAGCAGTGTCAACACGCCTCAAGAATTTTGGCACTCCTTTCCATATGGTCTCATGGAAGTAACTCATCCCAGCTCTCATTTCATCTTGGGGAGTTGGTGGATTTCTCCTAATTTCATCTGTGCGAAACGCAGCTTGTATCTGACAAACCGGATAACATAGTTATTAGATAATTGACCATGCATACCTAAACAAACATAAACAACGCAAGCTCAAGTATTTCCACAACATCTGGATTGTGCTTTAAAAGATTGTATATTCACACTAACAACTGCATATACAACACGGAGTATCAAAAGAAGAAAGTAAAAAATATCTATCTATTCAAGAAAAATGAGAAGTTACCTCTCTTTGTAATGCCTCATCAAGCTCCTGCTTATCATCGGGGGTGATATCCTTAGCATTTAGCTGAGTCAAACATTCACGGATTCTGATAAAAGATCAAAGGAAAGATGTAAGCATTCTTCCTACTTGAACCAAAATCATGAATTCAATGAATGAAGTAACGGCATTTTAATAATAATCTTCTTCCTTTTTAAAGGAAAATATGAGGCAATTAGACAAAAATGTAGAGAAACAAACCTCGCGTGTTTCTGAAGCAAAGATCTACGAACAGACTGAGTGGGATGAGCTGTGAACACCAAGTCCACAGTTTGATTCTTCAAAGCATCAAAAACTTCTTGTGGGGACTTGTTCAATTGTCCCACCAGCCTCTTTAGGGTCTCTTCAATGTCTGATTCCGTTGTAGCCGAGGCCTCATCAGAAAAATCACGCTTCTTTAGCTTGATCCTTCTTCTGTAGGCAATCTGAACTTCTTCAGCAAGGTTGGCCAAGTTAAGCATGTTAGAGAAAGATTTCGCAATCACGATGGAGTCCCCAGCATCCAAACTAGTGAGGACCCTCCCAAGCTCTTCCAATTTCTGTGGATCGCGTTTGCCTTCGTACTCTGCAGATAGCTCGTAACAGTCTTGAACCTAGTCATATTTTAACACAAATGAAGTTGTAAGTTTCATACATGCAGTGAGCATCCTCCAGAACTTGCATTCATCCTCATCTTCCACTAAAGACAAAGAATTGCAGCCTGTCGGTCATGAAAAAAATATACATTTTTGTTGGAAGATCTTGTTGTATATATAAATTTCAGTAGCTAAATAAAACTAAAAGTACAATTCCGAAAAGAATTCTATTAGATATTAGGATCAAATTTTACCAGAGTACTAAGGCCAAATAAGCACAAACCAATGTGGGTTATAGAGTCAATTACACTGACCAACTATTCATACTCACACAAACTGCTTCTCTTAGTTTCCAATTTACAAACACCCCTTCTGATTATCGAAATTTAATCAAAACTGGAGAAAATGATCAATAAATGAGGATGTCATCATCCAAGCATACGAGAACAATCCAGAAACTTAACTCACATTCGAATTATAAGATCAGTTAACTGTGTATAATAATCACAAGAAAGGGGTAACTGTAAGGTATACATAAGTTACAGGGGAGGTATGTGAAATGAAGATCGAGACTAACAGGGGAGAAATGTGCAAGTGTGCATAATTATAGTAGGGGCTTTCACATCTGACAAAAAGAGAACATATATTCAACAGATTCTCAAATCAAAACTCAAAATGATTTCATAAACATTTTAAATAGGAAAGCTTGTCTATCATTCACCATAATCCACTCCACAAATGCAAAAGGCATTCCAACAAACAGGGCATAGTATTCGATTAACAGAAAAGTAGAATCAAGAAAACAACAATCTTTTCCAATGAAACAACAATTTTAGTCCAAACCCACAATCAATAAAGCAAAATTCATTTAAAAATCAAAACTTGTTACCGTTTCTCTGATTTCCTCCCCATGCAAGTCCTGCAGAATATCAAGAAAACGATCCAACAGCAGAGCATCATACTCAACCAGCTTGTCATCCTCAGAAACTTTCCCAGGTGCCAACAGCCTCAATTGTGCATCAATGGATGCCATTTGCTCTATCTTCCTACTCATTTTTTTTCTCTCACTCCCCCTCTCACTCTATATAGCCAGTCAAACTCCCAAAAAACTAAAATCAAAAAAAGAAAAAGCTTCCCTTTTTTTCTTCCCTTCCTTTTCAACTGCTCCCCAACTTCAATTCAAGGCAGACAACAAAAGGGATCCTTTTTTTGGGTATTTTTTTAAACCAGAAATTAAAAAAAAACACGGGATTTTTGAGTGCCTCAACTCAGCCAAGTCACGGATCAAAATCCCAGTTGCGAGAGCAAGAGACGAATCCTGATGGAAAGGAAAAGAAGAAGAGAGAAATCAGGAGAAAAAGATTGCAAGAATCACGGGAGGAAGAGAGAGCGAAAGAGATGAGAGAGAGAGAGAAGAAATGATTCGAAGCAGAGGTGGTAGTCGTTTCTTTTCCCTTGTGGCTTTTATAGAGAAAATTTTCTTGAAAGCTCAGTTCAGTAAAATCATGATTTTTGGTTTTACTTGATTTTCATTTTTAACATTTTTGTTTTTGTATACAGTTAATATTCGGATCCTTTATTTATTTGTTTCTACAGTTTATATATATATATATATATATATATATATATATTCTGATTCTGATTTGATTTATTATGATAAATATTTAAAGAGTCCAGTAGGAATATGCTATGGCTTCAATCTACAAGAAGATTAGAGATATTTAGAATTTCTCCGAAGATTACGGAGCAGTTCTTCAACCACTATGTTAAGGTGACTGTCTTTCTAAGGTGCAGTAAATCGTCAGTCAGAATAAAATACTTTCTTTTTCCATTTTAACGTAATTTAGGGGATTTCCTATTTTTGGAGACAACTACACAAAATTATATGCACTAGCTACTCAACACGCTCAATACGTGTAAAAATTTTAAAAATATTTATAATTTAATTAAATATTTGAATTTTAATAATATAAATTATAAATATTTACTAGATTTTTTATATGAGTAATAACTTTTAATATTTAGTGAATTAAAATAAAATAAAATTATACAATCACAAGTAATTAAATAAGAGAGTTAAAGAATCTAACTATCTAAACTATTATATATTTGAAGGAGGTCTTTTGATCAAAATGTGCAATTTTGATCAAATTCTAAATTCTTATAATTTTGAATTAATTTTAATTGTTAATGATGAATTATTTAATTGATTTGCATTTGATGAAGCACGAATTTGATCACCCGACTGGCCCTGATTCGGATATTGTCCCTCCTACACCCGTTAAGACGGCGAACCATCAGGGCGGGGGGTTTTCAAAACGCGTCCTATGAGTGTAAGAATGGTCACCCAGGGGGCTCCTGACCCTTCACCCAGTTCAGATATTGTCCCACCGGCCCCCTAGCTCAGCCGGCAGGTGCCGTCCTAGCTCAGCAGGCAGAGTAACTCAGTGGGTTTTGCTCCCTTGAGGGTACGCGTCCTATGAGTGTAAGGATGGTCACCCAGGGGGCTCCTGACCCTTCACCCAGTTCAGATATTGTCCCACCGGCCCCCTAGCTCAGCCGGCAGGTGCCGTCCTAGCTCAGCAGGCAGAGTAACTCAGTGGGTTTTGCTCCCTTGAGGGTACGCGTCCTAACAGAGAGAGTACGCCCTGCCCATTTAAGGACTCAAGCGCCTCGACTCTCAGTCGATGTGGGACAAATCTCAACCGCATTATAAGCAATATGATGAAGCACGGATTTGATCACCCGACTGGCCCTGATTCGGATACTGTCCCTCCTACACCCATTAAGACGGCGAACCATCAGGGCGGGGGGTTTTCAAAATGCGTCCTAACAGAGAGAGTACGCCCTGCCCATTTAAGGACTCAAGCGCCTCGACTCTCAGTCGATGTGGAACAAATCTCGACCGCATCATAAGCCCCCCCGTCGAGGGGCTTGAGGACCTTCAGTCCCCACAGACGGCGCCATATGATGAAGCACGGATTTGATCACCCGACTGGCCCTGATTCGGATACTGTCCCTCCTATACCCGTTAAGACGGCGAACAATCAGGGCGGGGGGTTTTCAAAATGCGTCCTAATAGAGAGAGTACGCCCTGCCCATTTAAGGACTCAAGCACCTCGACTCTCAGTCGATGTGGGACAAATCTCGACCGCATCATAAGCCCCCCAGTCGAGGGGCTTGAGGACCTTCGGTCCCCACGGACGGCGCCATATGATGAAGCATGGATTTGATCACCCGACTGGCCCTGATTCGGATACTGTCCCTCCTACACCCGTTAAGACGGCGAACCATCAGGGCGGGAGGTTTTCAAAACGCGTCCTAACAGAGAGAGTACGCCCTGCCCATTTAAGGACTCAAGCGCCTCGACTCTCAGTCGATGTGGGACAAATCTCGACCGCATCAGCATTAGTTATGAATTTATCTCATCTAATCATTCAAATCCACCAACTATCTATATTCGACTCTCTCTCTCTCTCTTTCTCTCTCTCTCTCTCTCTCACACACACACACACACATAAAAGGACATAAAAAAAATATAATAGTAACTCTCAATACAAATATATATAAATAATAAAAATTCTAATTAAAATATTACGTAATACCATCAAATTAGTTATAATTTAAGAAATATTATGAATGTAAATGTCAACACAATTTCTCCTAAAAAATTAGAAAAATCATTCAATTAATACTTATATAACTCAAATTTGAAAAAATATTTTTAATATGATACGTCATATCGCCAAAATTAATTATAATTTTAAAATTATTAAAAAATTAAAATGTGGACACAATATTATCTACAATTTATTTTTTTCATCTTTTTATCTTTTATCTCTTTTTATATAGTTTAACGCTATGTAAAAGTTTTATTATCCAACCTTTTTTTCGGTTTATTGTCGTACTTTTTATCTTCAAGTTTTTTTTTAATATTTAATTGTTGACATATTCAAATTTTATTTAATAATTGCTATTTGTCCTTTTGGATTGCATTATATCATTTTGTGGTTCATTAGATGTATAAAATGTTTACATCTAATAAATCACAAATTGATTTGGACAGCGATTTTTGACCAAAATCATCTAATAAAAGACAAACTTATTTTGACAGCAATTTTTGACTGCAATTTGGTTAATTTTGACTAAATAGAATTTTTTAAATTTTTATTCTTAAACTTTTTAATTAGAAAAATTGATTTGTGAGGTCTTTTAAATAATAATAACAACAATTAAAAACTTCCTCATTTCACTCATTCTCTTACTTACACATTAACATGTCTAATTACGTGCTCCCACTTTTCTATGATTTTGTTTTTTACTAAGTAAGAGATTTTATAGTTAAAATATTCATCGAAAGATGAATTGATATATGAAAAGAAATTATTTATCAAAAAAAAAAAAGAGATATGAAAGGAGGTTCAAAATATTCACAGCATCTAACGTAAGTTTATGAAGAAATATTTCTTCGGATATTGTAGAAGGAGATTCACAATATTCAAATTACATCAAGAGTATTCGGTATTTCATAATTTAATTATTACTTTATTTATATGTTATTATTATTCTTTTTGGTAAACTAAATTTTAATTTTAATTTATTATGATAATTCACATCCATATATGTTTAGGTGCGTAAAAAAGATTATAGTGTCATGTAATCCAACGTGGATAATAATCCATTATTTTGTAATCTATTAACTTAGATTATGCCGGTATTTTTGGTTGACCACGCGGCGGATTTTGATACGCTCCGGGTGATATATTGGCGGTCCACCTATCAAAGAGGGAGGAACGCATGCAAGACTAGCTGGTTTTGCCTCGATGTAGGTTTTTCAATGCTCGAGTTAGTTTTAGGATTTTTAGATAAGATGAACAGTATAAATGCAATAATTTTCTACAAGAAGCATGCACAAAAATGATGTTCAGTTACCTTTTTGGGAGAGCCTTTTGCATATTTATATGAGAGTGGGTCTTTGATTTGACGTGGTAGATAGTGACTGGCCAGCTGATCTGACCTGTGGAGTACAAGTGAACACGCTATTTGTCACTTCTTGAACTCCAAAGAGACGGTTGGGCCCTATTCTCATTAATGGGACTTCATTTCGCAGTAAATGCATATCTTGTGTTTTAATGCCAAAGATGGCCTTTATTAGGGGATTGACAGGACAGTCCCATGTACGACAGGTACAATTTTGGCGGCGGTGGGTACAAGGCCTAATTGGATTGTCAGCTAAGATTCTCATCTGGGTCTTTATTAGGGGATTGACAGGACGATCCCATATACGGCAGGTACAAGTTTGGTAGCGGTAGGTGCAACACCTAGTTCGATTGTCAGCTAAGATTCTCGTATGGGTCTCGTTAACAAACTTAAAGGCATTTGACTGGGAGGACTTATGCCCTTGATGGGGTAAGTCTGCCCTTGAAAGTTTCCTTGCTTCTCAGTGCCACAATCCTCAGTTTCGCCTGTTAGGCAAGCGGGTCTCGAAGGCTTGTTAGGGTCTCTTTTTGTGGCCTTCTAGTCGTGGAACCAATCAAGAGGTAAGCCCGAGGGTATATCCTCTCTTATTGAATTCATTCAGGGGCTCCCTACCTTATGCGGACGCTCTCTTGAGTACATTAAGTCTTTTGAGGGCATCGAGCCTCATACTTGTGAGACTCTTTATGATTGACAAAATGCTGACGTGTTTGGATGAGAGGGCGCCTAACACATTATTAGAATAGCTCATAATTTATCATTCATAATTTTAATATATCTAAAAATTTTATTTATTACTTTAGTTTTGATCACATATTTATATATATATATATTTTTATTTTTGATATGATTTTTTGGCACGAAAATACTTTTTTTTTAAATAATTAAAAGCTTCAAATATGAGTAAAATATTATTTATTTAACTATTGAATTACATTGAAAATTATTTATAGTAAATGTTATATTACATAAATAGAATTTTTTTTATTTTTTTATGCTATATAATAAGTTATGATATACGTGCATAGCACGAGATACATGCTAATATTTAATAGTATAAAATGAGAGAGAAAGAGAGGAGAGATTGAAAAGTGAATAAGAAAAAAAAAGAAAATGAATTTTGGGGATAGAAGAAAGAGAAATAGCAGAGAGAATGTAGAAAATAAAAAAGTGGCAATCCAAAAAATATGAGAGACCAAAATAGTTATTAAATAATTTTTGATCTATTTAGATTTGTAAGTGGGGCACATTCGATATATGTAAATTAAAAATGAGACATAATTTCAAAAAATAGGAGTATGAAAGAGGATGAAGAGAAAAATAGAATAGAAAAAAATTTGTCAGATCAAAAACACTAAAATAGTTATTAGATGAGTTGGATAGAGTATCGTATTTTATAAATAATATAGATAATTAATATTGCTAGTATATATAAATAAATTTGTAAAAACATTTTCGGACTGCGAGAAAGAAAAAAAATTTGAAGTTCGGAAGTCAAAATGTTTGAAAAATAATTCGAGTTTGATATTATGATCGCATCACTTACTTGTCATGTCCCACGTCTATTCTGGTAAAGTTTGGGCAAGAAAACGCAAGATAGTAATATGAGTTTGATAATGTCGGGAAAAAAAAATAAATATTATGAAAAAAGTGATCTTGTAAGCTAGCTTATTCTTGAATTATAAAAAAAGAGAAAGAGCAAAAAAAAATAGCTTATTCTTGGACTCAATTCCAATGAAAAAAAAAATTTATTTGACACAAATATAATTATTAAAGTTTTTTTTGTACTTTTGTATTTAATTTCAAGTAACATTTAGATTATTTTTTTGAGTACTTTTGCCAATCCAGTCTGTAGCAAATAGTAATTTTATCATTTCGCGTAACTTTGAACATAACTATAGTGTTTTGGAAAAAAGAAAAAAAAAAAGAAAAATCAAAATACATATTGGGCACGTTAGTTATGTCATAGTTGACATATAAAATTAAATTTACAAAATAACTACTGCAGCGTGTCACATACTTTACATCAACAAGAAAAAAAAAAGGTTAGTCAATACTTACATGATGTGTGACATGATAAATATAGATAATTATTGTTTCTAATCTTTCATCATATTTCCCCCCCTTTCTTTTCTATGTGTAAATCGATTGAGAAATCAGCTTTTGATTCTAAAATTCTAATCCTTATTTCTCCTAGTGATTTTGTATTGTATTTATTTCTTGATTATGAATTATATAATTATTTATACCCTATGAATTTATAACAATCAATATAGGAATAATTATTTTAATCAAACATTCTTCATGGAAAACTAATAACTCATTCCCACAAACTATTTTCTCAAACATAATAATGGCGGAATCCAGCTACTTCAACTTATTTGACCTTATACCTATTTTTTATGGTGTAAGACTTGTGGTTTTTTTCAATTTTGGTCCCTAAATTTATGAGATCATCAAAATGAGGACGATTTTTGAAAACTTTCATTAAATTTGGTCCTTTTTAATGACAAACGTTAAAAACTAACGGAATGGCGCATGTGAGAAACTCGCCTATTTGGGCACGTGCACCTTTCCATTAGTTTTACCGTCTGTCACTAAAAAGAACAAAATTTGATGAAAATTTTAAAAAGTCGTCCTCATTTTGATGAACCCGTAAATTTAGGGACCAAAATTGAAAAACTCCACAAGTTTTGGTACCATATTTGATATTATCCCTTATTTATATTCTATGAATTTATAACACATCAATATAATAATCAAAACACACAACCATTATTGTATTTCATTATGAACTATATTATTACTTGTATTCTATGAATTTATAAAAATATATCAATATAATAGTCAAAACATATTCAATAATTTCTAAATAAAAATAATAATTCAGACCCAAAAAATATTTCTTACTCATAATTACAAGTCGAAAGCATTGAATCTGGATTAGGCAATGCAAAGGTATCATCACTAGACGAGATGACTATACATTACATGCACAATGAATTTAATTAACCAATATATTGTTAAACACATAACAAATTATTTGTACTTAATCATGTAGCAAAATATACATTACATATGCTCACACTTCATATGGTATGTTTGGATATAACATTATATTTCAGTTAATTGAATATCTTTTTAATTATAATAATGAAACTATCTATATATATATATATATATATATAGTTGCAAAATATTTATTTGACAAAGAATCCAACGTAAGAGGTGAGATATAATAAACAAGATTTCTGGGGTTTTTTTTTTCATAAGTAATGTTATTTTAAGAATGTTGTACACAATCATTTACAATATTCAATTCTACTAGCTATAAGTAGCATGAGCATGCCATAAAATTATTATATATTAAAAACTATTTTGTTAAACATGTTTGATCAATGACAAATTAATTCATATAATTTTTTTTTAGTATTCTTCAAAATAATCGTTTGGACCTTCGTTATTCAATCAAATAGAAATGAACGTGACCCATAGATCTAGCACACCTTAGCCGTAATTTATGTTCAGAGTGGAGTTAAAATATTTAAGTTTGGAGGGTAAGATGAATTTTTAATTTTACACTATAGTTTACTTATATTTTGAAAAGGATAAAAATATGAATTTAAAATATTTTGTAAATAAATCCTCAACGTGGGACGGCCACCCGATCCAACCTTTCGACAGGGGCCGTCATTAGTCATGTTTAATTACTTATAATATAAATTATATGGAAATTTAATATAGTAACAGTATGAAGTCAAGAAGAATATATTTTATTTTTTGTTCAAAAAAAAAAATACATAGAGAAATAAAGAAATGAAAAAGGTTCAATGTGCTTTGTCTCCCAAATTAACGAAAGATAGGAAACCAAGGTAAGTTATTCTGTTGGGACCTAAAAACTACCAATTATGAAGAAACGGAGTTTCACCCCTGTAAAAATAGAAATACAACTTTTATGTATATATGTAAGATTTATATTTATATGTGCATAAATATATATATCTATGGAAAATTTATAACAGACTTGATTCGGTCGAATTAGTGCTATCATGTAAACAATGTATATATTAAAAAAAAGAGTAATCAATTACATAGTGCAATACTTGCCACACATTATTTTTGGGTTCAACCAAATTTCATCCATAGGAAAATTTATGTATATATATATATATATATATATATAATGAGTTGTTATATTGGATCAATAACTCGAGATTTTCGATCTCTACTCAAATAAAATGAAAAATAAATGCAAGTACTTTGTTTTTGTGGATCACTGGTAATGATTTTTTCTTCTTCTTTTTTTTTTATTGACCATCCGATTTTGATTAATTAGTCGATTAGTTTAAATTCGGGTATTGTAGAAGTCCAATATGGGGACGATTCTCCCAATCCAATTTATCCATCCACAATTTCATGATTAAAGTTATGTATGTTGATTATGGGGTTTAGCATCTCATCCCGCTATACCAACTGATAACTAGGAAATCCCCGATAATGATTTAAACACATAAAAAAAATTACAGTGCCTAATTTTTAATCTCTAAAAATTTTGAAAATTAATGCATTATCCACTTTTCTTACCATGGCCTTGCATTTTATTTAAAGAAAATGTTTGTGGTAGCTACACAACAAAGAGCAAAAGTGGCACAGAGGGAGACAATATTGTCCTTACAAGGTCATGAGAAGTCAAATTTTTCATCAGTTTTAGCTCTTGAAAACCTGAACTTCTTAATATGTGAAGAGGCAAATACACATAAGAATTTGATAGTCCTTTGGCAGAGGCAATAGAAACAAACGAAAAAGAGGGATTTTGCAACTGCAAATGGACTCCTTGTAAACATGTGGTGTTCAACAACTTCAATGGCTCTTTAAGGCATGCAATTTGATCTCAACTTCCCATATGTCAATTTTGGAGCCTTGTGAATTGTGGTTGTTCGAATGCAACAAAATATGAGAAAACTTCCTTTGCTACTTACAAAGCCATAGAATACACAAAAAGAATATATATATATATATATATATATATATAATAAAAAGTCAAGCCGATCAGTAAACTTAATGTGATTTTCTCAATTAAAGGAGTTTAATTGCAACGAAATATTCATTTTGTCAAAATCCCCTAAAATTAAGTCTAACTTGGTCCACTGCAATTCCACCAACACACTGATGATTTATGCGCGACCTTTAATCGAACCAAACACTATGGGTCGATTATCACTAGCCCATAATATCTCCAGACAATTAACACGTTTTGCATTTTTTGTGAGATTTGAAATTGGATATTTAAAAGCGAAATAGTGAAACTTAACCATTAGAATATTATTATAAATACATTATTAAATATCAATAGTAACTAATAATAATTCCAGCAAAAAAATTAATAACTTAATAATTGATTATCTTAATTGTTGAATTTATAAAAAAAGATATAATCACAGATACAATATTTATGGCCACTTAATACGTTTCACAAAATATTTTTATCATTAATAGTATAATGATACTTAAAAAAAACAATAAGGGAAGACAGTGATCCTTACACGACATCCGTACGTATTCGAGCCAAAGATTCTGTACTGGTGTTCAGAATTGGGACTAAAATATCCTTTTTGTCGTCAAAGTTGACCCTTGTCAGCTAATGGGGATTATCCAAATCATTTCTTTTTTCTAATTCCCCCTTGTCTACTTTTTAATTAAAGAGTTCTATAATCTTTCCAGATTAGAACCACAAAACACAATTTCATAATTATCTTGATTTCGTTCTAATTACGTACTTCAGAAGCAATGGAATGGTTATGGATCTTGCTTTATTATGTGCTTAAATAAATGAAAATTTGTCCATATTGGCCATAAAAAATAAATTATTATTATATGTATATGACAAAACCATTTTTTATATCAATAACAAGTTAATTATATGGACGTATTAAAAGTTCATCTATGAAACTACACTTGGGTAAATCTAGACTAATATCGTCAAGAATTGTTACCTAAGTGGTGAAGCTGGGTTTGGATTTAAAACAAGGTAAAATTGCACTTAGACCCCTTGAGATCCGGTTAAATTACAATTAAACCCCCTTAAGTATGAAAAATTACACATACATCCCTTGAGATTTGAGTCTGGCTAACATCCAAAAAAAATGTAATGAAATGACTTTGTTATTCTTGTTGGAATGTTAAGAAAAAATAAGAATTTTTTTTTCACAATTTAGGTTAAATGTAAAAAGACAAGTTTGTTCATTACCTTGATAACAGTTATCGATTACAATAAGAGTATTATTGTCCATAAAAAAGTTAAATTTTTGAAAAAGGATAAAATTGGAGTTTCATTGTAATTTTTTGCTTACATAAGCAAATTACAGTGTGTCAGTAACTGGAATCTGCTGCTTGTTAGCCGGATCCAAACTTCAAGGAAAGTATGTGTGATTTTTCATACTTAAGAGGGTTTAGTTGTAATTTGATCGAACTTTAGGGGGTCCAAGTGTAATTTTTCCTTGAAACGAAAGACCCATGTTCGTAACAATAAATTCACATAACTTGTCTATATAATTAATTGCTCAATACTCCAAATAAGGAGCAAACTTTTTCGATCAATATACAAATAAATATGAATACTATATAATAGAAATAAGCTACATAATACTTGCATTCACTAAAAATATGGCCCATACCCTTAAATTTATCGGACGTCTTCTACCTTACTAAACTGTGAGACATTTTTCTTTTGATATCTATATAATTTTACTTAATTGATCTCGATATATTAAATGACGCAACTCATTATTCTTTTGGTGTAACACCCTACTGGCATGACTCATGAAATTTGCATTAAATCATTTTTTAGAGAAAGAATGTAATCTATGGTCCACCCATTAAAGTGTACGAAATGACTAATTTAAATAATTTTTGACAAATTAAATTGAATTTGATAAATTAGGAAAAAATAAATAAATCCAAACAAAAATATATCATTTCATAAAACGCACTTCAATGAGCATGGAATCTCAGAACATTGGAAGACAGCGAAATTTGAAAAAAAAAAAAATGGTGATGTAAAAGAAGTCGACCAACTGAATTTACGAGAGCATAAACCAAAGGATATGCTGAAATTTGTCTACAATAGAATTACTGGGCCACAGCACGGTTCATTTGACCTTTTAATTTTCATATTGCCTAACTATTTTTAGAATCTCTCTCTCTCTCTCTCTCTATATATATATATATATATATAATTGAGAAGTCTTGAGACTATCCAAATAAGTAAATATGTGGATAGTCTTATTTAATTCTATTTTGCCACGTATGAAATTTTAATATTTTTTTTTATGAATTTAAATAAGTATATTTTTTTTAATGTTTATCAAGAACAATTCAACAATTAAACTAAGTTGGATTAAAATTTAATTCAAAAAAAATAACACAATTAATATCTTATTTAAAATATTTATTATTTATTTTAAAAATATTTACAAAGTTTGATTCTATATAAATTTTTTAAAAACTTCCTTACCTTAATTATTAAAAATTAATATTGAATCAAACATATTCTACTATTATAAATTTTTTTAATGTATTTATTTATCTATTTATGTTGTAAAAAATCAAATTATTTTTTATGATAGAAATTATAAACACATATACATAAAACTCTATTCCTATGCCTCGACATGTGACTAAATACTAATTTCAAAATAAAACCAAGGCATGAGATCCTATATGTCTGGAGCACACTTTATTTCATGCTTTTTTTTAATCCCAATCCACAAAGCATATTCTCATATCAAGCGTCAAAATACAGCTCTATTCGTTAAGATTAGGAAAGAAAACAAATTCAACAAGAAATTCTTTTTCTCTTCCCCCCCCCCCCCCCCCCCCCCCAAAAGAATAATGAGTTGCGTCATTTATTATATCGAGATCAATTAAGTAAAATTATATGTGTGTGTGTGTATATATATACTAATTTTTAATTAATCTAATTCAAACAAGACTAATTTATTCAAATTATAACATTCTTTTTAATTTTTAGTCAAGCTAATTCAAACAAGATCGATTTAGTCATTAAATTCAACAAGTACCTGCATTTTTAATTGAAATTAAACTCAAAATTTTTTATTGTACAGTTTATTACTTCATTATTCGCAGAGCGAGTGATACTTCATTGTTACATATAAATTTTCTCACATAAAGTTGATATTTGAGAAAATTTATACATACTTTTAGAAGGCATACTGCAATTTTATAAATTCGCTATAAAAATGCATATCATTCAATTATTAACTAATTCAACACAAATTTAGCTTTTTATGACAAATTTTGTATATAATATATTCGTTATTAAATATTTTGTCACTAATTGCTTTTTCGTTCTATTCAGATTAAATTCTTATTCTGTAATTAATTCATTACAAATACCTTAAATTTGTGACAAAATATATTCATTATAAGATATCCGTTGGTGCATGTGGTATTTTCTTGTAGTGACTCATCGCATACGAATAATTATATTTCACAGATAATTGCTATGAACTAGGAAGCATTTATTTTTAACAGAATAAAACTCACGTTAACCTTAACTATAAAGTAAAAAAAAAATCACTACATGACCATTAAGTTTTAGTCATTTTTTTTTTCATTAAGAAAAAGAAAAAAAAAAGAAGAAAAATAAATCGGTGCAAGTAAGAGGTTGTGAAGAAACCACGTGATTTCCAAACAGGCTCCAAGGTTTATGTCCCTTCCATACAATAAAAGGACCTATAACAAATTTTAATTTATGATCAAAACATATAGTCAAACATTTTACGAGCTTTACAAGAACAACAAAAACAAATAATAATAATAATAATAATAATAATTGAGTAATGTTAAAATAGATATAATACTGAAAATGGTATATGATCTTTAATAGAAAAATAATTATAAGGAAGATTTCGTAGTGATTTATATTGATGTTACACATTGGTGTTGTCTACTCAAGTCTATTTGTCTTGATCTTACAACATATTAATATTCATAGTTGAAAAAAACACTCAAAAATAATATATACTAATTCAAATAACTATTTGGGAGGAATGTTTTTTAATTGTTGGGCACGTAATGATTTGCATTTTTCGCTATTGTAATGACCATATTAAATTAGTTCGATCAAAAAATTAATAAATCTAATATGGTATATTGTGGAGTACTTTTTGTTGTTCATTTGTGTTGATTGAATTGTTGGATGGTAAGTGAATTTCCTTTTTCATTTCAATAATACGCACAATGTTAGGAGTTGAATTTTTGTCGATTACTCTTTATGTCTCTAAACGTCTCTAAAGACAGAGTATATGTTTATTATATCAAAGGCCCGGGACGATTTTCGGTTGTTTGGGTTATTTAAGTTTGAGCTTCTTTTGGGGGTATCTTAAAAGAATAGCAAGGGTGCACATTGGAAGGTTTTCGAATGCCACCCAACTTGTAAGATTATCATACCACATTTTGATGTATAAAACTGGACTGGGTCGAATGACTGGATACTCCACAGTAAGGGCCAAGGGCCAACAGTATTTCTAATGGGCTATAATTTTCAATCCAAGCCCCAACTTTTCAAACCAATAGGAGCCCTATCTTATAGTGGACCGGCTTCTAATTAATATGATGGGACCTAAAACCAATGAACATTCTTAGTTCAAAATTTAATAGAAAACACTTGAATTAAGAGTGTATTTACAGACTTTTTGGGCTCTTTTGATTTTACATATTGAATTGATATGGATAATTATAATTAAACTATCAGATTTGATTTATGAGATTTAGTTCATGATTTAAATTTTAATGGTATTACCAACCTTGTTTGATTTTATAGACTACATTGGATTTTTAGCAAAAGTTATATTTTGCCTATAAAATTATTTCTCATTGATTTTTGAGCATTTGATAATAAGAACAATTTAGTAAATTCAATTGTAGAATATTAAGTAGTACATGTTAACTTCCTCCAGTCGCACCCCCCAAGACTGAATCCATGCTTAAATGATGGCTTCAATTCATTGTGTCATGGATTGAGACTTTTCAATATATACTAGTATCAATAATCAAATATGAAATTTTGGATGGATTATTTTTGATATTTTTGTACAATATCCTGTATAATGTATTCTACTACCCCATAACCTTGGCAATTTAAAGGGATTTCATATTTTTGGAGGGTATTTTTTAGTACTTCTTGGACATATGTTTTCTAATGTACATTATTATCCACTGAACTAATCCTTATTAATGTGATGAAATTGTATACAATAAACTTAGACAAAGCCCTTGTTTTTATTAGTCAGAGATAAAATAACGTTTAAATTCTAAGTTTTAACAAAAATAAAAAGTAAATATCATAGTGGTTGAGACGAACATTTAACTATTATGTTTGCAATGTCGATGTAGATTGTAATAGTCTCATGCAATCACAAATACATTAATTTGTAATGTTTGTGGTATTTTTTGTTATATCATAAAAGTCATTAACTTACGAGCAATATATGATCTTCACAGTCATATTGGTAATGCATATGTATTTTTTTTTTTTGGAATTTGTAAATATTGTTTTTCATTGTGGAGTTATGTCTGTATTAATAGTCATATACTTGGATTTAAATGATCGATATGAAACAAAACAACTTGATGAATTCTAGTGTTGTTTCTCTTTATTGAACCTTTTTTTTTTGTGAATACGTCATCTCATTTATTTGAAAGAGATGAAACAAAACGCATCAAACACTAGTGAATGATTAAAAAATTAGGTCTAAGATTCGAGTCAAAATCTTCCCACTCGTCTCAAAATATAACAAATAATTGTCTTAAATGTTCCTTATTCAATATCTGATATGATTGAAATATAAAAGATTAAAGTAATTATATATATATTGATGAGAGATTATGTGTAACATTCGTTTCTTTAATTATACACAACGAAAATAATTATAATGTATTTTGAATATCATAGTTGGAGATGGTAAAATGAATTATTAATACTAATTGCTATAGAATTTGTTGAAATACCTATAGAATGTAGATAGAATATTAAAAAAAAAAAGAAAACAATGTTGGTACTATTTTAATCCAATTTTGGTAGTTATTTTCAGATACTTAGGAATTGGTTGCCATAACACCTACCATAGGCTCATGGCCTCATGTTATTCTAAAACATTAATAACACATGATTTTAGACTTTCAGGCTTTTTTGCCATTAAGGTTGTTCCCTCCAAAAACCCACTTTCGTTTTCCCAAAAAACCCTTATAAAATATAAATATTAATATGAAAACATATTTATTTATATATATATTAAAAAAAAGGAAAATGGAAAATAATTCAAAGTGTATTTGCTCCGTTTAGCACTTGCCGGTCTGAAGGGCCTCAAGCCGGTCCTCTAATTTTCAAAGCCGAAATAACACACACACAAACACATACATCTTCGAAAATACCACCACCGCCACCTCCGCCGCACGTCACCGACATGTCCTCCCAAACCACCCCCTCTCCTCCTCTCTCCACCACCACCTCCCCCTCCCCCCCCCCACCCCATCTCCGACGACGACAAGGCCGCTCCTTCCTCCCCGCCGTCGCCGAGAAAACCCGACCCCTCATCGGAGCCCACGCCGCCGGCGACCCGGACACCGGTTTTCCCCAGCCGCGAGGACTGCTGGTCGGAGGAGGCAACCCGGACGCTGATTGGTGCTTGGGGGGCCCACTATCTCCAGCTGAACCGGGGCAACCTCCGGCAGAAGCACTGGCAGGAGGTGGCCGACGCCGTCAACGCCCTCCACGCCACCACCCCCAAGCTCCGCCGCACCGACGTCCAGTGCAAGAATCGCATCGACACCACCAAGAAGAAGTACAAGATCGAGAAGTCCAAGGTCGTCCAATCCAACGGCCGCTACGTCTCCACGTGGCCCCACTTCCAGAGCCTTGACTCCCTCATCGGCGACTCCTTCTCCAAGACTAACAACAGCACCAACGGCTCAGCTAATGGCCACAACAGAAATCTCCGGCCCAGGGTTTCCCGCTCGCCGGAGCTCTCGCCGTCCCCGCCGCCAGGGTTTCCGGCGATTCATCTCCGGGAAAAGGATCCGGCCGCGAATCATCTCCCGAGACTCCCCTGGTCGGTGCCGGTCGGGCCCAGGTCAAAACGTTCCGGGCCCGGGAGCGTGACCGAGAGGAATTTCTCAGTAATGGCGGCGGCGGCGGCGGCAATGGAGGCTGAGGAGGATGAGGACGACTATGACGACGAGGCAGACGAGGACTATTCTGAAGCGTGGGCTGGGAGGCCGCCGGCGGTTGGCCGGAAAAGGAAGGCGCCGGAGGGTACAGTGACCGGAGAGGGCTACAGGCGGTTAGCAGAGGCGATAACAAGATTAGCACAGATATATGAGAAAGTGGAGGAGGCAAAGCAGCGGCAGATGGTGGAATTGGAGAAACAAAGAATGCAGTTCGCTAAAGATTTGGAGATTCAGAGAATGAAAGTGTTCATGGAATCACAGGTCCGGCTCGAGAAGCTGAAGCGGGCAAAGCACAATTCTGAAAATGGTAAGTGTTTGAGAAGATCCCTTTTGATTCTTAATTTGATCTCTCTCTTTTCCTGTGTGAAGCTGCTTTTTATGCTTGATTAAGTGGTGTATCTAATATGTGTCTGTTATTCTTGAATTGGCCTTTACCAATCCTCTTATGGTTGCTAATGGCATTGGCATTGGTATTTGCATTTGCAGTTGCATTGTTTGTCTAGTGATGCTAACTGTTGGCATAATGTGTTACTTCATGAGTGTATAAATGAAATTTTTAGCACGGCCGAGATTTGATATTCATCATTCCTAGTGCTGAGATATGCATTGCAAAGATCTATTATGGTACATGTTCCTTACTTGTATATGCAAGTGGTGCAAAACGGTGGTTGTTTTTGAACTAATAGTTGTTCTATTGCTGCAAAGCTCTTGATATTATGTGATGAAATGGTTGTTGGATGGATTGAGAAAAACCCAAGTGCTATCTGTTTCTTCAAGGGTTGAATATATGAATGGTTTCTGATATGTATTTGTTGCCTGTTTGCTTATTGAATGATTGCCGAAAAAGCATGTACCATTAAGTCAGAGTACCGTCTTTTTTGATGGGTGAACAGTGTGTGGTGTATGTTGCTTGTGATATTATTAATCAAACTGCATTCCAGCATATCTGGTGTTACTTTTGTTTTTTTGTTTTTTTGGATTTAATTTTTGTTGTGTCCAACATGATCAGGCTTCTGCATTTGAAGGTCATAATGATTTTACCATTTCGTTACGGACATTTTTTAACTGGTTTATCATTCTTGTGATTTAGTGTTTGATATATGGGAATGGATTTCATTTAAGCATGACCATGGTTATTTCCTTGGAGTAGAAATACAATGTTTTCTCATGCTATGTCTGAAGTTACTGTTTACAGTAAACATACCAAGTTCACGGGCAGCCCCCTGAAAAACTACTACTGCTACTACATCAGTCCTCTTGACCTTTTGGTTGTCTATTTATATTTCTGACCGATTGGTAAATATGGGCCTTGAAAAGCCTAAATAACATGAACATTAAGGACAGGATGGATATCTTCTTTGTTGATTTATTATCCCAGTAAATAGGATGTTTTTTTGTCTTTTTCTTTTTTACTACTAGCGAGTCCATAGGGAACACCATGAATAATCGGTTAAGTGTTAGGAAGCTTGATCCCTGATATTCCCCTGTCTCAATCAGTCCTCTTCACCTCTGTCTCTGTGTTGTCTGCTTATGATCCTAATCCACTGATAAATGTATTTGAAAGGCCTAAATAACAAACTACATTATAGGACAGGAGATACCTTCTTTGTCAATTTGTTATACCTTATTATCCCAGTGAATAGTGTCTGTATGATCTGTTTATCTTTTTTTCATCTTCATTTTCTTGTATCTAGCATCCTCCAGCGAATAGTTTCTGAATGACCTTCTTCTTTTTCTTTCTTTCTCTTTTCCTTTTTTTTTTAATTGTTATTTTTTGTTTACTCTTTCCCCCTGGGAAAGATCCATCCACCCTGTCTTGATTTAACTTCACAAGTTTGTGTTTGCCTTTACCGACATAAAAAACATAAGCTTGTTATTTGCTCTGTAAGAACATAAGGTCTGAGACTGGTCTATTTCAGGTCTTTTTAGTGTTCACAGATACTCTTTTATTTGTTCAGCGTGGTTTGTTCTAGGTAATACTAGTAGTTTATGTTGTGATTGTATTTCTCTATTTTAAAACCTTAGATATTTCATGAATCTACAAGTTAGTTTTTTAGATATTTCATGAATCTACAAGTTAGTTTTTTAGATATTTCATGAATCTATGGGCTACTCTGAATAGGGATATGTCAAATCGTGCATCGATGTACGGTGCTCATCAAACTGCAAATCAGACCCAAGAACTTATTCAATCCTAGGAAACTAGCAGTTCTATAACTATTTTATGGATAATTGAAATGTCTAGGCCCCCGTATAGTCATTCCACCCAACGTAGAAAGCTTCATAGAAATCGGTTCTGGAAAACCTTCGGTTTCTTTTCCAAACAAACTTAAACTTTTTGTTTCGTCTAATCATGTTTGCAGCTAGATGACTATAAACCAATTCGATCAGAAATCTGAGTTTTTATTTACTTAAAGTTTCAATCTTCTCAGTAATAAACCAAAACTTGGCCATATTCTGTTGATTGCAAGGGTTAAAAATTAATTTCTGTTTGCTCCCTTTGTTTGGCATCTTGGTAATTTTTTTTGCATTTCTCGAACATTTATAATCGACTTTGTCGTTGGACTTCATCAATGAGGCAACTCATGTCATTTCACAGACATTTTTTGTGTCAATTTGTTTATCATCTGTGTAGTGATTTGAAACGAATGATTTGACATTATCTTGTTTTTCCATGTAACAGACAGTTACTTGTAGATGCGTCGGCAACATTTGGCAAGTGATTTGAAAATACCAGTAGGTTTCAGTTAGATCTCTGCATATACGTGTACGTACAGGTGTGCCTAATTTAGATATTACCATAGATACTCTTCTTGAAAGCTTGTTTGGTCTAGTTCATGTTTCCGGGACGAGTATATCTGTTAACTGGCTCTTTGTTTTAGCTGTATCGGATGACAAATTATCTAGTACAAGTTGGTAAATTTTTGTGTGCTCTTGTCTCATTTTTAAACTGCCTATTCAGATCCTTTTTTTCAAATCGTGTTATATCCTCTATTTCGAGTTTGTATGTAGGGAAAAGCCATGCGTATAAATTATTTGAGATCGTGTATGCTCGCCGTATATTTGTGAAATGAAATAGAGGATATAATGCTGTGTGAAACAGAAGATCCAAAGTGCATATATGTTGGGCTACTATGGCATTGGCTCTGAGTTTAATCATCGAAAAAAAAAAGGAAGTCTTATTTATTGAAATTACAATTTCTATATTACAAGAGCATTAGTCGTTGGTTTTACCAATTACAAAAAGTTGCTTTATCTGGTAACGTGAGGGGGTAATTGTAATTTTAATTAATAGAGGAGGTGTTTTGTAATTGAGGCAAACATTACGATTTTTTTGATAATTATCCACAATTGTAACTGTACTCAGATGCTAAGTAAATTGCAGTTCAGGTTTGTGACCTTTTACGTTTGAATATACGTGAACATGGCTCATGGGATGTTTTGGCAAAATTGAACAAATATTGAGGGCTTTAGAAAATGACAAAAGATCTATGTAGAAAATAAAACAAGGTTTTCACTAAAACTTTTGATTGATGTTGACTTTTTATATTATATAGATTAAATGGTTGAGATTATATGAAGATGACAAAAAATATTAGGATGAATGGATATAATTTTGGAAAATAAAGGATCCCTGTATTTAAATTCTTTATTTATAGTTAAGAATCATGAGAGTTTTAAATCATTGGACAACTGAGTTAAAAGGTCGCAAACTTCAAGGCAACATCATCTTTGAAGATTTGGGGAGGCCCAACATTTTGTCCAGTGCGGGGTCCATGAATACACTACCAACTCTATACAGGGAACAATGGGAAACTTTTTTTACGGGTCGGGTTTTGGACTCTTATATACATGGGCAAAAATGTAATTTTAGGATCGTATATTGCCAACTTTTTTATTTTACGACTTTAATTTTTGTCATTTTAATTTTAGGACTACAATTTAACCATATTTTACACATTTAGGACTTTTTTCTTTGAAATTCGAGATTTGGCCGGAGATTGGTCAAAATCAATCGGAATTATCGTCGGCAAGCAATCTAAATGGAAATTTTTGACACATCATCCTTTACATGGCGTTTGTGTGGCATTTTATCTGATATGGCAGTTCACATAGGATGATTTATTATTAAATAAAAAAATAATTATTTTTATTTATTTTAAAACATAATTCATAGAACAATAAAATAATAAAAAAAATTATAAATACATTTAATTTTTTTATTAAAATATTAGTAAATAGTATATTTTTACTTTTAAAATTTATTTTTATTTAAACTAAATTAAAAATTAGTTTATTATTTATTTTTCATTTTAAAAAATAATAAAACTAATCTACCCCCAACCCATCCCACCCCCATAAAACCCCAGCCTCCATCTCCACCCCCACCTTTGCGCCCCGCCACCCCCCCCACCCCACCCATCTGGTGCGCCGCCGCTGCCGCCATCAGGTGCACCGCAGCGCCACCACCGCCTCTTTCCTCCATCCCTGTCCTTGCGCCACCACCGCACACCCCCCATCCCGTGCATCGCCGCCACCTCTTTCCTCCACCTCCGCCTCCATCTCCATCGTGTCCCCCCTCTCTCGCCCCTACCCTCGATCTATCTCCCCCCACCCCACTCGCACGCCCACGCCGCCGCCGCCTACTCCTCCTTTCTCCACCCTACCCAGCAATCTTTCTCTCTCTCTCTCTCTCTCTCAATTTCTCCCTCTCACCCCCACCCATCGATCTGTCTCTCTCTCTCTCTCTCTCTCTCTCTCGATCTATCTCTGAAGAGTAGGGCTGCGACGGCAGTTGCTACAGCGGCGGCGAGGGATGGTGGTGTATATATATAATGTTTGTATATATATATATTAGATATTTATATTATATATATGTATTGTTTGTATCTATACATATATATATATATATATTTATGTATATTTATAGTGTCTTTGTATATTATGCCTAGTCATAATTGTTGATTTAATTTTTGATCAAATTTTGTGCCACATAAGCAAATTTTTTGCCATGTAAGCAAATTCCGGCTGATTTCATCGGAAGTCCTAAATGTGTAAAACATGGTTAAATTGCAGTCCTAAATTAAAACGCCAAAAATTAAATTCCTGAAATAAAAAAGTCGGCAACATACGGTCCTAAAATTACATTTTCCCCTATCTACATGCATTCGACAATTAAGATCTATTTAATATTTAATTTTATGACGTGGATAAATATATCTAGATTATATGATGTGGATAAACTTTAACCGATGATTATAGGCGGTGACATTCGATATATAGAAGAAATTTTCTAATGAACACCAAGAAGGATGAAAAAAAAAAAAAACCCAGAGCGACCTTATCATCAAGAGAAAACTAAGGTATTTTTTGTTATAAACATGATTTGAAACTATATCCTATAAGATTTCAAACATATTTATCAAAGCGCGTCATATATTGTAAACATGTTTGAGGAGTTTATTAGTTTAGTCGAAAATCCTCTTAATTAGTAAACCAAAGGCTGGATAGCCGAATGATGATATGATGAGGACCTAATTTCATTTTGAATTGCAGCACTACTTTTACGATTTTTCTTGTCGAGAAAATTTAAAAAAGTAAAGTCATTTGCAACACATTTCTAGATGTCTCCTTTTGTAATTATGTTAATTAATTAATTGCGATTTTGTTGAGCCCAAATATTACTTGAAGGTCCTTGTGTACTAGATTTTTTAAAATCCGTTTCTATTATTTAAATTGACAAAAATATATTTACTGAATTACCCATTTTCAATTAAAAAGCACATCAATTTACTCAAGATTATTTGTTTTGGGCATTGTAGAGTAAGATTTTGTTAATTTACTCAAGATTATTTGTTTTGGGCATTGTAGAGTAAGATTTTGTTTTTTTTTAATATATATATATACACACACATATATATACATATATATGTATGTATAATTGCCACTGAGGTTTTAGTCCAGTGGCGGGGGTTCAAATCAACACCAGTAAGGTTTTGAATTCGAACTTTCTTGTCCTCTCCCCCTTTTTCTTTGAGTGAGTGTGTGGGGGTGTCCTTCCGGTTGACATTTATATAGTGTCCCGAGTTGATTGTAATAAAAAAAAAATATATATGTATGTATAATTGGTTTCCTACTCTCAACTAAAACTCTTAAATTTGGCGATGGGGAAGAACTTTGTTTCTATTCCGTGACACGGCCATTATTTTCAAACTTTTGGTACCTATTATAATGTCAAAGTAGAACTTACACCACTTAACATTTTAAAGTACGTAATTTAA
Source organism: Petrea volubilis (assembly GCA_026212405.1). Classification (NCBI taxonomy): domain Eukaryota; kingdom Viridiplantae; phylum Streptophyta; class Magnoliopsida; order Lamiales; family Verbenaceae; genus Petrea; species Petrea volubilis. Next base: position 36,847,150 of record CM047870.1, read on the forward strand.
GAAATAACTAATTGAAAGAATATATATATCTTTTACCATCTTACAAGATAATGGAGCCCACGCTAAAGTTCAATACTACGTAGTCATCCCAGCATTATTTGATGCTGCATGGGAACTCGGAAGAATAAAACGACAATATGTTTAATGACACGCCAAAAATACCATATAAAAGTATAATCTTAATTAGGAAAAATTAAGTGAGTACAAAAAAATTAATTTCGATCATGACATCTTGAGTGAGAATAACTTCTGTTTCGTCATTACCAATATGCTTTATAATAATGACCAGAACTATTGATATCAGTTATTTTCCACAATCGGCTGCACAATGCCCACTTATGAAAACTATTAAATAACTTTTGTAATAAGATTTCTCATTATTTGTCAATATAGTGACTATTATTAAAATTAGTGAATCTTGTGAGACTTGTTACTATGATAAAAACAATTTTTGTTATAGCTTACAATTTTACTATTGTTACTTAATATATTATGATTCTGTTTTTTTTTTTTTGGGAGAGAATACATGCATATGAACAAACTACTATTAAAATAGAATAATAAATTACCACTAAAATAGGAATAAAGGCCCACACATTTATTGGTGGATAATCAAAATTCAAACCAAAACCTTAGAGTCTTCGAACCTCAAATTCGCCAGTTGAGTTAGGTCTCATCGGTGACTAAATTTGTTTTTTCATGTACTAAAAGTTGTTACTAATTAAGCATGTAAAGTGATTAAAAAAAAGTTTATTTTATCAGATAATAATTTTTATAAAGTACACGCTCGCTCTGTCAAATTAAAAAATAATTTTCATAACAAAATCTTGTAAATAATTAAGACAAGTTAGTTACATAATAAAAACAAATGTTAAAAACAAAATCTTGTATGTAATAAAAAATTAACAATAATAAATCAAGTTACATCGGAAAATTGTCACAAGTAGTTATATACATTTTGTAACAATAAATTTTGTTTTGCCACAAAAGTAATTTTCACCTTGTTAGTAATGACAAAAATGATGTCTAATGAGTCATTATAACAATTACTGACACTTTTATCGTAACATCTTAATGGCATAGTGAATCTTTTTTGCCACGAAACTGTTGCTATTAGAATGAACATGTTTTTACGAGAATTCAGTCATTTTAAGGAGTTTGATAAAAGGTAGAGCAATGACAATGTGTATTTTACTATTTAGCATTAATTAATTAATTAATTATCTTGCATAAGAACTGATAAAACTAATTCACTTTAAATCAATGCTAGCTGCTGAATAACGTGTAAAACCAAACGATTAATGCTGCCTATAGGTTACATGTCATTACAAAATTTTTAAAACAACGCTTACTAGAATGAAAACAGAAATAAAAAGAAATGGTCTACTTCTCGAGTTAAAGTTAATTTATATATAATATAAATTTCTTTAACATCATGGTGTATTAGTTTGTTATCGAAGGGGATATAATTCTTATAGTGATTTGCAGAACAACACTATCAACAAATATTATTTCTTACTTAAGACCAATTCTATAAATAATAACACAACTAGGTCAGACATAAAAAAAATAGATTTAGCCAACTTATAAATGATGATACTAGGGAAATGTAGAAGAGGTAAAGGCAGAGATTGCCATTCAATCTGTTGCTTAATTTTCATCACAAGTAGATGAACAAATATATAATTAACTTCATATATATATATATATATATTTGCACCATATATATTGTTAAAAATAATTGCGGGGGTGTATCTGTCACGTAAAATTTATACAGACCACATTATTCCTATCGATTAACGGACAATCTTTGTCAATTGCTTAAGAAATAAAGTCACAACGACACATATACTATTATTATTTTAAGGAGGTCTTTTGATCACAATATGTAATTTTAACTAAATTCTCAATTTTTAGAATTTTGAATTAATTTTAATTGTTAATGATGAATTGTTTGATTTGTATGTATTAATTATTAATTTATCTCTCCCAATCTTTAAGTCCACCAACTATCCATATTTAAATTTCTCTCTCTCTCTCTCTCTCTCTCTCTCTCTCTCTCTCTTTCACACAAACACACACACAAGGACATAAAAAAATGTAATAGTAATTTTCAATAAAAATATATATAGATAACGAAAATTCTGATTAAAATATCATTTAATGCCATCAAATTAGTTAGAATTTAAGAAATAATAGAAATGTAAATGTCGATACAATGTTATTTCTGGTAAATTTCTCCTCAAAAATTAGAAAAAAACATTCAATAAAAACTTATATAACTCAAATTTGAAAAAATGTCGTTAATATAATACGCCATATCACCAAGATTAAATTATAATTTTAAAAGGATTGAAAAATTAAAATGTGGACACAATATTATTTAAAATATATATTTTCATCTTTTTTTATCTCTTTCATTTCTTTTTATATAATTTAACACTATGCCGAAGTTTTATTATCCAACTTTTTTTTGGTTTATTGTCGTATCTTTATCTTCAATTTTTTTGGTATTAAATTGTCGACATATTCAAATTTTACTTATTTATTGTTATTTGCTTCCATTTGAATTGTATCATATCATTTTGTGGTTTATTAAATGTAAACTTTTTATAATGTACATATACATATAACAAGTTTACATCTAATAAACCACAAATGTACATATAATAAACCTCAAATTGATTTTGACAGACGACAATGGTTTTTGACCAAAGTTATCTAATAAACCACAAAATGATTTTGACAATGATATTTGACTGCAATTTTGTTAATTTTGACCAAATAGAATTTTCTCAAATGTAAATCTTGTAATTAAAAAAAATTAATCAGCTAGGTCTTTTAAATAATAACTAGCGTATTTGGGCACACTTGATGCGTATGCAAAATAAAAATGAAATATAATTTAATAAAATAGTTAATTTTTAATAATATAAAATTAATTTTATGTAAAATTATCTATGCAAACACACATCTTTCTTAACTATTATTACTTATACTATCTTTTAAATATTATGTATAATATATTTAAAAAGTCAATTTTAAATAAAATTATTTCTTGATTAAAAAATATATAAAAATATAAAATAAAACCAAATTTTGAGGGGAAAAAAGGGATGTTAGAGAAAAATGGAGAGAGATGAAAAAATGGGTGAAAAAATATTGGAGAGAAAGAAACGATGGAGAAGATATTAAAGTAGTTAAAGGGTATTTTAGGAACACCACAATTACATAAATCAAATAAAAACTCAAAGCTCATCACACTTAATATTTAGTATAGATAACAATAATTAAAAACTTCTTCATCCCACTCATCCATTTACTTACCCACTAACATGTCCAATTATGTACTCCCACTTTTTTATGAATTTTAATTTCTACTAACTAAGAGATTCTATAATTAAATATTCATCAAAAGATGAATTGATGATTTATAAAAGAAGTTATTTATCAAAAAATAAATAAATAATAAATAAATAAAAATGAAAGGAGATTCATAATATTCACAACATTTAAAATACATCTAACACAAGTTTATGGCGAAATGTTTCTTTGGAGATTGTAGGAGATTCACAACATTCAGGCTACATTAAGAGTACTTGATGTTTCATAATTTAATTATTACTTTATTTATATATTATTATGATTTTTAATCTTTTTTGTAAAATAAAATTTATTTTAATTTATTTTACAATGCTTCACATCCATATATATTTAGGTGCGTAAAAAAAAAACTATAATGTCATGTATTTTAATATGGATATATAAGAATCCATTATTTTGTGATCTATTAATTTAGAGTGGCTTATAATTTATCATTCATAACTTTAATATATCTAAAAATTTTATTTATAACTTTAATTTTGATCACATATTTAGATTTTACTTATTTTTATTTTGAAATGATTTTTTTTGGCACGATAATAATTTTCCTTTTAAAAAAATTTAAAAGCTTCAAATATGAGTAAAATTAGGGGTGACAATTTCTAACCCAACACTACAACCCAGCACGACCCCAATATAAAAATAGCGGGTTAGGGTTGAGAGTTCGTGGATTGGGTTGAAAATGGGTCGAACCCGAAAGTGACTTGAAAAATATGGGTTGGGTTGACTCGTGGGTTACCCATATAACCCGAATCTTTTTATGGGTTAACCGACAACCCGATCCAACACGATCCAACCCAACCCAAATCGATTTTTTTTAATCGTTTTTTCTCTTTTCCCTCTCATTTAGAGAAAAATATATTACCTATAAATTATAAATCATAACATTTTGATGGTTATAATTAATCATTAACAATATAATATAGGAAAAATTATGAAAAAGCTAATAGGGAATTTTTTTAATTATTAAACACACAAAAACTTTTAGATATTTAAAGATAAGAGATCGTTAAATCTTTTAAATAAGTGAAAAATCAATTTGAATGAAAAACTATAACTATGTTAGTTATCATTTATTATCTTCTTCTTCCCTCCAAAAAAATATATCTTCTTCCTTTAATTGTTTATTTGCATTCATTGAAGTTTTATATTGATTTATTTTAATATTAAATGAATTTTTTATCTAATATTTTTACAATATATCATAAATAAAATTCAAATAAACTAGATTAGGAAATAAACTCATTAATTTCTAATGTAAATTCAAAATATGTATTTTGTACGTAGTCGACCATGACTACAAGAATATATATCTTTCAGTGATAAATCAATTACAAATTTAGTTTTCTATGCTAGATTTCATTTATAACAAATTTTTAGTGAATGTCTTGTTACTAATTTTTCATTTAGTTTTATTTACATTGAATTTTGTCATTAATCATCACATGATGTGATGATACTGTGACAAAATATAAAAATTTCTTTGTCGCAAAATTTTCGGTAGACTTAGTGAAGATGTGCTTTTTTATAATGCAAACAAAATAAATGTATATATAATATAGTTAACCAAATGAAAAATTACGGAAAAAATCAACTTTTAATTAATAAATTATAATTGCTTTAATTTTTCTATTATAAAAGTTGGAATTTTTATTTAAAATAGGTCAACCCGGGTTGACACGAACCTAACCAAGTTGGATTAGAGTTGAGGTCTCATGGGTTTGACAAGTCATATGTTGAGTTAGGATTGCGAGATTTTGTATTATACCCCTACCTCAACTCAATCCGAACCCTCCTGACACACTTGAATTGCCACCCCTAAGTAAAATATTATTTATTTAATTATTGAACTGCATTGAAAATTATTTAAAGTAAATGTTGTTTTACATTAATAGAATACTTTATTTTTTTTATCTTTTTATACAATACAATAAATTATGATATATGTGCATAACACGAGATACATGCTAGTTTGTTCAAAGTCCAACTCCCTTGTTCTCATAAAGAAAGCAGTTGAGCACACAAATTAACAATCTTCTGTTGTAATATCATTTTCAATCGATATAATTTTATGAGTTAATTACACTTTACCACCAAAACTATGCGTGTTCTTACACTTTGCAACCTCAAGTTTTAAGTATTATCGATTATCACCAAAAATTTGCAGTCTTTTAACGGTTGCAATCTAATTGTATTTTCCAATCAAAAATATCAGTTGGAGAAGCAATACGTGTCACCACTACAAGTAAGATTTTTGGCCAAAAAATACATTTATGTGACAACTGGTAAAGAGACGCAAAATTTAAGTAGCAATCGGTAACACTTAAAATTTGAGGTTGCAAAGTGTAAAAATATGTAGTTCAGTGTAATTAACTCTAATTTTATACTATTGACACACACACACACACATTCATATACCTATGTATTTATACTGTCACACAAAAAATAGCTATTGAACATAAAAAACCTGTAAATTATCAAAACATAATAAGCAAAAAATCGAATTACTAGGGCCTAGGATTAGAAGTTTAAAATTTGAGAGAAAAAAAATCCTACACATTTGTAGGCAAAGTTTCTCGAAAATAAAACACTGTTAAAAGGCTCAAACAATTATGCTCTTGTGTTTATATTACTTTAGACAGTATCACATAAATCAACAATTTTTTTTTTTATACAATCATATCGGTACACCTTATAGATGTCAACCGGAAAACACCCCCACACACACGCACACACTCACTCAAAGGGCAAGGGGTAGAGGACCAGAGAATTCGAATTCAGGACCTCTCTAATACCACTTTTGAACTCATACCACTCAACTCTGAGCCCAGTAACCATAAATCAAAAAATTGATGTATAACTATCTCTACATCTATATTATGCAACCCTCATTCAACACTTTTCAGACTAACAACTTAAACTGGTAGCGTTAACCATACATAGTCAATTTTTTTTTTTGGTCAGAACCATACATAGTCAATTAACAAGTTAAATATCTACAAGATTTATATAACTTAATTGTATGGCTAAGTTTATCTTATGTTGAAATTTATATGTACGGTTCAAGTATGATTAGATGAAGAAAATCAAAACCTTAATTTACAATATGGAGGAGCTCTAGCTAGGTTCCTGCTAAACAATATGAATAAGCTATAGCATGCCAAATATATAAACACACACACGGGATCAAATACAACATCTAGCTTCTAGTTAAGCTCTTTTGATGCAATCATTTTCAAGCAAACATTATCATGACAGAAAGAGTTGCAATTATTTCCAAAAATTAACCACATAAGAATTGTAAAAAGTAAATTTGAAAGGACAAAATATGTAAGTCCCAAAACTTGCAATGTCATGTATTGTTTCCAACTATATATATATATGTATATATATCGTTTGAATATGTAATAGGAGAGGCTAGAAGGAAGAAAGAAAGATAAAAACCATAGGAAAGATCAACACTTAGCAACAATACAATTATGTAGCAACAATACAATTATGTATATATATAAACTGGACTTGTAGCATTTAGGAAAGTTTACCATCTTACAAGACAAAAATGAAATTTCCCAAACATCTGCAAAATGCACGCCACGATATAATGAGTTATTCATTTTCGACAACTTCAATAGAAATAATTTCTCCAGCTCCACATATCTGATTATCCCTCCTCTTATCAATGGCCCGTACCTCAATTTCCCTATAAAAGAAAAAGTGAACTTAATTAACCTGCCATCACTTATCAGTGTACCTCTGGGGACATATATATCATCATCAAGGGGTTTTAAATCTTGAATTGATGTTATATATAAATAGAATAAGAATATGTAAATACTTAATTAAATGAAAACATATATATGCTTGTTCATGATATTCCCAAGTAAAATATATAAATGCTGAGATAGAGGAAATTTCTATGAGATTGAAGCTTTTTTATGCTACTAAATGCGAGTATTATTCTTAATTACCATGAGGTTTTGCGCTGTTGTAATACATTTAGGTCTCTTCAAACTGCAAAACAAATAAACTTAAGTAAGGCATGTCCATTCATCTTTGAGCAGATTATTCAAGACAATTTAATTAAGGTAATTAATCAAATTGGCAATATGTTAATGAGTTGCCAGTCAAAAAAGCAAAAGGTACGTACGTATTCATGAAATCATGATGCATCTAACTCCAAAAGCAAAAAGTTTTCTGATATTAATGAGATATCGATATCTGGAAGTTGAACCGCTATGCGCGCATAATTGGAAGAACGATGCTTGTTTAGTATATAAATAAGGATCTAGATAGCATAATTAAATAAAAAGAATTTAATTAATAATAAGGAGAATATGTTCAAGAAGAGGTTGCAGATAAATCCTGTCATTAATCTTTTATATTGTCGATCAACGATCAGAGAAATTGCACCTTATACATGCGCCGATAAGCCCCAAGGGGAAAAAAAACGCTTATGCAAGTATAATGGCAAGCAAAAAATCAATGGCTGTTCTGTGGAAGAATGACCTTTTAATTGTTTCCATCTATCAACCATATATGTCAGATAGTGTGATTTAAGAAATAACTGAAGTACAAATTATAATTAAAGAGCCAGGCCCTATATGTTTTTCTTATACAGGGATTATTGTCATTTTCACCCGTTATATTTGGGGTGTATGTTTTTTGCCTGTTAAGTATTCAATTTGCAATTTTGGTCTTATATGTTTTGAAAATATTGCAATTTTAGTCTGATTTCACCGGAATCTGTTTGAACTTGCTAACATGACATCACAAATTTATGCACCACGTCAGCGAGTTCCGACGGATTCCGGTGAAATCGAACTTAAATTGCAATACTTTAAAATATATAAGATCAAAATTGCAGATGGCATACTTAATGGGCAAAAAACACACACATCTAAACATAACAGACGAAAATGATAATTATCCCTTCTTATATATGTTAGTTAATTTTCTGATCATTTTTCAACGGATATTTCATCCACAATTCATCAATCAAGAAATAACTGAAGTACAAATGATATAGAACTATATATCATACATAGTTATAGAACATTCAAAATAGTTATCTATATATAATTATAAATCAATCTTTTGTTTTGGTAATCTTCCTCTTTACCACATAGCTCAAAATTCATTTCTCTTCATCAATCCACCTCAATATCCTCTCATCATGCTCAACGCCAAGTTAGCACATAGGGGAACCCTTAAATATACCTAATACCTTCACACAAGAGCGCGCACACGCATGTATCTGATGATTCTGATATCTCATAAGTTTCGAAAAAAAATCTAGCTAGCTCAAACTGGCCCAGTTGATTGATCTCATCCAATTGTGCGCAAGTTATATATAATGGAAGTAAAGTATATTTCATTACTAATAATTATCGTACTAGATTACTATATTTTATTATCTGTATAATTAAGGCATGGTACTTGCCTACTATTTGATTACTTGTTGACTGGAGACTCCTAAAATCCCTATTCTTGCTAACTCTTGCATGGGAAAATTCTTACCGACATTGAGATTGGCCACAAGGGAACCAATCACGGGTGGTGAGTGTTTTATACTTACTATGTGATAGGTGGGAAATTCTAGCCCAGATTCGGCTCGGCCGAATTAACCAATACTAATCATGTCACGAGTGTTTTACACTTACCCTATAAATGGTCGATAATTTAGGGAGAGTGACCAATCACTTGACAATTAAAATATACTTGCTATATGATTTGTTGGGTTCGGCCAAGCCAGATTTGAGTTAGAATTTTCCGTGATAGGTATACAGTTTAGAGAGAGTGACTAATATTCACATAATAAATATATTAATATTTACTACATAATCGGTTAGGTGCGGCTAAACTTGGTCTAAGCAAGAATTTTCAGTTTTATACCTTATAATTTTTAGATCTTGCCGCATTAATTCGTCCAAAACTCAAAAATATTCCTCAAGCATGCATGGTTATTTTCTTCAACTCCATTTACACAAGTCGAGTAGGCAAAAATGAAAAGCTCAATTGTTACATATAATTTGAATTATCACAACTTAATTGATCTAAAAGCTTCAAAATTATGTATACATACTTCTAATTATCCTAAGATACCAGCTGCTAAGTTTTGAGTATATGTCCAATCTGAAATATAATTAGCCCGGCGATTCTAACTAGCTTAAGGCAATATAGTATAGCAAGCTTGAAATAAAAGAGAAATAAGAGCAAAGGAATACAAAAATCAAATGAATAATATATATAATTAGACAAATATGAAAAAAAAAAATTCATGGTACCCGGCCTTCTGTAATGCAGAAAAGAAAGAGCCATGCACTGATCTATTCTTGCAAAACAGAAAAAATACTGTCAAATTTGGAATAATTAACCAACAAGAACTTTACATTCTTTTTTGAAATGCTATAAAGCATTTAAGGACAAAATTGAATAATTATGGTGTCCCACAAAATCTGAGCAGACAGAAGGATATCTAGTAAAGATGCTAAGGACAATTAAGCATTGAAATGCCAATTTCTAAAGTGCCCTCATAAAGAACATCTTAGAAGAAGTAATTATATTATTATTGGGGGCCTTTTTACAGCAGAATGTCTAAGGTATAATTAAAATAACCATTTTCTGATTAATCTTCGTACAATTGTTCAATGGCATATTAAAATATTCGAACGTGAAAGCCCACAAAAAGGATAGATCTCTGTGTGTGTGTGTGTGTGTGCATGGGATGATTAATATATATATATTTTTTTTGGTTAGGAATTAATATATATATATACTATTATCTTGATTTGATCATTTCGTATGATAATCATCATATATAAAAAGAAGTCCAGAAAATATTTAAATAATTTCAGGGGTCCAATTCTTGTTATAAAAACATGGAAACTTAATATGCGGGGGCAAAAGATCTGCCAAAATCCCAAAAGATGCTCATAAATTGGAAGGCTGGCATGCAATGGAGAGTGGGGATATCTTACTACACATTTTTTGAATGACAGATTGAGTGAGAATATTGTTCATTTCCAAAAATTAATTTAATGTAACATTAATAACAATATTATGAATGAGTAGAAAAAGTGCATTTTTTTGTAGATAAAATTATGGGCATTTTTTTTTATTTTTTGATATGAAACAGTAAATTGCACACGGACACCTATTAGGATTCGAATCTTTGTCTTTAGACTTCCAACATCTCAAATATGCGGTATACATGTTCATTAGGCCAAAGGCCCCAAATAATTATGGGCCTTGTCTTAACTGTAAATATTTATCACATTTTGTTGTTTTCTTCTTCTGTCTGTCATGAGGATTGGTTATCTAGCTAGGGTTTATGAAGAGAAGATGATTAAAGCATCAGTTCTTATTGATAACTCCTGATCAGTTTCTCATTTTGTTTTTGTCTGATAGAAATTTCTAATAGAGTACACTTTTCTGGAAATCAACCAGGGCTTATTTCATTTTTGATCTTAATATTTATGGGGGATTTACCAAAAGCTAATTTTCTGATCTTTTGTTCTTCTAGGATAAAATTAACATTGGCGTCTGAGAATTTGTTATGTGATTTGTTGGGTGCAGTTCAATTCAGGTTCGGACTAGAGTTTTCCCAGCACAATACTAGAATATATATGTAGTTAATATAAATACATGCAATCACTCTAGACAACAAAATCTATACTTACAAGCTATAGCAGCTTAATTATCCTGATTTTGATGTTCAAGCCAAAATTATATCCAGATATTAAAAAGGAAAAAAAAGAAAATTGTATTACCCATGTTTGAATCAAGAAAATGCAGGCATAGAAGAAGAGGAATTGGATTGATCATCATCAGGCTTCTTCTTCTTTTTCTTCTTGTGAGGGATCCCCCTGGCCTTGGCCTGACACTCCTTCACTTCCCTTAAATAAATCCTTATTGCGCCGCTAGCGAAAGGATTGCTCTCCGGCGAACCCCCGTTCTCCTCGTAGGCGGCGCGTAGCCTCCCGATGAGCGCGTCGAGGCTGCCCCACGCCTGCCTCAGCGGGCACGTGCACGGCGCCGGCGGCTCCGGCTGCCCGTAGAAGATGCAGCCCTGCAGGTGAACCTTAGTCTTCCCGAACTGGTCCAGGTACCTCAGGAAATCCAGCACGTGGCCGCTGTTGCACTGGCTCAGCGCCACCGGCGGCCGCTGGTTCTTCAGGAACTGCCCGAACGTGTTCCAGTCGCGGCGCTTTTGGGATTCGTACCGGCTGGGCGTGGCAGCGGCGGCGGCCGATGGATCGGAGGAGGATCCTTCGGCGAAATCTTTGCCTCTGTCCATGTTGCGGTGATCGATTATTCTTTTTCTTTTTTTTTTTTTTGTATAAAAGTGTTTGTTTCTAATTGGTTTTGGCCATTGGGTGATGCTAAATAAGGTAAGGTTAAAAGAACAGGAGATTTGGGAAACTTAAGATGACGAGGATCACATCAGGGAGGAGGCTCATTGAGTTGACAAGCAATGGGCCACCCCTACGCAGTTGCTTTCTTCTTCTTTTTTCTCTTCTTCTTTTTTTTTTTTTTTTTAAATTAAGAAATTTCACCGAATAACTGAACTGGCAATGTTGAGCTCCAAGATTATGATATTCTGAATTCAATTCGCCATTTGAATGCATGGATTTATATTCTATTTTGATAGTAATTTATTCGAATTTGAGAGGAGTTTTTTTGTGTTGAAATAGCTTGAATTGCATTTTGAATTGGAAATATACAAATTTTATCATGTAAGTTGATTCATTTTGGATTTTAATCTTTTCATTTGCACTTTGGATTTTCATCATGTAAGTTTTTGAATTTGTTAATTTTGATCCTATATTTGCCGAAATCTAAGTTTTTCGGGACATTATTGATGTGAATACAAAATTGTTGAGGTATACCATTAAAATATTGAGATTCCAACATAATTTGGATCAAAATTACTAAATTTAAAAATTTATAAGACTAAAATCCAAATAATATAAATGGAAGGAGTAAAATCTAAAATATATCAACTTATAGGATGAAAATTGCATTTTTCTCTACCTTGAATTAGGGGGTGTAATAGTTTGATTAACGAAATCCCATATCTTTTGTTTAAAGAGACTTTTAAATTTTTACTTCAAAAAAAATATGTGACTGTATATATAATCTAATAAACTATAAGCTTTACGTGGGCCCCGTCTGCCTTCTTTGATTATCATTTTTCTTTCTTAATTAATTAGCCTAATGCGGTGACAATTAACTAAAAGGTTTGCTTATTGATTCACAATTATTGTCCGTGTTGTAATGTCAAGACTATGATCCCCACTAGAGTGTACGAATAACCTAAAAAGAAAATTTTATTCCCACTAGTTGACAAATTATGATATCCAGTAGTATCTCGTGGGCAGTGACTGCCAATAGCAAACATATATTATATAAATATTGTTCATCGGACCTTTGTTTAGCAAAATAATTAATTTCGTGTGGTGTCACACACTAAGATAAACACAATTTGAATATGGTAAGGAAAATTGATGGTCTTACTGTATTAGGGCTTGAAGATAAATGGAATTTTGCTTGAGGGAAAATACAATTTTCGCCTTTTGAATTTTAGTCCTTTCTTTTATATTATTTGAATTTTTAATTTGTAAACTTGTCATTTTTGAATTTTGATCATATTTTTATTGGAATTTTAATTTTTCGGTGGTACACCTTAATATCCATTTCAATAATTTCCCACTAAAAAAATTGAGACTCTGGCAAATATAGGATCAAAATTATCAATTTTAAAAACTTATACGTCAAAAACTTAAATAATATAAGTAGAAGGATTAATACCCAAAATGAATCAACTTAGGTGGCGAATTTTGCATTTTGCCCTTATGTTGGGCTTTGTTTGGTGACAAGTTATTCAATTTGAGCCAGAGATAATTTGAAGAAATACATTTTAGGGTTTCATCCTTAAGAATAGAAATGCATATATCTGGTTAAGTATTTGAGGATTGCTGGCTTGAGTAATTCTCGTATAAAAAGAATGGGATTCATTTTATCATATATATATATATATATGTATCAAAACAATATGTCCTATTGTAAATAATTTTGGAGTAATTAAATAAATAGAATTAGAGATAAATATAACATTGTCAATGCACGATTTATCATTTATATATTTTCTTCATTGTTAAATATTTCTTACGTCTGAATATAATCAAGCTAGAGCTACAATTTACAGGGAGTATCTGATATTTTCCTGTTGCAATAATCCGATGTGCAGTGTATTTTTTTGAGGCGTCTTTTCAGATGGAAATGGAATATTGGCCATAGTCCTTCAAATATTTATGGAAACTCAGACGCTATGCATACGAATTTGGAGCTGGCTGAAGCAGTGTTGAATATAGCAGTGTTCAATTTCAACCAATCCATTTTGTTTACAGGCTCACAAGATACTACCTATATATATATATGTGATGTTTTTAGTTGTTAGACTAAGTATAATGATGTCACAGTTTCATTTTTTAATACTTTTTGATATTATTATATTCAAATCTAACGACTACAAATAATATTTTGATAATATCCAAGTGAGCAGTATGAAATAAACCTAATACGCATAGGTTTTAGACAAAAGCAAAGTTATTATATATAAAAAAGGGTAAATTACAAAAAAGAAATCCTAATTTGCTTTTGTTTTATCATTGAAAACCCTATTGTAGTTTGAAAATATGCAAAGAGATCTCTCGGTTATGGAAAACCCAACACACTCACCCCTTCTGCTATTTCAAATTTAATGTTGTTAAATTTATGTTAAATACCCGTTATCAGGGGGAATTGGATCTTAACTTAAAAAATGAACACTCCAAACTGATGTTTACATATTAATATATAATGTTTAAATACAAATCATAAACCAAATGTATGCAATGTCAATAACACCCCTATATTGAAAGGTTCATAACAAGAAAATTGTCACTGTAGTTTTGTGACAAGGTTTGTAATATTACTATAAGTTGTCTCCATAGGAGTATCACTGATTATCAATAGCGACAACTTACACTATTTTAATTGTCACTATACAAATTATTCATGCGACAAAATAAACTATTTGTATGTGTTTTTAATAATATTTTATTTTTAATTATCAAGTGCATTAATTTGATATACTATAAGCTGTATAAAAATTAATAATTTGTATTCTGTAAGTGATAGTGATAAAATAAATTTTCAAATAATGCACAGATGAATTTTTTAATGGACATTATATATTTGTAACTTACAAACATATATGAACTTTGGGTGTTATTGATAATAAAATAAACATATATGAACTATGGTGTTATTGATAAATTATACGACATCAATATATATATATATAATAAATTTATGAAAATAAGTAGAATTATAAATGAAAAAAAATATGACTACATTATATATTCATAAATTTGAATATTTGATTTATTATGGTTGAATATCAATTATTCACAATTGAAAAGGATATGAATATTCAATAAAATTAAAAAGATATAAATATGAAAATTATATATAGGATACATTTCACATCTATTTAAACTTCTGATGAATGGACACATATTTCTAATCAGATTAATTAAGCCCACCAAACTACTTTTCCACGAAAGGAACAGAAATGAGAGCCCGTAAGGCCGTAACTGTCGCTTCTGCTCGTCGTCACACCACTGCAAAAATTGTAGTACCTTCCATGTTGTTTTGTGTGTTTCATTATTGTGCTTTCTCCAATATGATATTTGAGAGTTAAAGAAACAACATAAAAAATGTGTTGTGCTCTTCTAAGAGCTTCAAATAATATAAGGCTTGGATATAACACATATTATTAAATACTAAAAAAAATTAATGATTATTATTTTCAAGGGAAAATTACAAAAACCCCCATGAGGTTTGACGAAATTATAAAGAAAACTCCAAACTATTGGAAATTATCATTACTCCCTTAACGTTTGCATAAATTAACAAAAACTCCTTCTGTTAGATTTTCGTCAAAAATTATGTACTTTTCCCAAAATACTCTTATTCAATATTTTATTAATTATTGGTTAAACTGGTATATTACAAACACCTTATCTGAGGTTTGCCGAAAATACAAAAAAATCCCCCCCAAGTATCAAAATATACAAGACACCCCTAAGGTTTGTCCGTCCAACAAAAAACTCATTCCATTAGGGTTTTGCGACTGAGAGGGGAGAAAACGATTGTTTTTTTTTTTCAAATCTTTTATGATTGATGCGATGATCAATATCTAGAAAGTAATGCCAATGATAGAACGACGATACCACCGGCGATGAGGCTTGAACGTGGTTGTTTCTTATAGATTCGAAATTCTTGAAGCGGGGTATTTTCAGTAGTATTGACATCACAGGATTCCGACCAAGTTCGCCAAAAATGTGAGAATTGAGGCACACGCTAATCAATAGTTAAACGAGGTCAAACGATGTTAATCAGCCATCGCTCTAGAATTGGGAGCGAAGTGATTCATAAAATGTATGTTTTACAAATTTTCAATGTGGGGAAGTTGCTATCGTCGCCAGCGGGGGTGTGGCTACACGTTCTAATACCTAAGGATTTTTTTGTAATTTTGTCAAACTTCAGGAGGATGTTTGCAAATAACACATTAAGAATAATTTTAAAATTTTCAGCCCTCCAGTAACTACTACATGATTTATACAAGCATTAAAAAAATAATGATAATTTTTAATAATTAAGAAATTTTGTATAATTTCATCAAATTTAAGAAAGGTTTTTATAATTCACCATATTTTCAAATACGATGATCTAGTATTTAACGCCTCAATCACATCTATTTGAAAAAAGAATCTCACAGAGAGAAAATTTGATTAATCTAATATCTTCAAATTGACAAAAAAGGCGACATAGTAACGTGAAGTTGTCGGTTCCATCCAAAATTAACGTCAGGTTGACTATTAACGAGCGAGAGTGGCTCATTAATCATCTTGACAAATAACTATATATTTGTATTATCATGGCCATTAAATGATTGGTCATTGAGATTTAATTTACAATTATTGTTCGATACATAAACAATTTAATTAATTATATATATGCATATTTTGTAGGGTTCGAATTACAGTATGACAAGTGATGCGATATTTTGCCGGGGCGTAGTTGGTACATTCTAGATATAATTAGTTCTTCAACAATATTAGAAAGCCTGGTGCACACGCCAAGTTGATGGAACTGACGACTGACCAATCTCTATGGTCCCACTGAATAGTCTCACTGTTCCATGCTTTTTAGTTCCATAATTGGAAGAGAAACGACTTCAGTTGGCATGAGGAATTTCTACTTGTCATCAATTTGAAAAAATATTTTTCATTTATTTATTTTTCAGTTGCCACCAATATAGTCTACGAAAGACATGCCAGTCATACGGCGTTAAATAACTATTACATTTACATGAAATATCCACGCCTCTAATGGCAATAGTCTTTATATTAAATGCTATGATTTGATTTACCCTATGCTCTCGTGCATGGATTAAGAGGAGTTTGGGTTGATTTCACCAAAAAAAAGGAAAAATAAGGAAAAAAAAAAGAATTGGATCCTATAATATATTATTCGGTTCACATGGGCTATGTCATAACCCAATCAATATGGGCTCGACACTCAAAACTCTCCATAATAAATACCTCCCCATTCAATTAGATAGCGAGGCTCATTTAATTTCCTCAATATTCTATCAAATTTTTTTCTTGACATAAATCTCGTTGATATTTGTTGATGTGAGAGTTCGAGATCTTTAATTTGAGTTGATCTTAATTAACTTGTGCTTGTTCATCCCATTTTGTAGGAGACTCGCTTTGTCTTCCTTGCTCGATTGGTTACCCAACCCATCTTCAAAGCACATCAAGTTTTTAAGAAATAAACTTAAGAATATTGCATGCTTTCAAATAGGATATGAATCTACTTATATATTTAGAAAAATATACTAACAAATAAGAAAAACAAGAATGTTTTCAAATTGAAAATAGAGAAACATTGACGAATTAATCCAACATAAACCTAAGATGATTGCAATTGATATCAACATAAAACTTGAAACGTAATACTTTTGATTTATGAAGCTATTATTAATTCTTATGTTTTAATATCGATGTACACTTTAAAATTGATTTAAATTGCGGTAAAAATTTAAATATGAATTAGATTTTCAATTAATTTTTTTGATTTCTTTATCGGAAAGTATCAAGTTGAATTTGAAACTTTATTATTATTATTATTATTATTATTATTATTATTATAGATGCGAGTCGATTTTGGGAGCTGGTTGACCTCAATCGGAAACTTTGGTCGAGTGTGAAAATGAAGGTATCTGATCCGGAAGTTGACCTACAATAAGGGAAAGGCAACGTGAGCTAGTCGAGAGGGGTCTCGGCTAATACCCTCCGATGCTTAAGTCAGCGGCTCGGGTTTTGTCTAAATTTTGAGCAGAGTAAGGGTGTTGAGAGTAATTAATGATAGAATCTTGCCATAAATGCAAGGGTATTTATAGCATGTTCATGTAGGCCACACTCTGGTGGATCCCCAGAGCCAAGTAGGTTGTTAAGGGCTGATGTGGGCGACCCATAAGCCTAATGGTAGGGTCAATAGATATTAGTTGACTTTCAATTAATGAGGTATGGGTTTGGTGGCACCCCTATGCCTTGGGTTGATGGAGCATTTAATGCTAGTAGGGATCCGTTGGATTCGATATGATTCTGGTAGAACACGAAATTGATCAAAGGGGCCGAGGAGATGGGTTCAAGGACACAGACCCGATCGACAGAGGAATCATCCGGCCGAGCTCGTCGGGGATGGTTATGACGGTTTGTCAAATTGGTCGATATACGGGCATCCGGTCGGAAATGTCTCCAAGGATTTCGAGTGGTGGGAAGCGGCTAGCGCGGCGCGTGAAAGGCGGTCGAGAAGTCCGATCAAAATTATGCCACATTAATTATTATAGAGCTCCAAATGTTTATATTTAGGTTTTCAAGTTTTTATACAATATGATGCAGTAGGTAACATTTGGTGGTTGGGCTGGACATAGCAACTATTTTTTGACAAATTAGAGTTGCTTGCGACATCAGCGACATATTAACCAATCATTAGAGTATTGTTCGATGGTAAAATCATCTCACTGAGACAAAATCAGATCCCCTCTCATTATCCATTGCAAATTTTTCTAAACTGTTTGCCGATGATCAGAAATTGCCTTACTAGCAAGATGGAGACCCCACCACCTTTAGATTATGTGTTTGAATTTACGTAAATGCAGTTATTATTCTAATTGTATTATTTCTACTGTATAATATTTTATTTTTATTAATTTGATATGTTTGATTTGAGAGTATTGAAGTATTGAATTGATTTGTTTTTCATATGATCAAAGTATTAACGTATTTGATTGATTGTAATAAATCCTTGATGTATTCAAGTGGTTGTAATAGACCGCATTCATTAAAAAAAAAAATCATTATCCATCACATATTGGTTGGTGATCCATCAATAAATATTGAATAAGAATTAGGGAAATCTCTCTCTCTCTCTGCCCACCTTGTCTTCTGATAGGCCATACTCAATTTTAGACTCATTCAATGCGAATATCTGATATTTACATCCCAAATCTTCAAAATTATCTCAATTTTAGTTATCCAACTAATTTCTTTAGATGTTTAATGCACCATCTTGTGTTAATAGTGTGCACTGGTTGTTGAATATCTACCAAAAATTAGCTGGAGGACTTAAATTAAAATAAATTTCTCCGCAAACTGCATACATATTCTCAAGCTATAGTTATTTAATTACTAAATTTACCGTAAGAAAGCAACTCTTTTACTAACAAAAAGTTTATGATGGATATATATATATATATATATATATATATATACATACACACACACTTCATTACAAATAGAAGATATTTGTGATAATTTGTGATGACATTATGTTAAATAAAATTAAAATAACAATATATTTGTTAAAATATTAGAGACTTTGACCTAACTCAACCCCAAAAGCTAGTTTATGAAATAAAGATTGCCCAAGCTTTTATAAGGTAGATCAGATCTCAGTTTTTATTCGATGTGGGATAGTTAACAATATTTATTAACTAACTTCGATTAATAAAATTCATCGCCAAACAAGCATTTGCTTAAATTTGTAATGAACTATTTCAGCAGTGAAAGTATATACTTTCTGGGGGTTTAATGCTACCTATATGGCTGTGTACAACTACATGAAGATTGAGACTCATTGTAAATTAATTTATTTTTTGGTCTTAAACCAAAAAAAAAAAATGATGAAAAAGACATCCAAATCTGCATACAATTAAACGCAAACGCACATGGATAGAAACGTAAGTGAGATTGGGCTTTATTTAACTAATTGATATTAATTGAAATTTATTCATAAACTGCGCAAAAACTTATCAAAACTTGAGAATGTTTTGTTAAGAGGAATTCTTGTAATTAAATTTGTATATAAAGATTTTTCTCGAAGTTCATTTTGAAAAAGAATTGAAAAAAAAAAAAAGAAAAGGAAAATGATTTTAAAATTGCCCCAAGACAAAAGCACGATTCCAGAAAAACCCTTCGCCTATGCGTTAGCTCCATGGAAAAGGACCTCGGGCCTCAATAAATTGATCCAGAAGTACCCACGCCTGTACTCTCTCTCTCTCTCTCTCTCTCTCTCTCTCTCGTGTGTGTGTGTGTGTGATTTTGGTTTGAGGGCACGATATCATTTGATGCACAAACATAGAAAAAAAATAATTAATAAGTACGATAAATAATTTTCGATCTATCCAAAAATAGGTAAACAAATTTCAGGTTTTAGAGCACAAAGTTTCAGTTTTTATTTGATGAGAGATAATTTAGTTGAATCTCATGATAGGTAATAATAAGTTAAATGAGTGGTCAATGATCTACTTTCCTGAGTTCAGGATTCGATAATTTAGATTTTGAGACATTGATTCTAAAACAATCGAACCATTTTCATATTTAAACACGATATTTGATTAATATACTGCTACTGTCGATCTATCCATATTTCAATATTGTTTCGCCATTTTTACAGCTAAAATAATTTTAATTCATTTGAATTAAAAAAATCAAAAGAATTAAAAACTCTTAAAGTTGCTGAAAATTATAAGTTATACAACTTCGATGTGAATCAATTTTTCGCATTCTCAAATTTAAAAAAGGGTTTATTAATTTCATACTAGTTATTAAATAAATATATCTTCAACTGTATTGTGAGTTATTAAATGAGAAAATAATATATAATTATATTAATTTCTACTATTAAAATAATCTTTTTTATTTATCTTTTTTCAACTATATAATTTAATTTGATCTAAATTAAACTTTTTTGTCTTTTATAAATCTAATAATTATAATACAATTAAACACATATATTCAAATAATAATTTAATAGATTTTAATTTTATACTTATTAAAAATTTTAAATAAAAAATTAGATCATATCAAATTTATAATTTTCACACACATCAAGTGTGCACTTACCCGTTAATATTATAACACTATTGAGTAATTTTTTTTTGCTTGTCAACTGTTTTAGTCTGTTTTTTTTTTTTTTTTTTGTACTTTTTCTCCCTTCTTTCTCTTTCCCTTTCCATTCTCTTTCATCTCCTATTGCTTTTTAATTTTCTTTTACTTTCTTTGTAATTATTTTTTTTAATGTTTTATTTTAAATTATTTTATTTTTACTTATCACTAATTTCACTATTAAAAATAGTTAAAAATATCCAGATAGGATAAATACTATCAAAATTTTAATATATCATTAAATATTATATATATATATATATTACTATACACATGTATCGAATATATTAATATTACTTATATAAGGTACCTGAATCTGAAGAAACAAAGACAAAGGGATTCATGATGGTGGACAATTATATTGACAACTTTAGAGAAAAAGTTATTAGGGAATGGTATGGATGCACGTGTGTTGTCGTTTTCTTTGCTTTGCATACTCAGCACTCTTTGAAGCCACATTTGCCTTTTTCTCTAAATATATTCATTCAATCTTCTTTTCTTTTTTTTTTTTTTTTTTGGAAAAATATTGACTAATGCATTTAATGTGTTCATACAATTGGATAAATAAACAGGAACTTTCATTTCCTTAATTGCGTTGTATAGAACTTTGTGACAGAATTCACCCGATGACAAAGAAGAGGCCCATTGGAATTCGATTTTCATGAATGTATGTTTTATTTTACTGTACAGTAGCTTAGTTATTGTAATAATTTTTTAGTTGTACTCGCATCTTAGTTTGCTTCTTCGCTATATTATTGAAAATTCGAGTTACATTTTGCACACAACATTCTTTATTAAATTAGATAATTAACTAAGCAGTCTATTGAATTAATAGATCTGATATATATTCAATTAGGTGGTATCGATAAACCTATATGGGAAGGGTCATAAAACGAATTAATATTGTAATCACATCATCAAGATGGCTTGGTGAACTATATGTGTTAAGGATTAGATTTCTATATGCCCAATTATGTTCTTAATTTGGAAAATCACACAAGAAATTAAATATATAGGTCTTGATTGCATGACTCCCACTCTCGTGAATCTTAAGATTTCCTAATTACCGTCAATCGTTGGCATCTTATATGTGTTTTGAGGTTTAAGAGTCAAAAACAGAAAACATTTTCGTTTAACATCATTTCGGCAACTAGCAGTTACAACCTTTCCTGCGCAATCACCTTCAGGCTCCAACTTCGAATTCATATAAAATTTTACATATATATATATATATATATACATCCCCATTGAAATATATTTAGGGCTTGTGCAGTCTTCTTTATGCAAAAAAAATAATAATAATTAAAAAGAAAGGAGAAAGAGGGCGAGAGAGAAGGAGAGAGAAGAAGATAAAAATATATTATTATAGCAGCTTCTTCTTGGAGAGTGATCAATCACATGATAAGTGTATTACCACTTGCTATATAATTGATTGGGTGCGGCCAAGCCGGGTCTGGGCAAGAATTTTCCGCAACAATGTGCAATTACAAATGCCAATCGTAAGTTTGAAATTATAAATACTTGATATCTACTTCACGATTGCCCCATGCACTAATAATTAGTTAAATGATAAAATCATCTTTTTCAAATTTATTGATCTCGCATAAATGAATAATGTAATGGAAACTTCTTGATGATAAAATTGCAAAATATATAAATCCCTAAACAGTAAGTTAATATAAACTAATAATATGAGTTTTTTTTTTAATTTTGGCATTTATTAATATATATATATATATATATATGATATAAATAATATTCTAACTTTTCTTCTTTAATTATGTTTAATTTATTTGGTCTGGCCAATCACCAATGATGGCAACCACTTCAATATTCGCATTTGCCTACCAAGAATGTGCTTGTGAAAACCAATCACAATCGCCAATAGTATGAAATTCATGACGTGATTTACACTATCCATTACACCAATCCTCTCCATGATCCAAGAACAAGCGGCACTCCCCCGGTGAAATATCTAGAAGAGTACATTTTGTTCATCATATAAATAGATGAATACACTCCAGTCAAATTGTATGTAACACAACAACAAAAAATGCTATTTTCAACGGAATATTCCGCATATTCGCCAAAAACTTTCGGTGGAAATTTTAAAAAATAAAAATATATTAATTTTTAAATTTTTCAGCAGAATTTTGGTGAAATTTTATGCTAAAAATTAAAAAATAAATAATATTAATTTTTAAATTTTTCGGCAGAAAATTATGCCGAAACTTAAAAATAAATAAAAAATATTAAAATTTTAATTTTCGGACGGAATTTCAAAAATTTTAAAAAATTTAAAAATTATTAAAATTTAAATTTTCGACGGAATTTCGGTGAAAAATTCCCCCAAAAATTTAAAACAATTAAAAAGTATATGAAAATTTTAAATTTCAGCGGAATTTTCAGCCTAAAATTAAAAAAAATAAAAATATTAAAAATTTCAATAAATAAAAATCCTTATTATTATTATTATTATTATTATTATTTGAATTGTTGTATGCTATATATATATATATATATATATTATGTATTATGACAAAAAGCGATAATAGCCCAACGACAAAAGATTTAGTTGTCAACCAAGAGGCGAAGATTCGATTCCCAACGACCCCAAAATTTGGGGTATTTTGAGCGCCTATATACACGTGTGAGAGGTGCGTGGAGGTCCTGGGTTCAACTCCTATATTGGGCAATTGGAACTTTATTTTAAAAAGTAAAAAAAAAAATTCGGCAGATAATTACGCCGAAAATTGATTTAATTTACAAAAAAAAATCCGCCTAAAATCCAGTGAAAAATAAATTAAATTTCGAATAAAAATCCATCGAGATTCCGCCAAAATTGAAAAGCGACGAAAGTTTATCTGGCAGATCTGTTCCGCCAAAATTACTTGTTTTCGGCGGAATTCTGTTGAAAATCTGCCAAAAAATTCGGGAAAAATACCGTTTTTTCTTGTAGTATAAAGCCTTAAATCTAAAAGCTCAACAACAACAACAATAACAAAAAGAAGAAAAATAAGAAGGGGACTGACCTGATGCACCAAGAGTATAAAGGGACTCAAATGTTTGGGAGAAAAGGAGTCCAGTAGTGTTTTATCTTTGTTATCTATTTTGAGAAACCTATTTATCGTGATAAAAAAATACATAAGCCTATCCCAGTAATTGACGGTTAACTAGCAAGCATCCATTATTTATTAATTCAAGAGAAAAAGAAACAAATTAGAGGACCAGAAGTATTTGTTCCAATAATATATAAGATCGAGCTAGGCTCTATAATCAAGAAATTATAAGAGTTCCATTAATATAGATATAATTTGTAATTATCATATGTTGGTTCATTATCAATGATATACGTAATTGTTTGTGCGCCACATGATATGAGCTCATAATATTGATATAATATCCAAAAATGCATTACGCTATATGCTCATAAAAGAAAATAGCAATAAAATAAGGAGAAGAGATCCAGTAAAATATTAATTTGCTTTAGGGAAATTATGGGTTATGTTCCAGTCCGGATCCGCTGTTATAAAATGGTACTATATTTTCTCCTCCACTCATCAATACATGCCACATGTATTGAGGGGCGGTTGAGATAAAGAAAGAGAAAAACTTATGATATAGGAAAATTTTGAATATTCTCTTTCCTTATCTCAACCTCTTACTACTATACGTGGCGTGTATTAATACGTGGAGAAGAAGATGGAGCACCGTTTTGTAGCAGAGGATCCGAACTGGTTATGTTCGCTCTTGCTAGTTTAATTGTACAAGTATCAATCCAGATCTTTTGCTAAAAAATAGTGTTATATCTTGCCTACTACTCAATAATACACGTCACGTGTATTGTGGACGGTTAAGATAAGGAAAAAAAAAATATTTAAAATTTTTCTCATATCATAAGTTTTTCTCTTTCCTTATCTCAACCACTCACCAATAAATACAACGTGTATTGATGAGTAGAGGAGAAGATGTTGCACTATTTTGCAACAGAGAATTTGGACTGAGTACAAGTATAGCTTGATATAGTTTGGAAGGCGATATTTGTCATGGTTTTTACATAATTCAAGACTCAAATGGGGCAAGTTATCTTCGCATAGAACAAACTCGTATAATATGTACAACTGTAGAGTGATAGATATCATGATTAAAACACACTCCATAATAAGTATTAAAGTTGATATTTTTTACCAGAACACAAAAAAACTTCTATATTTTAAGAGTTGACACGAAATCTGCCTTTAACTTTTATTTTTTTAATCACGTTGCAATGATTCAACGTCCAACACATATTGACGAACTTCATTCACCCGATATAAAAGTAATTAAACAATTATTTTCGATTAGAAATCACTCTAAGTTAAGAATGATATGATGCCTTTTCATATAAAGTAGAGCACAAATAGGGAAACCCTCGTGGAACCTCTAGTAATGTCATGCTAAAGCCTAAAATGTAAATTATTTAGCTTGAATGATGTGAAAAAAGGACCAACCAAAGATGATTAATGGAGTGGGTAAGAAAAAAGGTTTGTCCATATAATGGTACTTTTGAAGTCGGCATGAACTTTTCACTTCATTTTAGGGGGTGGAAAATTGGCCTGATTCTCAATTTTACCTTGGTTGGTACATGGCAAAATTAAGACAAATGATATTATAATATTAAAGAGCACTATATTACATATCGTACTAAAAATCCCAATAGATAGAAGCTATAACACTTGGAGGTGTTAGGGATACCCTACAGAAATTTAAATTTTAGGTAGTAACAAAATCAAAATTAATCTGTACCTCTGTAATTTCAAGCAATAATATTATAAGAATGTTGACTGGTACTGTATAAGATCATTGACTTTTGAGTCTTCACATCACTTACTCAACATGATGTTACATTTAAAAAAAAAAAGCATTATATATCATTCGAATTTTTTTATAGTAATTCTTAGCGGTGGCAATTAGGCTAGATTGAATTGGATTTAGGTTGGGTCATATTTTATTAGATTGAAAATAGATTGGGTTGAAGATGATTTTCAAAAAATGGACTAAAGATAAGGTTTTAAATGGGGTTGATATGGTTTTTAATGGATTCAATGGATGATTATTGTGTGTTTAATTAAGGATAAAAAAAAATAAGAATTATTATTTTTTGTACTCTTTAAATAGTTCTAAAATACTAAAATGAACTGCAATCAAATAAAAAATATATATTTTTTGTTTATGGGGTAATTTATTAAGAACCTAATATAAACCCATTATCAACCCATCTACAACAACACCAATCATCTGAGATCCAGTCCCAACCCAACCCAATATAAAATTATGTGGGTTGGGTTGGATCCATGATTTCTAACCCATTTTATCACCTCTAATAATTCTCTTAATTAGAATTCAAATCTTTTGAAATAGTAAAACAATAACACATTTTGATAACATTTTATTACAAAAAAGTGCAATTCACAAACGCGATATCTATAATGGATATATATACTCCATCATAGATAAAAGACATTTGTGAGTATTTGTGATGGAACTATTTTGCATTATAACTAGTATAATATTAGTGAAAAAATATTTATTAATGAATTTGTGATGAATAAAATCATTCTAGAATTATTATAAGAAAATGAGTAAATTTGTGACAATATAATAAATAATAATGAAAAAGTTGTTGCCCATCCAAAAAAATAATAATGAAAAAATTGTTATTAATTATATACATTTAGTGACAACAAAATTATGTTGTCACCAAACATAAGTTTCACAATGTCAATGGTAACTATATACTGCAATATGGATAATTAGCGACACACATATATTAACAACTTAATAGCAATAAAATACTGTCATAAAATCCTATCGACAATTTTTTTTTTTTGAGTAGTTACTATAGGTATATGTATCACTAACTGTCAATAGTGACAACTAATTAAAACATTAATGACCACTGGGGTTGTACCCGAGTAGTAGGGACTTGAACTTGACATTATTGAGGTCTTGTATTCGAACCTTCTTTTCCTAACCCCTTCCCCCAGGTGTGTGTGTGTGTGTGTGTGATGTTCTGTTTGATATTTGTAGTGTCCCAAGAGGATTTGTCAAAAAAATTTTTTGATTATTATCACCATTTAGTGATATTGTGACAACATAAAACTTGTTACCAAAAAAATTTAATTAATGACAAAATAAAATATATTATCATACAATACAATTATTGGTGATAATTTTTATGTTGTTACTTTTATATTTTGTCACTCATATTACATTTTCTTTTAGTAGATGACATTTTATTAAATTTATGATGGATTATTTCTATTTTAAAGATGCTTCTTTATAGTGATTCTAGAACATGCAAATTCGCTCACCCTTTTTTTTTCCTAGTCTAAACCAATTAATTTACGATCTACTGACCAATTAATCCATATTCAGGGACTGCTAGATGCTCATTATGAGAATGACCCTCTCAATTCAATAGTTCCATTTACAATTCCATGATTCAAACCCTCAATGTTGTTTAAGGAATTTAATGCTTTATCTCACTAGACCAGTTGCTAATTGGTGATCACCTATTATGTTATATGATGACAATGTGTGCGACAATTAGAGACATGTATCAATTATTGTGTACTGTAGAGACTATATATATAATAATCACCGACGTTTCAACTAATATATCATTTTAAAAAGTGAAAAGTAGTTGAGAAATAGTGGTTAGACACAAGCTTAAACCTTAAGCAATAAAAGGAAAAAAAATAAAATAAAATAATGGACATTATGATGTAATTATTGTTGTTAATCAATTAGATCCCAACTTACAAAATCTAACTATTCTCTTAGGTGCATGAGAAATTATTGAAACTCAAATGTCAAATAATATTGTTTGTCATCTTCTCCTACCCTCACTCTCCTCTCTCTTTATAGTGCGTTCTATTATTATTTATGGACAAGTTGTTTGGTTTTGGTCCATTTTTTAAGAATATTTGTGTACCCTTTTTTGTGATGGTAACCGGTTGTGTTTCCAACTTTCTAACATTTCACTTAAAATTGCCACCTAAACTGGGACAAGACCTCTTTACATTGAAATGATTGGACAAGAATCTTTAATATTTCATCAAGATTGTGCTTTGTTTTTGGTTATAAAAAGTGGATTCGAGGCCCATTTTGGAATAAGAATTACCACCCCGACCCCTACCAACAAGAAAAAGAAAGAAAAAAAACAAAGTATCAATCAAGTTAAAAAGATTTTGAACCAAGCATGTGCTTAACAAAAGTGTTTTTCTTTATAGCTTTTTTCTTTTTTTTCTTTTTTAATGTTATTCAAAGTGGATCGATTTTGCTTCAGTCACCAGCTTAAGGTTGCAATTGATGTGGAATAGAACAAACACGGTTGAGCAGAATAACAGCGTTCATACATGCTTGTAGTAGATTTAGAATCCATGTATGCTTTTGAAATTAGTGTGGCTCAAGATGTGTAAAGGATCCACTGCACATTTATTAGGCAATCACTATCTTTTTCAATTTACGATACTTATGAGATAAATATATTAATTAATGGATCTGAAATTTTGATATTTAGTTCATGTTTGATTTACTGGCTATTATTAAGATTATTTGTGTAGTGTTGGATTATAAATGCACATTAAGATAGAGAAATAAATACAAGAGTAAGAAATTTAAAACAGAATTACTTGTAAATAATACTTTTCGAAAAATAAGATTGAGCTATTTATAGAGATGAAATGAATGAATGATTTGACAGTGTGTGATCTTCAGTACTGTGGAGCCCTAATATGTGTGGTTGGGGTTGTTTGGGCTCTCGCAGACTTGGGCTTTCAGACTAAATGTTTATCATCTTCATTAAAATGAAATTGATAACATAAGAAAATGTAACACAACATTGGGCAGGCTAACAAGCAGACAATTTTAATGTTTTACCAGCGGACAAGGCAAACTCAATACTTGTGCTTAAATTTTGTCTCTATTAAATATTTTATAAATTTTTTTATGATATTTAAGGTATTCATCAAATTTTATAATAAATATAAAATTAATTAAAAATAAAAAGAAATTAAGCAATTAAAAAAATGAATATGAGTAAAAATCAAAAGTTATGCAAAGAAGAGAGGAGAGATAAAATAAGTATTTATTGGGGATTAATTTCGTAAATCCATTTCAAAAAAACTAGAGGTAGTTACCTTAAAGCTCTTATGGACAAATCAAAATTCGAAATAATAATAATAATAATAATAATAATAATGCAGGGTCTTTTAATCGACCACATGGCAGAATTTGATACGCTCGATTTAAATACTGGTCGATTTTGCTCCGACATATGCTCTCCAACGCTCAAGTTAGTTTTTTGTTATTTTTGCGAGAAGAAGATGAATAGTAATAATGTTATTTTGCATGTATAGTGTGAAAAGTATTTGATACCTCCTGGGGGAAAGCCTTTTCCTTATTTATATGAGAAATGTCCTTTGATGTGACTTAATTGATGGGGGTTAGTCAGCATGTTTGATATATGGAGTACTAGTGGACATATATTTTGTCACTTCTTGAACTCCAAAAAGAGGATTGATCTTATCTCTCATTAATGGGGTCTTAACCTTTACATTTAATGTATATTTTAAGCATTTATAGCCAAGGATTTTATTTATAAAAGAGCATTAAATGCTCTTGGGACTAATGAAATGGACTCATGTCAGCCTTGTCAGCTAAGACTTGCCCGTTGGCAATCATATCTAGCTAAGTCCAAGTTGGAGATTCGTGCTCTCGATTTAAAAACGTTCGAGTGCAGTTTGAGCTTTAAAACCACTTATTCCCCCGCTACATTTGCCTTACATAACATATTTCGATATCTCAAAGAGGCCCCTTGTGGCCTTTGGACCACGGACTTAATTGAGGGGTAAGTCTGGGGGTGTTTCCCCTCTCATGACTTACACTCCAAGGCTCCTCCTCTTTTACGTAGATACATTTTCGAGAACAATAAATCTCTTTGAGGGTATCAATTCTCAAACTTGTGAGTTTTTTTATCATCTACCAGAATAATGATGTGTCTGGTTAAAGTGGTACGTGATGCTTAAAGTGGTGCATGACGCATCAAATAATAATAATAATAAGAGGAAGAAGAAGAACGGCCATTCTTCCTGGAGTTAAGTACGCATATTACTATTTCTTTACTTTTTCCTTTTTTGTGTGTTTGGTTTAAGTCAAAAGATAGAACTAGGAGTGAACACAAAGATGTGTGGTGAAGCACGAGCCCACAGTAGAGCCCGGCCCATTTTAGTTGGACTTGGAGACTCTTTTCTTAGGCCCACGTCAGAGAACTTGGATAATAATTAACTCTTTCAGAAGCTGTCTGATTGGATTGGGCCGCTATACCCATTGCTCAATCATCCACAATTCACTCATCACAAATCAAAGTACCAGGAAATTTCCAACCTTTTCTTTTCCTTTTTTTTTTTAAATTCCCAGAGAGAGTATATTCCAACAATTACATCAATAATTCAAATCAAATTCGACTATCACATCATTACAATCAACTGCCCAATATAAAGAACCAATCACTACTACAAATAAAGAAACCATAATAGAGCAGTGAAATGCCCACATTCATAGAAATTGCTTCCCAGTAAATGTTTAAAAAAAAAAAAGTTTTTTAACAGTAGCGAAATTTGCACAGTTAATGCGTGTCGTGTGCTTATTTAACTATTCCAACATGTTTATTTACTGGAAGTACTCACATAAAAACTGGTGATTATGATATAATGAGAAAAAAATGACCAAAAAGCTCATAAAGGGATCGAGCATAATCAATCTTGCTAATAGAAGTATTAATTATATGGTTCACCATAAGTAGATAGCGATAGATTGATAATCGCTTTCACGATATTGCTCTTTTCAAACTTAGAAGAAATAAATGAAGAAAAGAAAAGTAGCTGGATAAGCTTATCAAAGTGAGAAGGACCACATGTTGTGTTAAGTAGTGTGTGTCTTAATTTCTCACATACAAAAAAAGTATGTGAAGTGAAGAATTGATAGCCCAAATAACATCATTAGAAACAAGAAAATATGCAACCAATAGAAAAGCAGCGAGTGGTGGATGATAATACGGATTAGTACTGTACTGTATGGCAATGTTTTGACTCCATCCATACGCTCTATAGTCCAGATTTAACCATCTAATATATATATTTAGTTAAAAAAAATAATATATAATATGAGATTGAATTTAAACCACAGAATGTATATACCCTATTCATTAAAAGAATTTTTCCTATATGGCACTACATCCCTATGATTGGAGCGTAGGGGGTGGCAAAATATGTAATTTATAAATCAGGTGTATATACTTTTGTGGTTCCAAATTCAGTCACGTATTATGTATTATTTTTTTTTAACTAAATATACGTAACACATGGTTGAATCCACTATTACAACCATTACTCGTAATCGAATACATCAATACTATTACAACTAATACTTTCAAATGAAATACAAACTATTACAATTCATGTAATCGTCAAATATAAAACTACTAATTGTGAGTTTCGTTCTAACTCGCAACCTAAAAGTTGTAATCATGAAAATTCAAACACACGACCTAAAAATTGTGAGTTTTGTTCTAACTCAACTCGAAAATTAACTCATAAAATGAGAATTGCTCAAATCATTATTAATCAAATCAAATCTTGATATTTACTATGGGAGATAATTACAACACATACAACATTTGACTCGTGCTATGGAAAATTCCAATTTCAATTTTTTTTTTCAATGTTTGTTTTTCTCTCTATTTATAAAGGAAAAGGAGAAAGTGGACAAGACAAAGGAGAGAAAATTTCATAGGAAATATGGGTGTGATGTGATATTTCATGGGAATTATAAAATCAGTAAAATTAAAATCTTCACTTCGTTTGGAACTTGTATAAAATTAATATTTGTTATTATTCTTTAGCAAATGATTATATATATATATGTGTGTGTGTGTGTGTTGGAAGATTATATATATATATATATATATATATATATTATTAGATGTGAAGAAATGATGAGTTGACCTAAAATCAGCAATTAGCGAATGCACTAATTTACAATATTCACAAAAGGTCGGTTCACAAATTCAATCAGTCAAAATATAAAACTCATGAAATATAAATAATTGAAGATCCCACAGATTCTATAATCAATAACATCAAATAATAATAATATAGTAGACACATACGTACATGCATTTTTTGTTCATCAAATGATAATTTTGTATTTTCCTAACTAATATTCAATTTCTTGAAATTAATATAATAGTTTACACTTGATTCGGTATATTGATATAATTAACTGAAATATGGTGGATTATATTCTTATAAAAACTAGTAAAGTTTATCAAGTTAAGAACAATAATAAAAATACAAGGTTGATATTGACACCATGATTCGTCGAATTTGCGGAGTGACTGAGCATTAAAGAAAATCAGGAGCACAGAGTAATCATTCGGCAACAATGACAATCTTGTTGGGGCCCATTCATATCCAAAATCTAATCCAAAGAGAATCCCCACTCTTAGGATAAGGCAATCAAAATACTCTAGAGATAAATAAGAAAAATCTCAATCCAAAATTAAATTTAATTAAGCCGTACATGGAATATTACCATACTATGTATTATTATTATTATTATTTTGATCATAAACTTTTAGTATCCGACATTCGACTAGGTCTGATTAGATCTAAAGCGAGCATCGTAAGAACTCGTGTAAACGACTACTCCCACAATAATTATATTTTCACATATAAAATTCAATTATAAGACCTTATTTAAGTAATTCAAGTTCATGATCACTTGAAACTGTGTGTTGTTTGATTGAGAATAACAACGATAGGTTGTTGTAAGAGATAGAGATAAATTTCATAATATCTTACAAGAAATTTATACAAAAAACAAAAAAGAAAGAAAACAAGATTTATCCTATTAAGAATATTGGAGATGCTGTGAATATTAGAGCCGCTTTGCAAAGAGGGGCCACACTGCCGAATTCAAGTTTTTCATAAGTTTTAGCATAGTCGATGTGTGTTAAAAATTTAAAAAATATATAATTTAATTATATTTTAAATTTGATTAGTATAAAATTATAAATATTCATTAATATTTTTATATAAATATCATTTTCAATTAATTAAATTGATCATAAGAGAAAAATAAAATAAGATAAAATTAAGAAAAAAATATAAAGAAATAATAAAAAATACCAAAGAGTGGGATAAAAGACGATAAAGAGTGGCGAGAGATAGAGAGAAAGAGAATAAAATAATGTGAAGGATGAGAGAGGAGGAGAGAAAGAGTCAAAAAAAGAAAAAAAATGACAGACCAAAAAAATTAAGATATCAAAAGTTAGTTATAAGTGATGCTTCCTCTTTATATAATAGTATAGATATAATATCTTCTCTTGCTAAAATGCACTAAAACAAACTTGTATGGTAGAAATAATATCTAAATTTAGTAGTTTATATTAGTAGATTCTATCATTAGGATAATAATATTTAGGCGTAATAATACTTTTCTTTCTGCAAAATCAATCAAATTATATCTACATAAGAAAGCATTACTTACACTAACAGAAATATTACGATAAATATATAGATTTTATCAAAAATGTAAGACATTTGGAATGAATTAGTTCCAAAATTCTACTAAATATATATATATATATATAATTAAAAGTACAATCGGGGACAAGATATCTTTGTTAAGTTTTTTCATTCGTGAAGGGGTAGTTCCTTATATTATATTAGGGATGAACATTATTATTCAATTGTAGACTCAATTTCAAGAATCGAAAGGAAAAAAACATAAAAAGGGAAATCAAAATGTAGCAATATTGACAGGAAAGTGATCCCATGAGGGTTCAGGATTAGATGTGAAGAAAATGGCACCCCCACTGAAAACGAAATGCATTGTCTTTTTCACGTCCTTCATGCAAAGGTTACACTCACACACACACACACACACACATACATATATATATATATATATGTATATATAACTTTACTCTTTCTATCACTTTTATTAGCAATCAAACACTAAAGATATTTTTCTTTCTCATTATATTTTTCTCTCTCTGAAATTTCATGCATAATTGTATTTAATTCAACGTTAATCTTTCTATCATTGAAGAAACTATTCTCGTTTTTAGGAGGTATTGATTATATGTAAGTGCATTTCTGTCTTCTTGTTGATCAATCTCCACTTAATTCTAACAAATATTGGATTCTCACTGACTGTTTCCTAGAATATATTCGTAATTGAGTTTTGTTTTCAGTTTATAAATTCAAATATGAAAATTTCGTACCTATTACTGTTCCTTTGAAAACTAACAAGAATCATGAATTAGCATTACAAATGTCGCATAGACTTAGTGGTGGATGGAGGTCTTGTAACCAAGAAAGGGGGTCAAGAGTAAAATTTTATGAATATAGGTATTTATCCATGTATATAAATAGTAGTTATTTGGTTTGCGATTTACTTATTTTATATTCTTGATAAGTTCTCTAGGTGTATAATAATATTACTTTGTAATTTTTTGGTACGTTTCATGTGAAAAAGATTCATAATTCGTTCTGGTGTCTTTTATTTAACTATTTTTTATAGTGTACGATTTATTTATTTTAAGGCAAATATGCATGATATAATGTGATCCGAAAATGATAGGGTGACAAATGAAGGGAATAGATTCGAACTAAAGATGAAGACGAATTCAAGTGGGTTTCCTACAAAACAGGAGAACGAATGTGAACTAGTAGAGATTGACATCAATTAAAACTCTGATGTATTTCGAGAAGAATTAGGATGTCGAGCAAGAAATTTAACAAAGATTCAAGGCAGAGTCTTAATATGAGAGTATTTATAGGGGAGAATTTCGATGACTATTAAGAGGCTAGGGTGTTTGGCTAAGTTTATTTGAATTACCTTATAAGCTCTTATACCTTATAAGATGTTTTCAAAACATATAAGGTATTAAATCTTATTTAAAAATAAGTTATTAAAGTATTTGGATAAGCAAGTTGGGTATTAGCTTATAAGATGTTAGTAATGATAATATTGTAATTAGTTTAATTATAAACAAAAGATGTTGATAGATTTTAAAAAATAAGTAAGCACCTCCTTACTTCTAAGCTCCTAAATATCTTATTATGGAGCTTATAAGCTCATTCCCTTAAAATTTAACCAAATACTCTACCATATCTTATAAGCCAAACACCCTCTAAGTGTCAATTGGTTCGGTTCATGATGTGGTCCATATGGGCAAAATAGCATTTTGGGAGCACCAGTTTGAAAAATTAGCTTAGGGCATGCATCAATAATTCCTTGCATTAAATGGAATAGATATTACAATAAATGCATGATATATGTATTTAATGCTAAAGATATCTTATGTGGCAATCATTTAATGCACTGTGAGAGACATGTTTTCTACATGTAGTTATACATGGACATGACGCTTATTAACCAGGTCTTGACTTTTACAATACGTTTGGTAGAGGAAAGAAAATGAGTGGATTTTAATTTTTCATATGTTTGGTTGAGAGAAAAATAGATGGAATGAAAATAAAAATCTATATATTTTCTCTTGTTTGTTTGAAAGGAAAAGTAGAAATAAAGAAAATGATTTTTGTACTAAATGACAACTATACCCTTATATCATTATAAATCATAATTTTGTTATGGATTCATGTTTTGAAATAGATTAATCAAATTAAGATAAATAAATCTTATGTAAATATAAATATAAATATAATATATTGAAATATTTGTTTAAATTGTGACAACTACAATCTTATATAATTATAAATAAAATTACATTATAAATATAATTATGCCGTAGATAATTTAATGAAAATAAAATAAATAAATATTTAAAATATATCTTTACCGTATTATACAAATGAACACATCATATTTGCTATTTAAAAAATACAAGGATCCTATGCTAATAGAAAATGCAATATTAATTTAAACACCTAGTTATAAATATGAGCAATATATATATATATATATATATATATTTGAATCATTCACCATAAATAAATTTTATAAATAAAAATTAATACTAAAAATTGACTGCAAAAGTTTTACAAACTATAATTGTCACCAATAACAAAATATTCTAACATAGCAATCAAATTACAATATAAGATTAATGAACAGTTTTGGAAATCTTATTTTATAGAGATTCTTGCATTATTTTTCCTCTCATTTTTCGTTCGATTTTGGGTGAAAAAAAATCAGTGGGCACCAAGCTTTTTTTTTTTTCCATTCCCAATTTTTTTCCTTCCCTTTTCCTCCTACAACCAAACAAGGAAAAATATATATTTTTCTTCCAATTTTTTTCCTTCCCCTTTCTTTCCTCCCTACCAAACAAAGCCTTAGTCAACGATTGACACAATTCTACTTGAGTTATTCAGACTCCTTGAATGAGTAGAGCAAGAGTACGATAGGAACTCTCTTAAGGGCTCCTCGAAATAAGGCTCTCTATAGGTCAGGATCCTCCTGCGATGTCCCCTAGCTCCACTATCTATGGGTTTAAGGGATTATATTAAAGGACAATTATTTGACTTTAGTCTTGTAGCTTGGTAATTTGCCATCTTAGTGTGCAATAAGGTGATTGATAAACTTTAAATATACATACTTTTATATGTTTAATATGTAAAATTTTGGGCCTTAATTGAGAATTTGAATTCAAATAGTAGAAATAGATAGTTAACAAAATTATATTGCTAAATGTGTTCCACATATTTTGAATTGTTTATATTTTGGTTGAAATTTTGACAGAATCTTGTGTAGGTTTTAAAAATTATGAAACAAAGAAGGTGCACGTAAAGAGAAAGTTGAAAATTGCTATATTGCAAGACAAGACAGCTTAAGCCGTCCTGATTAGCCAAGTTATCCTGAAGCTTACAACGGATCCCAATTTTGTGCAAATTTGGCAGTCCTGATGAACGAACCCGTCCCGACGCTTACAGAATGTGGCAAAATCCTGCAAGATAGGACGACCAAAGTCGTTTTGGTGAAGATGAAGCCGTCTTGGCACGCGAAAGGGTCATCAAGCAAAGTTTAGAGAAGTCTGTCCCAATTTGTCTAAAGCCGTCCTAGTGAGCCTGTGCAAATAAGGAAATTCTGTTCTTTTTAGAATTCTGACTTCAATCACCCCACCACTATTTAAGGACATTTTGTGCACAATTTTAAAGGACTTTCAACTAATTTTTGAAGAGGAGTTCAAGGACGAAAGCTTAAGAATGGTGACAATTCAAGGGCCAAGTTCATTCATCCCTCAAGATTCTCACTGCAAGCCTAGTTTGCTTTTATGTTTTCTTTTAGTTTTATTATATTTTTGTGTTGTTTTTCTTTTACTATGTCTAGCTAAATTAATTATAGGGTTCTAGGTTAGTTATCGATAAAACCCTTGTAGTTTTGTTGCACCCCTTTTTGATTTTAATTTACGTACTCCCTATCTCTAATTCAAACTTTTTTTACTAGTGAATTTTTGGCCAATTTTTATAAGCTTTGAGATCTACACTCGCCTACGAAAGGATATGTGTAAAATCTGACTGTTTGCATTATAGACATAAGGAACGTGTAGGTTAGAAATAATCATGTTCTTATGCAATCAGTTAAGTTAATTAACAATGACTTTTTAACTAACACAACTCTTGCACACAATGGGTCGAAAGATCCATGTGTGATCATGAAAGTAGACACATAACATACCTTGACACGTTTGTTTTTACTTTCGAAAGGAGATTATAAATATTTTTGTAATTTGGGTCGTGGAAAGGAGTATTGTTAATATCAAAAGGTGGGGTCAAATAACTACAAAGGGAGATTTGATAGACGATGTCTAGACTCTAGTTTACTCATATTGATTTTGCCATTTATACTTTATTTGCTTTCTTTTATTTTAAAAACTCCCAATCCAAATTTTGAAGCTTATACAGTAGAAAACTTATAAGTTTGGTGCTTGATAACCCGTTTCTTGTAGGAATGATACTTAACTTTTCACTTTATTACTTGAGTGATCCGTTTATTTGTGCAAAATTCGCAACAATGATGTCACATGATATTTTGTAATAGTACAACAATAGA
Organism: Petrea volubilis; assembly: GCA_026212405.1. Lineage (NCBI taxonomy): Eukaryota > Viridiplantae > Streptophyta > Magnoliopsida > Lamiales > Verbenaceae > Petrea > Petrea volubilis. Next base: position 36,885,222 of record CM047870.1, read on the forward strand.
TATAAAATAATAATAACTTGTATAATCTCTGAGAAAAGATTCATAATTTGGTATCCTAAGACTATCACACTCAAATCAATCTCTTACAACCACGATCTCTTCCTCAAAGATTCCCTTTCATTTTACTAAACAAAAATACTAATTTAGTCCCAGTCCTCCGTGCAAGATCAGATGTCAATATTATATAAATCCCAATAAATAGTATTTTGTTTTGAGAAATTAATGATACCGATGAATGATGGTCATAGAATACGACATGCTAAGAAAATTTGATCTCGGCAAACTCCAATTGAAGCTGATGGACCACTCTAGTACCCAAGCAACTTTAGTTTTGTCTACTTGAAAGTGAAAGAATTATTATTTCAAAATTCAAATGCTTCCAAAAAATTTTGAATCTATAAGCCGTTTGAAAATACTTATAAGATACCTTAAGATTCAGAAAATAGTTTGTAATCTTTGGTAACAATTTCAATAGATGATCGTAGCTCTAAAATAATACCTTGAGTTTTATGTTTAATCACACTTTTCGCTCATAAATTATTATACTAATTCACAAAATGAGACAAATCAGCTCTAATATTTATGGTTCAGGGGTATAAATGCGATATCAAGGTAAAAATTATTTAATAAATATATATAAAGATGCATTATTATATGTTAGAAATTTTGGCACAACAATCGCATACACACAATCAAGATAAAAACGAGAAAGAAAGAAAATCAATATAAAATTTAACGTGATTCAGCCAAACATGTCTATGTCCGCAGGCAAAATAGAATGAAAAATGACTATATACAACCTGATTCACCCTATAACTTCAAATTTCTAAACATTTTCAATATATGTAACATAAAAAGTGGATTGAGAACATTGACAAAAATAAATAAATAAATAAAAAAGGTCCAAGAGGCTAAGTCCTTCGCTACCAATAAAAGCTTCTATTGAAAATTCTTTGTTTTTTCGTCCCTTGACGGATTCCTTCCATAATTCGATCCATCCAAATTCAATTCGTATCGAGATTAATACATACATATATCATATATATATATATATAATATGGTTGAGTTATTTTTTTTTTTTTATAATTATAATATGGTTGAGTTAGTTGCACCCAATGGAACCTGTCTGGTTTGTTTTGATGATCTGGGACTGAGAGTTTGACGCCGCCCGGGCCATGGGCATGTCCCCACCTCCCATGCCTCACCCACATGCATCATTTCACGTGGGTCATCTTCCATCCAGACAATTTCGTCTAAATACAAATTCCCACTATACTTTTTTCTTTAAAATAATACCTAGTCCACTACCTAGCCTCCTAAGGATAATGTTATTTTCGACCCAAAAACTTGTCATTTGATCCTAATATTAATATTAATATCAATATTGAATGAAGGGTTTACACATTCGATATCTATTTTTTAACGAGTTTTTAAGTTGATAACATGTTTTAATGAATAAGTGTCAAAATTGAATAGTTGGTATTGTAAAATATATCTATATATATATATACACAATTATATAAAAAATATAAAAACGAATATAGTTAGAAGGCTTCCCCTAAATATATAGTATTATTTTTTCTCAAGAAAAATGAAATACGAAACCAAAAGAAATTTAAAAGAAGCTTAGGCTAGGCTTCCACAAACCACACGTTAAATGACAATTACTGGATTCATATACTATTCCCTCCAAACTCCCTCAGTCCTCAGTCCTCACCTACAACTACAGCAACAACAGTAGATACTAGAGACTTCTGATTTTTCTTTCAACCAAAAAAAAGCAGATAAAATAAGCAATCCCAGATTTGGATTTAGCACCCCCCGCCCATGGCGCCCACTCATGGTGGTGGCGGTGGCTCGACCTTGCACGACCTTCCGGACGTCATCCTCTCCAACATAATCGCCGCCATCTCCGACGTCCGCAGCCGCAACGCCGCCGCCCTCGTCTGCCGGAAGTTGTATAGCCTGGAGCGCGCCACCCGCTCGGCCCTCGCCCTCCGGGGCAACCTCCGGGACCTCTTCATGCTCCCCACTTGCTTCCCCTCGGTATCCCACCTCGACCTTCTCTCTTCTCTCTCCTTGGGGCTACCCCCTCACCTCCGTCTCCGACCCGGCCCTCATCGCCCACCTCCTCCGCCGCGCCTTCCCTTCAGTCACCTCCCTAACGCTTTATGCCCGGAACCCATCTACCATTCTGCTCATAGCCCCTCAGTGTCCTAATCTCGAACACGTGAAGCTCGTGAGATGGCACCAGCGAACTCAGATGGCCGCCGCCGGGGACGAGCTCAAGATTTTGATTTCGGAGTGCGGGAATCTGAATTCCCTGGATCTTTCTGCGTTCTACTGCTGGACGGATGATGTGCCGCCGGCCCTCGAGTCGTACCCTTCAGTCGCTTCGAATCTCACTTGTCTCAATCTCTTGAATCCATCTTTTTCAGAGGGTTTTAAGTCGGATGAAATCAAGGTAATCACCAAGGTTTGCCCTAATCTGAGGGAGTTTCGGGCCGCCTGTATGTTCGATCCGAGGTATATTTGGTATGTTTCAGATGAGGCTTTGCTTTCTGTATCAGTGAACTGCCCAAAATTGGCGATTCTTCACTTGGCTGATACATCTGCTTTGGCGAGCACAAGAGGTGACCCCGAAGATGAGGGTTTCACACCGGAGGATGCGAGGATCAACGTGGCCACTTTGATTGAGGTGTTTTCTGGGCTTCCCCTATTGGAAGAATTGGCTTTAGATGTTTGTAATAATGTCAGAGAGAGTGGTCCAGCACTGGAGGTGCTTAATTCGAAATGCCCCAAGCTGAGGTCTCTTAAGCTAGGTCAGTTTCATGGGATTTCAATGCCCAATGAGTCGAAGCTCGATGGTGTCGCCCTGTGCCAAGGGCTCGAGTCATTGTCTATTAGGAACGTAGGTGATTTGACTGATATGGGACTGATTGCAATTGGGAGAGGTTGTTGTAGATTGGCCAAGTTTGAAGTTCATGGTTGCAAGAAGATAACGATGCAGGGGATGAGAACTTTGGTTACTTTGCTTCGTCGGACGTTGGTTGACGTGAGGATCTCTTGCTGCAAGAATCTTGGTGCAGCATCATCTTTGAAAGCACTGGAGCCGATACAGGACCGGATTGAGAGGCTTCATATTGATTGCATCTGGGATTGCAGTGAAGAGGATCTTGGTGGAACTCAAGGTGCTTTTGACCTAAATTGTTCGGATCAAGGTGAGTTATGGAACCAGCCTGTGGATCATGCAGCAGGACAGTTTGGCAACTCTGGTTATGATGAAGATGATGGCATGAGTAATCCAAGAAAGAAGTTCAAATACTCTTACGATCTGAATTCTTCGTATATGGGACTCGATGATGTTAATGGCAATGGGTATGAGAATGGGAACGTATATGGTGAGAGGACATGGGACAGATTGCAATATCTTTCTCTTTGGATTGCAGTAGGGCAGCTTTTGATTCCTTTAACATCTTCAGGGCTTGAGAATTGTCCCAATTTGGAGGAGATTCGGATCAAGATTGAAGGAGATTGTAGGGAATTGTCGAAGCCCTCAGAGCGTGAGTTCGGTTTGAGCACTCTGGTGAATTACCCCAAGTTGTCGAAGATGCATTTGGACTGTGGTGACACCATCGGGTATGCCCACACAGCACCTTCAGGGCAGATGGATTTGAGCCTTTGGGAACGGTTTTATCTTATTGGTATAGGCCATTTGAATCTCACGGAGCTCGACTACTGGCCTCCACAGGATAGGGATGTTAACCAGAGGAGTCTGTCCCTTCCAGCTGCAGGGTTGCTGCAAGAATGTTTTAGGCTTAGGAAGCTTTTCATTCACGGGACGGCTCACGAGCATTTCATGATGTTCCTTCTGAGAATCCCGGATTTACGAGATGTCCAGCTGAGGGAAGACTACTACCCGGCACCAGAGAATGATATGAGCACTGAGATGAGGGCTGACTCGTGCAGCCGCTTTGAGGCGGCTCTAAATAGGCGCCAGATTTCCGATTGACATAAGCTGACTGTTAGGTCACATGTATTAACGAAGTGGTAGTTACACAATCCTGTTCCAGTTTTCCATTTTCCTTTTTCTGCTGTTTTTTTAATGTTCCTTTAGCCACCATTTACAAAGTTCGAATAAGGATGCTGTTTTAAGTTACAGTTTTGGTAATATATCTGCATACATTTTGCATGATTTTGCTATTTGAATCTGGGCGAGAATGAGTAGAAAATTCACGTTCGATTGCACAAAAACGAATGTAGTTCAACGTGATACAGGAGATGAAACCGAAACTCATTCTAAAGATGGAAACTCAACACAGTTTTTACAATGAGCCGAAATAGATGGTAAACCTCAACAGTACTGTTTTCTGTACAAGGAAATGAGCATATAGTATTTGCATTAGCAAAGTGCTAATTCGCAGTCTGGCAAACGGGTAAGAATTTCCTCACAACTAGGTCGTGCATCGGGTTCTGCCCAACAATCTGCAATCGAGAAATTATTACAGTCAATAACAAGAACCAACTCTACACAGCGCAACAGGGAAATGCAAAAGTGAAGGATCTAACTCATCAACATTATGATCAATACCTGCAATCAACCTGCCTACGGGCCCTTCAGGTATCTCCAGCCGTGACCCCTCATTTGCAACAGCATAAACAACCTACATATGACGGAGCATATCGGCAATCCATGACAAAAATAATGTAAACTGACTGAGAAGTAACTTAAAGGAACACCGTCGTACCCGCTCAGGTTGTATGCCCTCCCATGGCCTATTAAGAGTGTAGAGCTCCCACATGATAACACCGAGACTGAAAATGTCACATTTCTCTGTGAAAGGCTCATTTCGGATAAGCTCAGGAGCCATCCATTCTGGTGTCCCAGCTGATGATGAATCTTTTATGGGTACTTCAGTCATGATTCTTGAGAGCCCAAAGTCACAGATCTTAACTGTCCAGTGCTTGTTCACAAGGCAATTAGCGCTTTTCAGGTCACGGTGGATTATCTTCATACGGTGCATGCACATTAGCCCTCTTAGTTGGCCAAATAGGAGAAAAGCTGAGTTAGTATCTACTAACTTTCATTCCCATCCCCACAAACATAACACTAAAGCATGTTTCATGCATCCACTACATAAATTTCCATATAAACTCGTAATGGATTCCAACAAAGTTTACAAGCCTCTAAAAGCCGACAAGATTAGTTCAGCTTACTAGCGCTGTCAGCTAACAATTAAACTTTCGGGAAAACACTAATTGACAAATAAATATTAATGCATCATAAAATTTCAACTTACCTGCATATGTCACGCAGCATCTTGATTCTCTTCCGCCAGCTGAGTTTCTTCTTCTGACCACTTAGGTGAATCAAATAATACAGCGATCCCATTTCCATATACTCTGTAACCATCGACAGTCGTGGAGGTTTCGTGCAGGCACCAAGAAATAATATAACTGCAGGAAAAGCACAAGTTAAACTGCAGAAACTTGATCGGAAGATATAAACCCAAGGACATTAAGATAAGATATGAAAAATATATGGGCATGCACCCATTTCAACCATTTTCAAAGGACACGAATTCCATCAGCGCATGCACCCACACACACACATATTGTTTGTCAGTAATAATATACGCAACTTTTAAGTCAGTTTATATTGAAAATTTTCCTTAAAATGCTTAGTGATTTTTCATTCAGGTTAATTCGTTAAGATATCCCTAGAGCCAAATATGTTTTAATAGGAAAAGATCATGGTTGACTTGGAACCAAAAGGTCCCAATTCAAAGTCATAACCCCACACCAAGGATAGTTCCACTATCGTGAATTGTCTCAGTTAGACATTCCGAGAACTTAATTGATAAGAAATAGGACCCACAATCCTATCATTTAAAATCCTATCATTGTATATTCAATGTAACAATCTAATTCACTTAGTCATTTACTCACTAATTTCATATTGCAGGTCAACTTAAAATGATCTGAAGCTTTGATCTGGCAAAGTTCTTTCGAAATATCACCCAAACTGAGCACAAAACTGAAACTCTTGTAAATTGCACATTTCCATTTGACACCAGACAGGGATTATTGAACACAAACAATATGACAACGGAATCTATACATTTATTGTTTTAGGTGTATGAACTTAAGGTTAATCTCACAATACTTCCATGACTACAATTAGTCATCACCAAAACTTGCAATGAGCATGCTCTAAAATAAAATTAACAGTAGTTCAGAGTTCACTTAAAAGTGGTCAAGAAGAGTACCATTTGGGTGCCGAAGGCGGCTGGAACAAGAAAGAACCAGAGAAAAATTTCTAAGTTAGAATGATATTCCAGGGGGGCAAAAAAATAGATATCAGCAAAGTTACAACAATGATAATAGATCACACCTGAGGATGGATATTTCATTGCAAAAATCCTCCATGTTTTCGGCAGTTAGATCTTGCTCCAAAAACACTTTGATGGCAACCTCTGTTCCATTCCAAACACCACGAAAAACTTCTCCAAAGAACCCTATTAATAGATATCCTCATGAATCAGAAAACACAAAGATGAATGCCATGTGGAAAATCAAGCGTTAGCTACAACTGGTAACAGCAGCGAGTGAAAAACTTTTTAAAGCATGAGATATGAAGGTGACTTTAAAGATTATGGCCAAGCAAACTCAAATTTATCTTCTTTTTTCATATTCAAAATGCAAGTAATAATTTATCAATAGAAACCTGAATTGCCGCTACATATTAGTTAAGTTTCTAATAGTCCAAATAAATGCCTTTATGATCTCCTGTTGCCGCCATTTTATTGATAGGTATTAGGAAGAGTATAGATTCCAAATTTATTCAGTTCACCACATAGTGCACAGTTTCTTGTGAGGACAGCAGTGGATGCACTGCGTATTTCAGTTTTTAGCAAATCACATGAAACCTTGGTCTCCCAGCCATGCATACTTTAGTTGTAGTCACTAACATAATTTTAAACTCTTTAGAATAGAAGGGGTGGTGCTCACCAATCCCAACACGAGTGCCAACAGTTAACTCTGAGAAATCAATATTCCACTCTTCATATGGTAGCAGAGGCTTATTATGGAACATAGGTGAATCCAGTACTTTGTTCCATGTTGAAACCATTTCTTCATTTAAGCTGTGAATCCCACTTCCTTGAGGAGTCTGACTCCTGAACTCGTGAGGAGATGAAGGTAATGACACTGCCTTTTGAGAGCTGTGCTGCCTCAGAGGACCATACAGGGAAGACCTTCCACTAGACATTTTGTCATGATCATCAAGATGAATGTCTGCTACCTGAGTCAAGTTCAAGATCATTGATGATACGAATGAATTGGAGGTTTTGGAACAAGGACAGTAGCGAATAAGGAGAAAAATGATAACTAGTAGCAAAGAATGAGAATCAAGTAATAAACGACCAATGAAATTCCAATTTGAAAAATAATAACAAGTCGATTATCTGAGAACTAGATCAATCAACTTATCAAAGAAGAGGTGACCCTCTTCACCATTTTTTTAATGTTGATATGTGTTACCGAGATAGCTCAAAAACGATAAAGAGATGCTTTTGTATGGATGCACAGAAGAAGGCATATGAAGGAACATGGAACAGATGATAACTTCAATTATCTTAAACGAAATAAAGCTCAGACCAGATCTAGAATTTACAGAAGTTAATCCATGCAAAATCAGAATAAGTGCAATTTGTGTGACAAATATGAGAGAAAATATGGGTATCAACTACAGATATCTGAATATGGATGCAGAAAGAAAAACAGTGTGCTTGCATCCCGCTTTTGATGAAGCATTAAACTAACTATAAAGAAATTGATGCAAGAAAGAAGAAGCTATGCAATCACAGGTTAAAGTGCACATACATCTTTCGATTGACCTGTGCTATGTTGAGCATTTGAACCAAAGGAATATGAGCCACTTTCTCCTTGTTCTCTTAAAAGACGATTCTGCTTCAGTGACTCATTCATTGCTCGCACAGCCCTAATTTGACAAAATAATTTGATTTAAGATTAAAGGATGTAAGCTGCAATAAATGTCACACAGAGAACAAATATTTCAAATTCATGCAAGAAGGTCGTTTGCAAATATAATGACTAAAGCAAGTAATACAGGTATGTTTATCATAATTTGTTTGTGAGTCAAATAGTGAATCAACTCCAAGTCATACAAAAGTTAATACTAACCTTACAATGTCATCACCAATCTCCGGAGTCATACTCATGCTCCTTCTTCTTAATCTGCGTGTATCGGACGTAGATGCACCTTCGGACCTGCAGGATGATTTAACAAAATCAAGCTGCTCAAATAAGCACTTTTAACTATAAAATAAATTAAATCCATTCCTGAAGAGCTCGTTTATGAAGGGGACTTGGATGAAAGTTCATATTATAGTCAGACAATTTAGCAATACTGATACAAAGATTACAAAATGCCAATTTTAGTCTCATACGATGACTTTTTACTGCAAAATGGGTCTCGTCGTTAGGTTTTTAACAGAATTAACCACCTGCCACAAGCATAGCTGTTTTCACCCAGTTGAGGGGTAAAAATTGCATTTTTAGACTTTTAGTCCTACAGTATAGAGGGTTGCCAAAATTGGCACCCAACTATTCAAAAAATTCAATTTAGTCCCAGAAGTCAAGATTTCATTGCAATTTTGGTACAATTTTTGGACAAAAAGTGTCATGTGAGAAGTATGAAACTGTTAAATTTGGGCTTTTTGCCTGCAACTCTTCTACCATAAAAGCGAAAATATCAGCAATCTTTGTACGAGAAAAATTGTACCTATATACATTAAATGTTTCTTTTTCTAAATGTATTAAGTAGTAACCCGGGCCAGCTTGAGTAATAATTACTTTTTGTTTCATAATTAGATGGCAATTAAATATTAAAATAATGATTATATTTTCATCAAAACTAGTAACAAAATAAATTCTGGATATAAAACCACTTACATCAAAACTAAAACATATACAAGAGAAATAGTTTGGTACTCAGTTTTGTTGGGAAAATAAAAAATAAACCTAGTGCCGAATTTTCGTAAAATAAAAATAGAATACCAAATATGACTATTGGGTTAGTTTTCGTACAAATCAAATACTAGCTTTCAGTTCAATTCAATCAGCTTAACAAAAAGACACATATTCATGCTATTTATTTATTGTGCTATTATTATTTTAAATATTTAACTTTTCTTAAAGAATTCAGTTAAACCAAAATATTGAAAAGAATCGGCAACAGTTGATTCAAATCAACATTTTGCATAACGTTTTGGTGTATCTGATTTTTGGTTTATCAAAATTTTGGTTCAATTTCAGCCTATTTTGCTAAATGAATAGACCCAATTATGAAAGAAAAATATCATTCATGTCATCCTTGATTAGTTAAATACCTGGTCAGAAAAAATAGCATTTAACTTGCACGAGTCCAGTTTCATTCAAAGATTCTTCGTTTTTTGTTTTTGTTTCTGTTTCGTGGATGAGTTGAAGAAATATTCTTTTGGCCGAGTTACATATAAACTCGGGTAAAAATGCTGAAATAAATAGAAGAAAGTAGGTTTTTTTCCTACCAAAAGGGTAACATGGTTGAGATATTATCAAAAGAGAGATTTGATGATGCTCCAACTGAAGTGAAAGTTGATAAACACACCAGGTGAACAATTAGAAGAAATCATTTTCCAGATTCAAGCTAGGTGTGCTGGTCTCTACTAATTCTAAATTCCCAGAAATGGAAGGAAACATAAACCAAAAAACAAAGGCTTAAGTACCTTGATGTAGCAATGTCTTCAGAAAATTCTCTGAAAGATTTATTATCTCCGCTAAGCATAGACCGGCCACGTGCTCGAAGAGAAGGATGCTCTGGACTGGAAAACTTAAGACATTATATAAGACTATAACCTCTCAAATCAACAATTTTCGGAAAATTATAATTAACAGAAAGGAATAACTTTGTCACACAGTACACAATTGGTGAACTTTGCTATATCATGAGGCCAAACACATTAGCAAGTTAAATGCATCTGATCGAGTATTTTCAACCTGCCTCAGCTATTGTATATGTTGCATTAAGACAGGTTGAAAACATTGCATGTTATTAGACACTTCCTTCCAAAGATTATGGCACAATGCTTAATAGTATATTGCCTCTCAAAGCCGCAAATACTTTTGTTGAGACAAACATGCCCAAGCATCAGTTGCATCTAACTATCTCTAATTTGGCCAAAAAATAATCACAAAATCCTGGTAATGGTACATCGCTTTCTCTACAATAGTAGTACTGCTTGTAAACATTGCGAAAGCAAAAAGATGACCAAGTTTTAGCATCCAAAGCTTATGTCTTACGGATACGTGAAGCGTGTCAAGATAAATTTTGAAATCCTTTCAAAAAAGCAGATGATAGTATCTCTAGTGGCAATTTAGAGTTATAAATGAACTGAAATTTAGAAATCATATATAGTTGAATAATAGCTAGGTTGATACAAGTTTTACTTTAACATGAGCCCAAGTTATCGAGAAAAACCTTGAACTTGCAGTTCTATTTTCGGCAATGACCTTTCTCCGGCTTCTACGCCAAAATGTAGCAGCAATATTTGGTTCACTCTGTGACAAGCTGAAAAATAATATCAGAACCCATAACAATAGCTCTCCTGATTTTTGAAAGAAAAATACAACCAACAAACAAGAATGTTCCAAATGATAAGAACAAAGGTTTCAAATTCAACAATTATAATACCTCAATTTTCTATCAATGGAATTCGACCGAAACAGCATATTCTTTAATGAAGGCCCTGCTGTATTTGAAGATGCTTCTAGTCGTCGCTGATACAGCGAACCATCTTCTTTCTCAGCGCTGGAGATGCTAAATGAATTAACTTTGGAAACTATTACACAAGTCATCACGCAGACACCCATGTTTCTCTTCTCCAAAGATGACTCACCCCACAAAAGAAACTATTAAATTCAAGGGTGAATTATAGCTACACCCACCCCCCACCCCCCGAGCTTTGGATTAATTACAAAACCAGTCCCACTTATTTCAAAAGATTACCACCACCAACCCCCCACCCCAAAAAAAAAAAAAAAAAAAACCACCAAACCCCTGAGCTTTGACTGCTTGGGTCTATCCAATATATTAACCTTTCTGTTATCTGATGTTACACTTTCCATGTAATGCTGTTGGAAAAACTTAATTTATATCGAAATTATTATTTTTAAGTTTAGTTCAAACGGTAATAAATACTGTTAACACCTCTAACAGCTACATTAGAGAGAATCTACATAACCAAAAATGACCATGACAAGGGTAGCAACGGGGGCAGCATATTCTTGAACTTCGTAAAAGAATACTTCTGCCATAAGAAAAGTAATAAAATAATAATAATAAATATAATAAAATATTGTAGTAGACAAAAAGAAAAAAGTATAAGAGCAATGCAATTGAGAGAATGAGACTCAACCCCTTTTGCGATATAAAGTTATCATCAGAAAAAACTTCAATTTTACCTATGCAATTGGATAATAAGAAACACCAATATCATGTTGAAAATACAGAAAAATTCTTACAATATTGAGAAACTACCCTTTTTATAACATACAATTACATAAAGCCCTTACTTTCAAAAAAAAAAACATAAAGCCGTCTGTTTGTTATCAATACATCATATTATGCCCTTTACAAGATATAACATATAGCCCTGTATATAGAGAAGGGCAAAAATGCAAATTACAATAGTGGATCCCTTTAAAAACAAGGATTAAAAAAGTCAAAACGTATATATCTTTTGGATATTACATTAACACCCTTATCATAGTAAAACCTTACATATACCCCACATTTTAATCAGACTAAACTAGCCATGCGACGTTCTGTTTATTTTGTAATTTTACTTGTTTTAAATAGTACCATCCGGGCATTTAGGTCATTTTATCCATTCCATAGGGTTTTCATGAGGCACTCAGACTTCGAAGGGGGTAATGGCAAGTTTACGAACAAGAGTGTTTTTGTAGTTACACCAAACCTAAGAGGATGTAACTGCAATTCAACCCAAATTCTATGATGTTTCCTTCATAGTGATAACTTATCAAAAATGCTAGAACCCAACTGTATCATGCAAGAACAAGAATTTCAATTCAACTGACCTATCCGGATCACCTCTCTCTGAAACCCCATAGAGGGGGCTGTTTGGTTCCATGGGCGAATCACAAGAATCATTTTCTGCAGAATCACTCTCCCCAGCAGCAGATATGTGAGTCATATAGATAGCCTTAGATGATCGAGGTATCAGTTGACCAGGAAACCGCATTAAATCCACTAGGAATTCCACGGAATTCAACACAACTAAGACAGACATATGCTTATATGAGTCTACACACTCAAAAGCACTTTCCGTAGGCAAACCCTGATAAAGATAAAGCCAGGTGGAAAATGATGAGATAAAGCAGTTGAAGTTTTACAACAGAAAGCTATAAGTACTCTTGACTATAATTCCCCGGGAAAGATACAGCAACAAGAAAGACTTACACAAAACAAATGACAGAATACATTCTCACCAAAAGTAAAGCTTACCACCACTAGCCTACTTTCAAGTCCTACAGCATCTGCAAGAACTTTAAATAATATTGCTCGAGGTCTGCATGAACCATGCTTTATTTGCCCCAGTATCTGCAAACCTCTATTTTCAGATAAATGCAAGGCTTCCTCTAGAGCAGCTTTCTTCGGACTTAGTTCCAGATTTGGTCGTTTGTAAACATCAGATACCTAGAAATGAAGTTAGATTGTCAGGAAGCTCACACTGAATATGCCCATGAGAAACACAGAAACACAATTAACATTAATGCGAAAACTGAAAAACCAACTGAATATGGCTCAATGAAGAAACAAACCACTTCAAGTTTTATACAAAATTTATAAGGAAAAAAAAAATGAAAAAGAAAAAGAAGAGGAAGATAGATTGCACCCTCATCAATGCATTTCAAAGCCCTAGGTCAATATGTAGTGTGTCTTACAAGAGCAAAACATAAGAACTCAGACAACCAAATAACAAGGTAAATCCATTTTAGAAAGCTAAGAAAAAAGATAATGCTAGTTATCTTTTTCACAGTTAAAGAATGAGGAGACGTGTGCTTCTCAAAAGTTCAGAAACAAGTCCAGTGGAGTCAATTCAGACAGGAAGACTGTGGCCGTACGCACAGTGGTAACAGGTTTACTATAATTCAATAAGAAACAACCAAAAACCAAATACTGTCTTTTAGGAAGAGGATAAAATTGTCGACCAAACATGAGACTGAAGTAAATCTTTAAAAGGAGTTCTTGAAGGTTGAAAGAATAAAGTATGTCATAGGAGTAATTCAAACCAAAAAGACATAAAGAGGACTTAATAACAGATTTGCTAAGTTCGTCCCAGAACTGCAAATGGTATTGGAATTAAAAGGACCAATGATACTCACTAATACAGCAATCTTTTTTATCATAGCTGCAGGATTTGTGTTTAAACCCTTAACCAGAGCTACAGTTAACTGCTTTAGCATAGAAAGCTTCTTATCTTTCTCTGTATCTACAAGAATCACATCAGCTCTCAAACCTTCAATCTCCAAAGCATGAAGCTCCTCCAGAGTAGGTATCTCTTCATAAAGTTCTTTGAGCTTTTTATCCTGCCATTGAAAAACTTAGTTAGAAAGCCATTGAAAAACTTAGAAAGAAAAAGCCACCAAATGGAAATGAGATAAAGGCTGTGAAGGCAGTATCAGGCAACCAGAGGCAAAGTTTTAGGAAAGAAAACACTAAGGTTGCAAGTGAAGTATCTAACCCTCTGGCGGACTGTCCTAGATTCTTGCTCAAGCATAGGGGCACAAATAAATCGAGTTTGAGTTGAGCTTTTGAAAATTTTCGAGCTTGAGCTTGAGTTAAAAATTGTCTAAACGAGCTAAACAAATTGATATTTAAGTTAATTTGTATTAGTTTTTTATTTATTTCAAAATAATAATTTACTATTTTAAAATCCATATTATCGTTCTTTGTATGTTACCAATTAAATTAACGTATAACTTCAAATATTGCTATTTATTATATTCCATAGATATTTTTCTTTGTTCCACTATTTAAAATAAATAATTAACAATGAAACTCACTTAGTTGGTGATGAAATTAATAATATTATTAACTTGTTCAGTAGCACTAAAAACACATTTAAGTATTTAAGATGTAAAAAGTTCAAAATTAAAGCTAATGAGCTTTTAAACACCTATTTGAGCTCAAGCTTACTAGATAAAGAGCTCTAGTTGATCCATCTTGACTCATCTTGCATGCCTAATAAAGCAAGTTCATTTATAATGGGTTAAGTGATCTTTTCCTATGTAAGAGATAAGAATATGTCATATTTAGCTACAGCAAAAGATTGGCCCACAAGTAAAAGATGAAAATGTCACCCATATGATAGAGAAACCAATCCGGGAATGAGGAATCCACTATGAACAAGATATGTACTGTCCCCAAATTCTAGATATGTGTTCCATACTAGATAATACTATCCAGCCAAGAATAAGATTACCATTTCATTGTCCAGGTTGACCCTGAAACCATGCAACATCAGAAGGCAAATTAGAACTTCCAAGGGAAATAGGAGATTCCCTTCTTTCTCTATCCCCACATGCAAAACACCATACTAAACCAAGCTTATGGTAGGAAATAATCTCCACATTCGCGGTATGCACACATACATAATAAAGACTAGTCATTTGCCGAGAAAGGGAAGTTAATTTATCAAAACATTCAATACCACCTTAAGATTTAAAAGCCATGATCAACACAAGTTCAATTGATTCCTAGAATTGCCTGAACTATTATGTTTTTGCATGATATGATGTGTATGTAGCACCACGTGATTTATATTAAACCCCGTTTACCTCATCAGAAGAGGAACCATGAAAATTCTATTCCCAGCATGCTTCAAACAACCTTTCGTTACATAAGAAATGGGAAAATGGATACTCTGGTTTAGAGAAGGAAGAACTCCATCCAATTATCACCAGAAATGGAGTTTAGAAGCTTTGTCCCTGAAATGAAACATCGTTTCTGTATATTCTAAATACTCGAGGACTGAATAAGACTACAATGGCTCTGTAAAAGTTAGAGGCGATATTAATCAGCATTTAGGTAGAGGTTAACTTGTAATTCTTAAAGCGGCTATCTCAAACCTCATCATGATTTGACAGGATTAATTACCTCGCAACAAAGGCAATCAACTATAATTCATACTAACGAATGGTGCACATTCAATTTAAGTCAAAAGATGTAAGCTCATGAGACCAGAAATAGAAATAATAGGCTATGGAACTTAGGAGATTAGTCTCAGTGCTCACAGGAACAACAGAGTAGAAACCATTTGGAATTGGTTCAGAAAGCATTCCTGAGCTCCAAAGGATCTGCGATGCTGTAAGACACAAGGATCTATCATACTTCTCTTTGTCATTCAATTCTTTTTTTCTCAGATTATTGTCCTCAGAATCCAAGGATACAGATCCAAACTTTTCAACGAAATCTGAAGGCCACCATGCACCACTAGGAGACCTCTGCTCTGAAGGTCCAGCATCATCTCGCGTATCCTCCATGTCCATAAGTTCTCAAAATGCAATACCATCTGCGTACTCCTTTTACCTTACAAAAATACTCATTGGTTGCATTGTTACATAGAAGTAGAAACTAATTGATGTATCAACTTTCTTTTCAGATCCACTAGGTTCAGGGCCATAAAACCTGAAAAACAGAAAGAGAGATGAGAGAGAACGAATGTAAAAACTCACACGCAAGAGTTATCCCGCTAAATCTGAAATAAATCATTCTTTTATTCAAGTGATTAATGAGGAGGCAAAGATTGAAGGATGCCATAGAAATTGAGTTATCAAAACTTCAAGAATTACCCAGAATAAAATAAAATAGGTAATGCAGAAGCCAAGGAAAAGATGCGGAAACTTTAATCATAAATTAAAGCGAGCAGAATGAAAAACCTTGAACATAATAGTAGAGAAAGCACATAATAGTAGGAATATAGTAGCAAAGGCAAGTATCAGCGCTAATGATTTAGGAAACTTCATTATCACTGAAAGAGGCAAGGTAAGTTTGTTATTATCCAGAACGTAAGAGACTGAGGTTGATTGATGGTAATCAATAAGGAATGTGATAGTCCATCAAAACGGGGAAGTTGTAGTGAGTTCAACCATGAAATTTGGCCAACTTTTGAGTATTAATTTATAATGAAGCTCTTAATTTCTTAAGTTATTGATCAACCAATATGGCACAAGACTGCATCAAGTTATTGCACAGCAACATACTTACGCAAAAATTCATAAGAGAACCAACTTTTGCTTGGAACCTCATCATGCCTACTTGATTTGGTACCTTTATATTTCAATTCAACTAGATGCCCTAAGAAGGGAGGGGTAAAGATGAAATGCAGGAATTAGCCCCAAATATAGCCAATTGACACGTCATACATATAGAGAAAACCAATTTCAAAAATCTTTCAGTAACTCAAAACTTTAAACTTCTCGAAGAAACACAGGATTCAATTCCAAAAAAGAAATTATCCAAACTTCTAACAGCCTAGTGTTTTGTTTATCTTCAACATAGACATTAAATATAAAATTTGTGTTAAGATCAATGAAGCAAATTCAAGGATAGCATAACCCAGAAAACCCAACTCATTTTAGACAGTAAAGACAAAAGAGAGTTTGATAGCAAGAAAGCATATCCATGAGATGAAATTCTTGCAGAATGTCCAACTTCTAGACTACCATTTCTGAAAAATAAAATCAGTGCAATTGTAAGCATCCAGCAAACAGGAATCCCTGTTCGAGGAAGAGTACAAGTGGTATCATCCTAACGATAGTTTATCTGGACCATCCATATACAGAGGATAATTATGGATTAACTGTGTGCTCCCAAAAATAAAGAAGGATAGTTCTCAGTGATTCCTATCAGCACCAAGACATAGCACAACCTAAAAAAAATCTTTACACTTGTGTTTTCTCCAAATAGTGGACATTATAAATGTCACTCTACCCTAACCATTGATCTCCAGATCTTTTACCTCTACAATTAAGAAGGCAAAATAATTTTTTTAGGAGGTTCACAAGCAAAGCCCTTAGATCATTGATAAAACAAGAATGAGTATAAATTCGGTTTTTATGATCCTCAAGCATAATATGCAACAAGGAATGAAATATTTTCCAGGCTCCCAATCTCTTATAACCAATGCACATAATCATTGAAGATGACCAAGATAAAGATGGATCTATTAACTAATAAACTACTTACCAACTACCACATGCCTTAGCTTTAACAATCTCTAACAATGTGATGTTTCGGCACACGGAAATGTATATATCATAAACAAATTCAAGGTTTAATTACACTTTTGATCCTGTAAGTGATACCCCATTTTCAAATTTCGTCCTGTAAGTTTGATGGTTGCATATTTAGTCCTGTATGTTGGTCAATTTGACACATTTGGCCCTCCCAAAAACAGGACTATATTTGAAAATTCAGGACTAAATGTGTCAATTTAGGACCAAATGTGTCAAATTGAACCAACAAACAGGACTAAATGTGCAACCATCAAACTTACAGGACGAAATTTGAAAAGGGGGTCTCACTTACAGGACCAAAAGTGTAATTAAGCCCAAATTCAAAGTAGCAATTTAGACAACAGGAAAGATTTGGTGCAGAGACTACATACATTAATTTCACCCACCAACTTCTCAATTTTTCAGTTTATGTAAGTAAAGTCTCATCAGAAAGTCTTCAAAAATTGTGGCACATATAAAAAACATTCCGAAGCTTGTGCTCTCTGTCTGCTCACATTCATAACGCATGTCCACATAACCACACTTAACTTCCAGATGCAGGAACCCTGGTTTCTACCATTCCAAACTTTCAATTTATGGATCATAAAATTTGAAGGTGAGGTTCTCAAGAAAAACAGTGCCTATCTTACCAATTACATACAGGAAGTAAAATGCTCATCACATCGCACATATTTCCCAGCCACCAATATCAAATTCCTCCCCTAAAAATCAGCTTTCA
This sequence comes from Petrea volubilis, assembly GCA_026212405.1. Lineage (NCBI taxonomy): Eukaryota > Viridiplantae > Streptophyta > Magnoliopsida > Lamiales > Verbenaceae > Petrea > Petrea volubilis. Next base: position 36,903,322 of record CM047870.1, read on the forward strand.
CGCATAACCATTAAACATGAATAAATGTAGTGCCCACAGCAGCATTAAACTTAAAACCACGATCTGTTCTCCAACCTATCACCATATACACACAAAATCACAACATAAAAGTTTCTTAAAACAAAGCTCCAGATCTTCAACTACACCTAGCACTACTTGTAAATCATTTATCCAGTCACTCATCCTCCTTCCATTTTTCACCCCACGCAAGTTCTTCGATCACTTGAGCTCAGAGAAAATTAGCACAAACAAATCAAAACAACAACTCATTCGAAATCAGAAAAAAAGATACAAAAATACAACAAAAACACTTACAACATATAAAATCCAAATAACACTCACAAAAACACAAAAAAAGAAAATCACACAGACAGAACCAACAGGTTGTGTATGAAGAATTTACCAGCAAGCAGATCTTAGCACGACAAATTCAACTCACATTTGAATCCACCAACTCTCCAAAGCAACAAACACCATTTGTTTAGATTGAAGGGAAACAGAAAATTCAACATGAATTTTTCAAGAATTTAAAGTAGCTAAAAAAAATTATAGAGATAAAATATATATATATATATATATATACACACACATATAGATGTAAACGAGGTAATAGCGATGTGCTGAATTTATGCACTGGGGGGCGGGGGTTTTTATTGTATTCAGCTATAATTAATTATTTTCCGAGTCCGGGTCGGGTTCTTTGATGAGAGAGAAAATAAAATTTAAAGTTACGGGCGGGCCGGCCCTTTATTTCAGGTTTTAAAAAAAGGGTTTGTTTTCAAAAATTGCACTAAAGGTGCAACGGTTGATGCACAAGGCACTGTGCATGTAGGTTCTTTTATACAGATTAAAAAATATATATTTTATAGAGTCCAAGCTTAGAATAAATGTGTGTTTGACTAAAAAAATAAATCAAGATTAGTCAAATTGGGCAATGGGAATTAACTTACAGTTGAAGTGAGCTGTTTTGACCTTAATGGGGCTAATTTAAATGTAAAAATTAATTTTTTATATTAAAAAATGCAAGTTTGATCAATAAATTATTAGTTTTTGGGTACCGAGGCACTAAAGTGGGTGGTTAGGAGTATAAATAAGTCTAGCCTAACATTTCATTGTTCATATTTGATTTAAGAGGGTGTTTGGCTAAGCTTACAAACTTTTCAAAATATATTATAAGATGTTTTGAAATTTATAAAAAGTGGTGGAGTGTTTGGTTAAATTTTAAGAGAATGATCTTACAAGTTTCAAAAAATAATATATTTAGGAGATTATAAGCTCATTTCAGAAAAGTAAGAAAGTGTTTATTTATTTTTTAAGATCTATCAGTATTTTTTATTTTTAACTAAACTAATTACAATATTATCATTACTAACATCTTATAAGCTAACACCCAACTTATTTATCCAAACACTTTAATAATTTATTTTTAAAATAAGATCCAACATCTTATAAGTTTTTAAAACATCTTATAAGATATAAGAACTTATAAGATGTTTCAAATAAGCTTAGTCAAACACCCTCTAAATCTCATATAAATTTTGGTTAATTATCATTGAATTCAAATGAAACTAATTATACTCAAACTAGTATACTTGCATTTGATTAAATAATCTATCCAATCAATTACATAATAAATATAATTCACTCGTCATACAAATAATACTGATACAATTGGATTCGATTTGGGTTGGAATCAAAGCCAATCAAATCAATATGGCTTGAATTCTTATTAAAAAGAAACAAACACAACTTTGAATTCTCATTATTAAAAAGAACTATAATTTATCAAAGTACACAGTGTAAAATTTGAGAAGATAACTTGTATGCGATTAGAAATTTAGAATTGAGTGGGTGCAACAGTTATGATATACCAAAATAATAAAAATAAAACCGAGAGAGAGAGAGAGAGAGAGAGAGGCTTTTGTTTGGTGGTTTGTTGGTGGGGTTGGGGCGTGGGTCACGTGTGTGTAGGGTGGTGAGATCTCTCCGACAGCCAGCTGGCGGGGAGGGGGTGGCTTCCCAACGACCACAACTTCATCACCGTGAACGCTTTTAAAACCCTGCAATTCAATTCTGAAACGCCTGCCCCCCTTAATAATTAATATATTATTAATATATAACTCGTGCTATGCACAAAATGAATAATATCAATTAAAAATTTAAATTAAATTTCAAATTATAATGAATTTTATACATAATATATTTTTTAAATTATGTAAATACAAAAGTAATTTTTGTGATCAAACTGCATAAATACCATCGATATAAAAATGTAAAATGAGACGTTATTTTAATAAAATAACAAAAATCATCTTCACTATTTTAATAAAAATTTAGAAAAATTAAGTAATCGTGAGTTCAATATCAAATAAATATAACGTCAAATTTTTTATACATAACAAAAATTAAAACTAATATAAATCAGTTGATGGAAACGTCATTATCTGCTTAAGATGAATTTGCAAACACAAAAAAAATAACTATAATTATCTAATAACAAATATTGAATAATTTATTAAATAATTCATTAAAAACTTTGAACATACCGATGCTTAAAACAAATGATACGTATAATAGGCAAATTTATAACTAATATTTCCTTTTTGAAAAAATAATTTTATGATTGAATGTAGTAAACCTTACAATTTATATTCGCAAATGTAATAATCTATTCGGAAAATGGAAACACTTCTCATACCAACCGACACCTAAAATGAAATTTAATGTGCAACGGACATTTTGCCTTGCAAATTTTGGTGGTACACGACTGATAAATGTAAATGCATGACTTCGGACAAAGTTGATGTGATCTTGTAATAATCTTGCACCATTTTCCTTTATAGTTTATGTTAGTATACTGGAGATATTATTTTACACAAAATATAATTGTAATGATACATTCTCTTGAAAACTTTTGAAATATACAGCTTGATTCCGAAACATATTTTCAGCTTGCTTGTTTAGTAGTTTTACATCAATCATACCACTGACATCTTTTATTTCTAAATAAACATGAAACCTGCATTCAAAGAGAAACATAGATGAATAATAAAAAAACTATATATAGAAATGATTAAATACATCGATATTAGGAGCAAAACTCACCTGATAGTTGCATGAACGTTATCATTGCAATTGGTACATACCATTTGTCCAAAATAAGACTCGCAACTATTTTGACAATGATTGCACATTGCATACCATATTTTGTCAGTTTCAATTTTAGCAATACCTGCAACAATGAGGAAAAATTTCACCTACACATAGTTGCACTATTATTTTCAAGTGTGATGTATTAACATATTAAGTAGTGAAAGACAATATAAAAATAAATATACTCACATCCTTTTCATGCCCATAATCTAGTAGTCAAATTCTCTTTGCATTTGAATTTCTCAACGATGTTGATATAGTAAATCTATTTGAACATATTATTGATACCAACTTTTGTATGCTCCGATCTTCAAAGAACCAACTAAAATGCTCCTTAAATTAAAAATTACAATGGACATCAAATCTAATAACATACTTAAAACATATTTGTCTCACCAATTAACTCAATAAACACACGCATGATCGCTAACAAATTTTACAAATCATAATTGAAATTCCAAAGACATGCCTAAAATTATGCAATAAAGTGAATTATAGCATTTTTGTCCAACACATCAAATTAAACAAATTGCAAAGGTCAGATTATGGAGATGAAACAAATTGCAAGGGGCATATATATGTACAGGAAGCAAATTCTTTGAACACTAAAATATACCATTTTCTATACGTGTGTATGTATTATCTATTGTCACTCTCTCTCTCTCACCATATATATATGCGTGTCTGTGTATATATATATATATATATGTATGTATGTTTAATCTGCTCTCTCTCTCTCTCTCTCTCTCTCTCTGTCTCATGTTTTAGGACGAGAATGCTATGCTTGAGATGGATTATCAATGATGCCCATTGCCCATGATTTTCTGTTTGGAAAATAACATTTTCAATCGATTCACTCGAAAAGGCATGATGCTTGTAGGTGTCAAAGGAAAAATTTGTATAGCACTCGTGTATTCTTTTGCAAATAAAATATGAGAAAAGATTCAAGAATTTGTAGCAGTAGTATAGAGATTCATGTAATAATGGTTTTGAGGCAATAAGAAGGCAGCTTCCTTAGATTAGACCATGGTATGGGAAACGTTCATGTTTATTCTTCGGAATGGCCCATTGGATGTGAGTCTATAATGTGGACTCTCTCTCTCGCTCTCTCTCTCTCAATTACAACTCCATGGGGCTGAATTTTCCCCACAAATCCGCCGACAACGTTGATTTTCTGCTGTCTGATTTTCCAGAAGCCAGAAAAATTCATATTACTCAAGTTACGCAGGCAATGTTGGTCGCCGGGGGGAATAACCAGATGACCGTTTTCCAGCAGAACAATTTCCTCACATGGGCCAACTCATATGGGTTTCTACTAAACTCAGTTGCAAAGCTCGATAAACTCGGATTAAAATATGTGTACGTGTATATATCACCATATCTATATAGATATATATATATATGTATATTATCACATCCACTAATCTGCACTCTCACTCTCTTTATACATCACAAATGTACAGAAAAAAAAAAAAAAACAAAGGAAAGCTGTAATGAAAAAACCAAACCATTGTACAGGAAAAAAATAGATAACATAAAAAGGGAAAAAAATAGAAAATGTAAAAATGACTTGAAGTTACTCAAATTCTTTTTAAATTATGCAAGATTTGTTTTTTCTTTTGAAAATGTGCTTGTTGGAATTGTAGTCCAAAAGATAAAATAAAAAAAAAAATCATCATTTTTTTTAGATTGTGTGCCTTTTCCAAAAGTTAAAAAGAATTGTTTTTCTTTTGAAGATGTCCTTGTTGGTGTTTTAGTCCAAAAGGTAAAAAAGAAAAATTATCATTTTTTTTTATTGTGTGCCTTTTTCAAAAGGTAAAAAAAATCATCAGGTTTTTTTTTTGATTGTGTGCATTTTGAAATTCTTGTAATCATCATGATTTTTTTTTACTATGTGCCTTTTGAAATTCTTGTATTAAATTAAATGTCATAATAATTCATTGAAATATATTTTTATTTAAAAAAAATCAAAATTCTAAAAAAATTAGAATTTGGCCAAAATTGGAGGAATTCGAGTCAAATACTTTCTTCAAATATATAATAGTATAGATATAGAATATTACTATTTTCTTTTTGCTTTTTACTCATTTATCATGCAAAAGATTTTTCATGTTTATTTAAAATTATGTTTTGGCATGGAAAATCTAAATTGAAGATGAGCCGTACATAGAAATATCAAGGGTTTGAGCTGAACTCAATCTTGAAAGTTAGTTTATAAGATCTAGAAATTAGTGAAGTTGGGAGAGGTGTAGAAATTAGTGTAGTTGGGAGTTCAACTAATAACGCACAACATATCTTACTCAAACACAATGTAGGAAATTTAAGAATTTGGGCCTAATTCAACCACAACAGTTAGCTCATAAGATGAAGCTTACCCAAATCATTATAAAGTATGCCACATATTAATATTTATTTGATATGGAATAATTAACATTACGAGAGATCGAGTTGACATGCTAGAAATTTGAAATCCACTTCTTCTCGTCTCAGTGATGTTTGTAAAAGTTGAAAAGAGGGTGGTGGGAGCAAACAGTGATTCTTTTTAAGCACCTTTGTTCTACCCCTACTCCTACTTCTACTTCTACTTTTAATGATTTTCAAAGATCTGAAATTTTGCAAACACTGCTTTAATTTGTTTTGAGCCATAATACAACACGTAACATATAATTATTAAAAAAACCATTTTTTATGATTATTATTTCAAACAATGAATAGAAATGCAATAGAAAGCCCCATGTCGTATTAATTGGAGAACAACCTAGACAATAGAAAAGGTTGTTATTGAAGCTCCAAAATTGTATATTGGCACTCCATTTCAATTTTTTAGCTTCATGCATTTGATCAAACTGCCTTTTAGTTTTTTAAGCATTACTTAATTTGATTTATTAGACAAAATTACCCTAATTCACAACCCATTCACCTAATTTTCAATTTGGTGGGATGGTAACTATACAACCTAGAATAGAAGAACCAAATTTTCTTATGGACAGCCCTAAACACGAGCAAGCAATCAAAAATCCCCTTATTGCTCTCCTTTGCTCCGTCATTTATATACACATTCAATATCGTATATTTACTATATCTTCTTTATATGGATTTCTTTTAGGATGTGTATTCTTATTTGTGTGTTTAAATGAATGAAAATTTTGACTATTCATGTGGTGTATATTTGTTCTTTTAGCATGAGTACTGCTTATTTATGCACTATAAGCACTTTAAGATTTTTTTTATGTCTATTTTATCATATATGTAATTTCGACGTATTTTATTTCTTTGTATAAAATTGTGTATTCTAGTTACTATTATTATTATTATTTTGCATGATTAGACATGTGAACTAAATATCGTGGTCGAAACTCTATTAGAGACGTAAATTTTTAAGAAGTATTTTAAGTTCAACTTTTATTTGTCTAATGAATATATACTGTTTTGCGGATTATGCTATCTTTTGCTTTTGTACTAGATGAGTTGCGTATTTAATTTATCGAGTGTTATTTCAAGAGTTTTTATTTTTTTAGAATTATAATATATTTTCACACTATCAATAAATGAAAGCGAAAATTAGAAGACTGCATATTAGAGTGAAGGGTATTTTCATTTTACAAATTAACATGTATTTTAGTCAATCTATTAGTAAAATAATGAAAATGAAACTCCAATATCAAACTTTAGAATGTCAATATCATATCCCGTATAAAATCGAGTGACCAAAAGTAGGCATATTTACGTCCTCTACATTGAAAGAAAATGCATTTCTAGTTAAGATATGTGCGACTCCGTTTCTTGTTCAACAATGTATAAGAGCTCCATTGCTGCAACCGTCACATAAGAGCTCCAAAATTTTCAGCGAGGCAAACAACGTCTGGACGGTGAAGACATTATGCTAGGGTAAAAAACATTTTAAGAGACAAAGCCGATGGCCCAATAAATTTCATTTATTGAACTTAGGGCAATAAGATAGTGGGATTGTGGTACGTGGTACCCTTGCTAATCCCAAATTATAAATAGTTCGAGTTTTACATTGGGAAATGTAACACATATAAGAAATTATATCTTATATTGCTTTTCTTTGAATTTTTTTCCTTTACATTAGACCATACCTGACTTGGATATGGAATTAATGACTACGTTGGATCAACCTCTAGTGTCTCTTAATCCGAAGCTTCTATCCCATGTGTGTATGTAGCTTTATCGATTAATATTTGAGAGGTTCATTCGATTTTAAGGCTCAATTATATGCAGAAGGTCTTAGAGATTTATAGTGACCTCATCAAGCTCTAGTGATTGAGCTTGATCATACACGAACCTCGCTCAACATTAAATATAATTAATTTTTTTTTTCTAATTTTGGATACGCATCGAGTGTTATGATCGTTGAACTTTTGTAAATTTGAACCCCAACTCTAGCAGTAGCGAAAACAACTTCATTCTTTGATTAAAAAAATTCAACTTCATTCTTTGAATTTTTTTTGTAAAAAAAAAAGAAAGGAAAAAAAAAAAAGCAAACCAAAAGACAGAAAATCATTGTTTGAATTAGATCTCACGCGTAATTATAGGGCTCAAAGATTTGAAAAGTCGAGGCCCATAGAGCAGAATTTAAATAAATAACAGATTTCGCCTAACATCCAACAAAAAAAAGGAAAAAAAGAAACATGAATTTAGATTTACGACCTAAGTCCTAATGGATGTCACAAGCTCGCCTTCAACTAACATTCATTTTTTTTTCCTTTCTCAGTGCGCTGTCAAAAAACTCAAAATAATCATGATCCTTTTTGTTTTAATTTAGTAAAATGAACAAATAGATATTAATGTCGAATATTAGCCACAAAAAATTAATATTAATCATGTGTGAATTATTTATAAGTACCTCACTGTTAACAATCAAACCAACTGAACCATCAAAAAAAAAAAAAAAACCAACTGTATAGACTAACGGGTGTGGCATACTCTATGCGTATGCGAAATAAAAATGAAATAGAAATTAATCACATATTTAATAAATTTACAATGTTATATATTACGAAAAAAATAATTAAAAATTAAATTTATATGTTATGGAGAATAAGAAATAATTGAAAATTAAACTAAGTTTTATTATTGAAAAATAAATAAAAAGATAAAGTAAACTAAATGCATAATATAAAGATATGAGAGAAAATGGAGGGAAGAAAAGAGAGAAAAAGAGAAATAATACACCACGTTGAAAAGTGAAGAGAAAAGTGAGAAAAAATAAGAGAGAGAAGGGGGGGGGGGGGAGGACAGCCAACAAAAATGCCAAACTGTTATTAGAGGGTGCTGATACTTTATAAAAATATATAGATATATATTTATTTATAATACAAACACACATCACTTATATACACACACAAACTGTTAAGATTCTAATTTTGACGCTAATTTTTCAATGCCTCTAAAGATAAGTATATGTCTATTAGACCAAAAGCCTTTAAAAAAATATATAGATATTACAAAAGTTTGAAAATGCTTACACATCATTTGGATTTCGAAACAAAACAATTAGGTTTTCAATATAAAATTCTAATTTTTTTTGGATTATTATCTTTTATGAATTTTCATCCTCACCAACTAAATTGAAACATAGGAGAGCCAAAAAAAAAAAAACCAACCATAAAGCTAAAAGTTGATTACGCGTAATTATACCAGAGTTAAAGGGGCGACACTGAGCAATAATTGCAAAATCTTTAACCAATCGATAAGAAATCATAGAGCGTTACAAAAGTAAATTTTCAAATCTTTGAACGGACAAAGAAATTATATTAAGTTTTGATCTCATAAAAAGATATCAACCTACTGAAAATTCATACTAATACTTTTCCTATATTTGGATTTTGAGTTTTAACGAAATATGTACAAATATATAATTAAATAAATGAAAGATCACGTCATTTAAAGTCTTCTAAAAACAAAAAAGAAAATATTCATTTTAATTTTTTTGTCACTAAATTCAAAACCCAAATAAAGTATTCTAATTGACGTGATATTATGAATTCGATTCTCATGAATGTAAAGTTTATTTTATTTTAATTACTGCATGGTAGTTTGATTATCCATATTATTTATTGATCACTTGTCTCAAATAAAATTATGAGAGGCACGAGAATTGTATTCGATTTGAATTATATATTTATATATGTATATATACTCGTTTGAAATATAATCGACCATCATCTACTAAAAAAATTGCCAAACAACACTTGACTGTCCTAGTTACCCAACTAATAGTTTTATCTCCTAAATCTATTTGCATATCCATACCAACGGTAATTTATCCAAAAAAAAGGCGAACAAACTATTCCAACGGTCAAGAAAAAAGTCACCTTGACTTTGGAAAGTAAATTACAAAAATAAACCTCTATTATTTTTGAAATGCCACGTGACTTAACTATATTTATAATTTCACATATTTATTTATGAAAAAATTTATTCGTTCTATATCTGTGTTCATCATTTTAATTTTTATGTTTTTATTTAAGGATTAATAGCATGTACGCAAAGAGAAATATATATGTTGCGGATGATAACATAGATACATATATAAACACAAATATGTGTATAGATACACATACACGTGTTGTTTGTGTGCGAATTTTGAGTGGGTCGATATTAGTTGTACCTAACGAGATTGTATTTACACATATATAAATGCATGTATTAATAAAGCATTATCATCATCGTATAAAATATGGAGGAATATGTACTTTTTAGACATAGTAAACATGTATATATTGGTAGATTTTAAATTGAGCAATACCAGAATAGTAGCTGCAAATACTATAAAAGGGCTAAAAATGTCATTTAAATCACCTGAAGATGATGGATTTGGCTTCAGAAAACCTAATTACAAAATGAGAAAATTGGGCACATAAGCTGAAAGAGAAAAAATAGCTTTTATAGGGCAAATTTTAGTTCACATTACGCTAATCAAATTAACACACGATGACTATATTGTGCTTATCATGTAATTAATGAAATAAATGCTAATATATTTGTCACATGATTCATATGTAGTTTTCAAAAATTAAAATCACGGCAAACGTAATAACACTGATTTGATGCAATCAAACTCGATATATTATGTAATTAATATGTAATTTAAAAAATTAAAATCGGGATAAATGAAATAACATTGACTTTGATGCAATTAAACTCTATATAGATTTAAAAAAATCAAAAAGAAAATCCACTTAATAGTCACAAAATTCCTAAAAGATTATTGGCATAAAAGCTAATGATTCAATCTATGACGACAGACAAAGAATAAAAAAAGAGCAATAACAAAAGAGATCCAATTCATAATTAAGCATACATTATGATCAAGACTTACCCTAAAAAAAGATACACATATACAATCATTTAGTGCCCCCTCTTTTTTTTTTTTTTGCCTGCTGAGGTGTTTTTTCAAGTTGGCCCCCATATTTTTATATTTTTATTGTTAGTTATTACAATTTCCAAGATTTTATACTTGAATCAGATCAACAATGATGCATTTTTATGACTAATGACTTAATTACGGGCCCTCAAAGCCTTTACATAATGAAAGTCTCATCACATGATCCAAAAATTAGATCACCAAATTAGTTGAGAGAGAGAGAGAGAGGGCAAAGCCTAATAAAAATATTAATATACTACAATAGCTAATTAAAGTAAAGTATTGATTCTCCTAAAGTCATAACCCCCGTAACAAGAAATTAAATTTTATTACAAACAAGATATGAATAAAACAATAAACATACGTTGTGCATTTTACACAAGGTATAATAAGCTAGCTTCTTCATCTTCTCTATTTTTTACATGGATTAGTAAGATATCCGCCAATGGAAATCATTGCAGAAACGTACCACTTGGTTCATTCTCTCTCTCTCTCTCTCTCTCTCTCTCTCTTCTTGAAGTTGTTTCCTTTTGCTACTTTACAGCTCTCATCAATAAATATGGGGCTCATGAATATGTGTGACATATGCTGAACAAAGAATTCGACCAAGACAAAAGCAATCAAGTTCTTAAGATTCTTCATTTTTTGAGAAAAAAAGGTACAATCTTTACCTCAATTTTTTTTGTGATGATCAAATTCTTCTCTTTTTTCTTTTTGGGTTGTGGGTTGGGTGGGCTCTTGTGTTGTTTCTTTGAGTGTATATATATCTGTTGCATGTTGACTTATAACCAGTTTTCATGGTTCTTGATTTGGCGGTTTGTTATCTGTTTCAAGAAATTTGATCACACAATTTTGATTTTTGCTTAAATTTCGACCTCGAAGATTTTTGGTTTGCTATTGTGTGACAGAGATTACTGTGGAAATGAAATTTATCTCGATATTTTTGTTTTTGTTTGACGAGATATTTTGGATATTATTAGCCTGGTTTTGGTGAAAAATACTAAGTTTTTTTCATGTCTCCATTAATTTCAGACATCATAGGAAGTGATGTTGCTAAAGAATCTGATGGAAGACAAGAAACTGAACCTCGATCAACCGCTTCTATCTGTAAGGAAATACACACCAATATTGGTGACCTCAAGAAATTTTGATGAACAAACAAAACTTGGAGTTATACCTCGTTGGCCCCCTTCTTACACATCAGAACTAAACTCTGGTCCTGTTAGCAACCCTGGAGCTGTGCCTTTTAATTGGGAACATATCCCAGGACAACCTAAGCAAGACATGAAACATCTTCAAACTCATCAAAACTGTAACAAACCTCCACTTGCCCCAAAGCTTCCCCCGGGGAGATATTCAAAGGCTAATAGTAACGATTTCGAGAGAAGAAAGGGCTCTTTTTCGGGGGATTGTGACGAATCGTATGTCGATGCACTTGATCTACTATCAAGGGCCGAGTCATATTTTGTGGGAGATAAAGATGAGCCTAGTTTCGCGGAACGGTATTCCAATTTCAGCGAGAATGATGAAGAGAGGGACGGTGAATGTCATCGACGTGTGAGTTTGAACTCGGTTTTTTGCTTGTTGCCCCGGTTGTGCATACAGAGTTCGGTCTGCATTTTACATCCCGTTCCTGCTGTGAGTGTGAGGACACAGAGAATACAACCTAGATCTTCGTCGTCTGGTTCGTATATTGAGACTGAAGACGAGGTAATAACTTGTGCTTATTAGGCTGTACTCTTTTACTTGTCAAGCGTGAAACTCTTTCTGTTTTCTTGGTCCGATAGCATATTGCATGACAACATCATTTAAAAGCTTAAGCTCTTAGAGAGCATAGGCAATTTAGTTTCTAATATCGCTAAAACATTACTATCTATTTTTTTTTTTTTTTTGTTTGAGCTGTACAAGCCTGCAATCTCCGAGCTAAAACCAGCTGATGAAATCCAGAGAAGTGAACTCAAAGATAATAAGGCCAGTTTGAAAAATGAGAACGGTCGATTAGCAAGCCGGAACACATTAACATATTGCGATTCACCTCCATCCATTACTGAACTGAAAGAAGTCTTTAGCGTTCCTGATGAAACGAAACAGGCTGGGATTAATGGCTCTGGATCGAAAACGAAGGGCTTCAAAACCTTTCAGGAGTTATTGGCTGATGAAGGCATCCAAGAGGAGTTAGATTCTGCAGTCCATGGAAAAACTGTATATGTTGACAGTGTAGACAAGGTGGAAAGTATGAAGTCTTGTTCCGCCAATACACGAGACAATGGAGTTCCCAGTACGGAAGACGATGAGATTGATACTAAGACGGAGGATCAAACGCAGGTAACTGATTCATCTCTTGAATATTTTTTGAAGTTGGATACAGAAAATGTACAAGTCCTCGAAAAAGAAGATGTTAAGAATACAGAAAAGCAGCTGCCAGGAGCAATGACTTATGATAACAGCCATGAGAGATACTCTGAGTTCCCGGTTCCGCCAGCCCTGCCTAAATCTCCGTCGGATTCTTGGCTCCGGCGTACTTTGCCTACGATATGCATAAAACATAATGTATATGTGCATACGTATACAAATAGATCAACAAATCCTCGAAAGCATGGTTCTAAGGCAGCTAAAGGTGATATTAAGTGGGAAACTATGGTTAAATCTAACAAGGTGCAGAGTCCTACTGAATAAATTTTTTTGCTTTCATAAGGATGTTGTTTGGCTCATAGAGTTACCTGTTTTCCTAAGGAATTGTCGATGCCTACACCGGAAACTTAAGGATTTGGCTCGTTTATGCCTATATTTTTCGGAAAGTCCATGGCTTATATGATGATGAGGGTGATAACGACACTCCGCGTATTTTGTTACCGCAAGACTCCCACTGCTAGTTTAAACTTTTGATTTGGAGGAGGAAAAGTCGAAGAAAAATGACAAGGGATCGAAAACTAAAGGACTATTATTTGCGACGAGAAAGAAATTTCTTTCTGTTTTCGTTACTGAAATTCAAAATACCAAGCATAGTTATGCATGCTCTGTTTCTCTGGATGGCAATGAGTTGATGCCTCGTTTACCATCATGTGGGATGCCTCGTTTACCATCATGTGGGCATACAGAAACTTGATATCAAAATCCAAATATTGATCAATAATGATAGTAAAAGTTTTTTTATATTTTCACTATCTTTCGCCGGAAACAGTGTCCTATGTTTTTCTCTCTCTCTCTCTTTTTTTTTTTTTAACCTGATGAACACGGATAGGATCCTCTATTCCAAAATTGTATTTCATCTCCTATTTCATAATTTACATTTATGCCACGTGTATAAAATTATTTCTTTAATTATACACTTGGTCTAAGATCTTTACACTTGGCGTATATTCATTGATTGAAATAAGAGATGAAACACGATGTGGAATAGAGAATCTCGTGTGTGATGAAGATATGTTTTGTTTTAAAGGCGTGGAGAGTTATTGCTAGTAATTTTAATCCTAATAGTGTGGGTAGTGCGAGTGTTATCAAAAAGAAAAAAAAAACTTTATCCTACTTAAAATGAGTTTGATATGATTTGGATTTTTTTATATATACGAATTGGGTTTCAAAGTATAAAATGGTGAGAATTTAAATTGTATCAATATAATAGAAGTCTAGCGTTTAGTTCACAATTGGCATATATGCCCTTAACTTTCGCTATTTGATATTTTCACAACAAATGTATGTATACAAGAGTTTTTCGTGTGAATGATACCTCGGAGTAGGCCTAACAATGGGTAGAGTTTTACCCTATCCTAACCCTTACCCTAAAAATATCTGATTAAATATACCTTATATTCTACGCTATTCGATTTAAATATTTACTCATTGGGTATGTGCATTAGGTATACCCTATTTTTAGGGTAGGGTATGGACCCTACCCAATTATATATATTTTTTTATTTGTCTTTTTTTGATATTATGTTTTTTTTAACTCACACACACAGTTAATACATACACACCGTAACACATGCATTTACACACATTGCACACACACACAATTTTCATGCACACATTGCACGCACACATACTTTTTTTCACACACACACACACACACATTTTTTCACACACACACACACATGCACACACTGCGCGCGCACACACACGTGCACACACATTTCTCTCACACACACACATATTTTTCACACACATACACACTGCACACACACAGTTTCACACACATACTGCACACACATAGTGTGTGAAAATATAGACTGTGTGAAAAAAATACACTGCACATAGTTTTCACACAATGTGTATGTATGTGCAGTGTGTGTTTTCACACTGTGTGCGTGTGTGTGCATACACACAGTGTGTGAAAACTGTGTGCAGTGTGTGTTTTCACACTCTGTGTGCAGTGTGTGTTTTCACACTGTGAGTGTGTGTACAGACACACAATATGTGAAAACTGTGTGCAGTATATGTGTTTACACACAGTGTGTGTTTTCACACATTGTGTATGTGTGTGTGTTTTTTCACACACTATGTGTGTGTGTGTGTTTTCACACACTGTGTGTGTGCAGAGTGTGTGTGTGTGTGTGTGTGTGTTTTCACACACTGTGCAGTGTGTGTGTTTTTTCACACACTATGTGTGTGCAGTGTGTGTGTGTACTGTGTCTGTGTGTGTGTGTTTTTCACACACTGTGTGTGTGTGTGTGCAGTGTGTGTGTTTACACACAATGTATGAAAACTGTGTGTGCGTGTGTGTGAAAAATATATGTGGTGTATGAATACCTATTGGATAAGAATGTGTATAGTGTGTAAATACCCATTGGGTATCATTACCCAATGGGTAGGAGCGGGTAAGGCCCTATCCTAACCCATTCATTTATAGTAGTATGGGTTAGGGTAGGGTATGATTAGATTTTAAAATTTTAGAGTATGAGTAGGGTATGGATAGAGAATGAATGGGTTTACCCTACCCATTGACGGGCCTACCTCAAAGTTAATTTCCTCAGTTAATAATTAAGAATTTTTCAGTTGTGTTTATTATTAATAACAAAACAATACCAAAATAAAGTGATAAATTAAATAGCTTTGCTTTCCTATTCTACATGAGCACCACCGTCTTTATACCATGCTGTGGCTTTTCATGACGTTCACATCATTTATACATGCTAGATGTTGGGTAAATTCGAAACGTGTAAAATATATACATATATATACATATGTAATATAATTATTTATTTAAATTTTAATACATTAAATTGCAAATAATTTATTACATTTTCTATATGAATATGGACTTTTTAGTATTTATTAAATTTGTGATAAGTGAAAAGTCAAATAATAAAAAATATAATAAAATTATGTGATTGAAATAATAATTAAATAAATAGTTAAAATCTATTAAATAATGTGATATATGAGATAGAAAAGAGAGGAGAGGGATTGAGAAGGTAAAAGATAAAGAAGAAACAAAGAAGAGGACAAGGAAGAATGTTAAGTAGTGGAGGGGGAAAGAGAAAATATACAAGAGAGTGTAGAAAACAAAGTGACGGGCCGCGAAAAATGTTAATTTAATCCCATAAAATTACTTTAAAAAAAAAATGAATCGCATAAAGATTCAGTTCTCACTAGGGCTGTCAATGGATCGGATCTGGAGCAAATCAATGCAATCCGGATCCGAATCCGATTACAAGGTCCGGCTACCGAATCCGACCCGAAACCCTATAGGATCTTTAGTCTTTATTTCGGATCCGAATCCGGAATAAATCCAAGATCCGATAAAAAAATCCGATCCGATCCGATATGACAAAATTTTATTATGCTTGGACCAAAAAATAAATAATAAATAATTCTTTAATATATAAATATATAAATGTGTAAAAATATATTATATATATATATAAGATCTTTAATAATTATGCACCATATTTAATTTTTCATTTAATGACAATATATATTTAGAATTATATATAAATACGTTTATGTATAATATATTTAGTAAAGATCTCTAATAACTATAGAGATTATTAGTTGTTCATTTAATGATAGTATATAATAAATATCTCTAATAACATATCCTATATATGTATATATATGGTGTATGTAATAGAGATCTTTAATATATAGACTAATTAATTAGTATTCTATAAAAAAATGCCTCTTTATGTTAAAAATAAAATTAAATAATGTAGAAAAATATTTTAGAATATGTATGAAAACTATATAATATTTTGTTAAAAAAAAGTACCTTAAAAATTAATAAATAATATATTATTAATTACAATGACATATGTATTACATTGAAGTATCTTTATTATTATTGTATTATATATAATCTATAAATTTAACAAAATATAATATAAAAATTCGGATTCGGATCTTTAACGGATCGGACTCATTGAATCCAAATCCAACCCATTTATTTCGGATTACGGATATTTGTTATCGGATCTAACCCATCGAATATTTTAATCGGTCGAATATGCTAAAATTCGGATCGGACTCGGATCGAATTCGGATTAAAATCCGCTCCATTGACAGCCCTAGTTCTCACATTTAGTTCCATATTGAACAAAAATTCTCAAATTAGGTCCGAAGTGGGAGAAAATTAATGTGTCAATTGCATTATAACCCCCTTGTTACTTAAATTTTCAAAAAACAACCCGAAAAATGTATATAAATGTGTGTGTATATATATACACACATACATGCGCGCGCGAGCACACATACATAAGCTCATCTTTTGAAGATCTCAATATTAAAGTCTAAAATGTTTCTCACTAAGTCACTATATTTCAATGACCTTATGTCTGAACAACTTCTTAGGACTTTCCCCTTAAAAATTTAGCCAACTCTTATTTATTAACATAATGATTTTAAACAAATCAGGATTGATTTGTTTATTTATTAACACTGATTTGTTTAAAATCATTATGTTAATAAATGAGGATTTTACCAACTCCTATTTATTAACATAATGATTTTGAACAAAGTGCTGATTTTTTTTTCAAAAATCATTATGTTAAGAAATAGGAGTTTTAAACTTTTTAAGGGGCAAGACCTAAAAAGTTGTTCAGATAGATTTTTATATCCAAAAAAATTATGAAATTAGTTATTACTTCTAAAAATCCATTCCACAAATCTTTTATGTAAACCTCAATTGTTAAACTTTCGACTAAATTAATCTTAGCCTTTTTATATTAAAAAGCTGAAAAAAATTATTTTTTTTTTATGAAGGAAAGTTATGTTTAAATCCTTTAAATTAATTTACATGATTGATGATTTTAGTCAACGATTGGTTATTTTGGAATGAAATATTGGTATAATGAACTTTTGGTTTTAAAAAAAAAATCAAGATTTTTTTGAATAGAAAAAATAATTTTAAAAAGTTTTGAGTAATTATCTCAATTTGAACTGGTCACAAGTGTTAATAACTTCGTTCCAACTTTATGCATTGGTTGAGAGAATCAAACCAAATATATATACATGCCTTCTACAAAAAAACTAAGTGTGAAACTCAGTTCCAACTTTATGCAATGATTGAGAGAATCAAACCAAATATATATCCATTGATTAAGAGAATCAAACCAAGTGTGAAAATCACTGTTCTTTCTGTCACATAATATTAGTCATCCAAATTTTTTTACACAAACCAATTACTCTAATAAATAGCCTTCTTTTTAGCTAAATTCAAACTAATATTATGCAACAAAAAAAAATCTCTTAATTGACTAATATTATGGGATAGAGAAAAATTTACAAATATACACGCATGCGTTTTACGAAAAACTCGAAATCTCAACATTGATTACGATAGTATGCGCGAGTGTGGTGCCATAAATATGTTCACCATTATCATAGGAAATTCATCATAATTTTTTCTGATTTTAATGAATGGCTTCTTATAATTTGAGTTATATCATTTTCTTCTCCTTCACCTTTCTCACCCTTTTAGTTCCTCATCGATGTACGTACAATATGGGAACCATAAGTACTATAAAATATCATCTAGTTCATTTCAAATCAAATTTCTTTTCATTTTGCTTGTGCGAGTATGGTTTGTTTTGTTGTTTCTTGTTATTGAATGTCAATTTTGTTGGAATTAATAATAGGCATTTTGTTGCAAACGAATGGTATTGATGATGGCTTAGAGGGGAAAGTAAACATCAATCAGTGCAAACGCGTGAAGTGTGCTGGAAGATGGGAGTGTTTTTTTTGTTTGCTTAATGAGGAATGTTTTATTTATATTGTTTGGGGTAGGCCTGGCAAAGGGTAGGGTTTTACCTTACCCTAACCCTTATCCTAAAAATACCCGATTAAACATATCCTATAATCTACCTGATTTATTTTAAATATTTATTCATTAGGTATGTGTATTGGGTATACTCTATTTTTAGGGTAGGATGTAGACCCTATCCAATCATATATTTTTTTTTATTTATCTTTTTTTGATATTATGCTTTTTTTAACTTATACACACAGTTAATGCATACATATGCATTTCCACACATTGCACACACATAGTTTTCATGCACACACTGCACACACACACACTTTTTTCACACACACACACACACTTTTTCACACAAACACATGCACATTTCTCTCTCTCTCTCTCTCTCTCACACACACACACACACACAATTTTTTTCACACACGCTTTGCACACACACATTTTTCACACACACACACACAACACACATATTTTTCACACACACACACACACACACACACACACATTGCACGCATATTTTTCATACACACACACACTGCGTGTGCACACACATATTTTTCACACACACGCACACACTGCGCGTGCACACATATATTTTTCACACACACACACTACACACACAGTTTCACACACACTGCGTGAAAAAACACACTGCACATAGTTTTCACACAATGTGTGTGTGTATAGTGTGTGTTTTCACACTGTGTGTGTGTGCATACACACAGTGTGTGAAAACTGTGTGCAGTGTATGTGTATATTTTTTCACACACTGTGTGTGTATTGTATGTGTTTACACACAATATGTGAAAATTGTGTGTGCGTGTGTGTGTTTACACACAATGTATGAAAAGTGTGTGCAATGTGTGTTTTCACACTATATGTGTGTGTGTGCGTGTGCGTGTGCGTGTGCATACACATAGTGTGTGAAAATTGTGCGCAGTGTGTGTTTACACAGTGTGTGAAAACTGTGTGCAGTGTTTGTTTTCACACACTGTATGTGTGTGTGTATTTTTTCACATACTGTGTGTGTGCAGTGCGTGTGTGTGTGTGTTTTCAGACACTGTGTGTGTGGTGTGTGTGTGTATTTTCACACACTGTGTGTGTGCAGTGTGTGTGTTTACATACAATGTATGAAAACTGTGGTGCGTGTGTGTGAAAAATATATGTGTGTGTGTTTACACACAGTGTGTGTGAAAACTGTGTGCAGTGTGTGTGTGTGTGAAAAATATGTGTACAATGTGCGTGCATGTGTGAAAAATATGTGTGGTATATGAATACCCATTGGGTAAGGATGTGTGTAGTGTGTGAATACCCATTGGGTAATGATACCCAATGGATAGGAGCAGATAAGGCCCTACCCTAACCCATTCATTTGTAGTAGTATGGGTTAGGGTAGGATATGGATAAATTTTAAAATTTTAGGGTATGAGTAAAAAATGAATGAGCACGGATAGGGTAAAATCCTACCTATTGACAGACCTAGTTTGGGGGCCGAGTCTCTATGTCCCAAATAACTATTTTTCTAAAGTAAGTTTTCTTTATTTTACAAATAAAAATATAAAATATATATAGAATAAACCACGGTCGAATCTAATTGATGTGGCTCAATTTGTACTTTCATTATTGTCAATTTATGAATATGTCATAAATTCAAGTTCCATAACAATAATATTTCACAATTTGACAATTACATAATATTTTTCGTATTTTTTGTTAGGCGTAAAAAACTTTGCCGTCCGATTTATGATCATTTAGATTTTGTTGCCTAATTTTTTTTATTGCTGGTTACCATCTAAACTACACGAATTTCGCACTTTACCATCTCAAAGCACTTTCCGGCATACAATGCCAACAAAATTTAATAATATGGCGGGCACATGAAATTACTAAGGACATTATCCATTGTTTCATACACGCATAGGGAGGTTTTTGACAATGTTGGGGCAGGGATTCAAGCCTAGGATGCAGAGTGCACTCATACAATTATTCACCACTTGAGCAACCAACATAATTGGGCTATGTAAGTCAAATTTATATATTAGCCTTGTAATTTTCACAAATTAAAAAACACACACACACACACATTACTATCAATTTTAAATCCACAAAAATAAATGGAATAAAAATTATTTTTAAGAAACCTTTGACCTTGCTAATGTAATAGTTTTAAAAGGAAATGTGATAAAATAAATTTAATCAATTTTAAAAAGAAATAGAATAATTTTAAGGGGATGGAATTTGGATCTGTATATGAAATGCAATTAAAGATTCTTATTTGTTGCTGTCGGCATATGAAGAAATGAAAAATAAGCGTCACAAATCAGATCAAGGGAAGATATTATGTTCTACCCACTCTTCCATGCGGCTATTGCAAATTGAAAAAATACTTGTTTTGCAGCATCATTATCATCATCATCATGGGATATAAATTTATTATTTTTTACACACACACACACACACACACACACACACACACACACACACACATATATATATATATAAAATAAGTACGTTTAATGAATTTATGAAAATCATTTTTGTAACAAAGAAATTATTTTTTGTAACTAAATACATAATTATGATAATTTTTATGTTGTCACTTGATATATTGTCGTTAATTTTATTTTTTCTTGTGGTAATAAATCAAGTTAATCATCAATAAAAATTTATCTTTGAAATTAATTTAGTCATTTAAGTCCTAATCTAAAGTTTTAACTTTTTTTGTGCTATGATTTGACTGCATCTTAGTCCTTCAATTTTATTTATTTATTATTATTTATTTTTTTACGTGCAAAAGTGCCCAAAAATTGAAGGTGAACAAGGAAAAAAAAGGTGCGGGGGACTAAATGGGATCTTGACATGAGACCGGTATGTCAATCCTTAATTAAAAAGTCAATAATTGCACTTTATTATCTGATTTGTGTTGTATTTAGTCCCTGAATGATGAATAAAAATAATCATTATTCTATTTATTTAATTTTTAAATACCAATAATTTTTTTAAAAAAAATGGGATAAAAATTTATTTTTTGAATAAATAAATTTTATTAATTTTTTTAAATTATCTAAATTATAATAATAGTAATTTTTATCCTACTTCTTTTTAAAATTAATTAAATTTATCTTATCTCATTTCTTTTTAAAATTAATTACATTAATAAGGTCCAATTTTCTGAAAAAAAAAATAATTTTTATTTCATTTATTGTTTTTTTGAATTTAAAATTGATGTTAAAATGTATTTTCTTTAATTTGTGCACATTATAAGACTAATTGATAAATCCACCTTACAATATATGGTTACATTAGTTGTGTTGAGTTGTGAATGAGTGTGTTGCCAACCTTGAAATCCTAGGTTCAATCTCTATTAGTAACATATTTATAAATTGCCCTACACGTTTATGAAATGACAAATCCACCCTCAGTATTATCGTGTGTCAAGCATATGTTCATATTCTGGCGACTTTTTATGTCCAGGAAGTGTTCTTAGGGGGTAAAATACAAAATTTGTATAGTTTAGATGGTAACAAGCAATAAAAAAATAAATTTAGATTTGTGATACGTGTATGCCGATCTCAAGCCAACTAACCGACCTTTTTTTCTCCACTAACGCCGTTTACTCACCCAAATCAGATAAAAGTAAAATAAAACAAAAATATAAGAAAAGAAAAACAAAATACAAGAAACGAGGAAAAGATCGGAAAAAAAAAAAAAAGAATGCCCCGCCAAAGAAAAAAAAACAGCAATGAAAGGAAAAAAAATCAAGAAAAAAAAAATATTGCCAGAACCGAATCAAAGTTGGAAAGGAAAGAAGAAACCCAAGAAAACATCGTTGTTGCCATGGTTGATTCAGATGCTAGAAACATATATGGACTTGGAGACTCACATTCCTATTTATTTCCATCCAAGCCAAACAAAAAAAGAATACAGAAGTCTTACATAACTATTTTTTTTTTCTTCGATGAAAATTCACAAGTCACGTTCCTAAAAATCTTATATCTCTGCTGGTAATATATCGTTGTACAAAATGTCACGAATACATCCCCAAAGATCAAGTACAACTAAACTACAAGAAGCTGACAACAAGACCTTTTTTTTTTTTTGAGTAAATTACGTTAAGCACCCCAACCATTGTAAATGTGCGTTTTGGTATCTAACATTTATCATTTGTGCGTCGATGGTATTTTTTACATTATTCAGATGAAATATTCCTCAATACCCAAAATATGCCCGAATATTTCACAAAAATTCTATCAAAATAGTGAAAAAAAATACCATCGATGCACAAATAATAAAAGTTAGATATCAAACCGTACATTTATAAAGATTGAGTATCAAAATGTAAAATACCCCAAAAGTTAGGGCGCTTAATATAATTTACTCTTTTCTTTGGGGGGGAAAGAACAAGCAAGAATCTAGTGACAGTAGAATATGGTCTCTTGATGATATGTGGTTGGTGGTGTTGACCAGTCAGCTGAACTTATTTTTCTAAAATGAAATTGTAACTATTTTTCTAAAATGAAATAGTAAATATTTTACTCATCCTACCTAATTCTAGTTCAATCGAACAATATTGCATTTCTCTTAGCATTTTAATAAAGTCAAAACGAAATTAACCAGGTAAAAGAAGCAAGACGACGAGCGCACAAGACTATCAAGTTAAAACAAACCGGAGTTGATTATCAATAAATAAATTACTAGTAAAATATATCAATTTACTATTAACAGCTCTAAATCAATTCTATTTTTCACTTACTAGTTTTATTTGGGCAAATTATGCCTACACCCTTGAAGTATAGTGTAATTACAAATTAATCGTTTTTGTTTAAACTATTATAAATATCCTCTTGAAGTTTAGGTCTTTTTTGTAAATATTAATAAAGATGTCCAAACGACAATTTTCGTACAACCATAGTAATCAATCTGTCTACCAAGAGATACATCTCGTCGAGGTTGACAAAATTCCTCAATTAATTTTATTATTCCGCAACATTTTACAAAATAATTTTGATTTATATCACCACAATCGTGCATCATCGTCTATAACCCGATACCACCACTATTTTTTTTCCCCTAAAAAAATTGACTTCATATAGCTCCAGCATTTTAAACTCGTCAAAATCATGTAAATCACATCTTAAAATCCCACAAGAAATATAACTTTCAATTACATCCCACCTTAATAAAAGATAAATTTGTTAAGCTAATACTTACTTTTGGTGGGGGGTATTTGTAACTTTTAAATTATAGAGACTAATTTACAATTACGCTATACTTCAAGGGGTATAAATATAATTTACCCTTTTATTTTGTTTTATAGTTGAAACTCGTGACCAATTCATGACGTACGATTAATTGTTTATTGACAAGGTGTGAAACCCAAATAAATTGAGTACAGAAAGGGGATGGTTATAAATGTTGGCATATTTGCAATAAGTCAGACCTAAGTTCTGAAATTACAAACACCCCCTTAAATTATCCAACTCTTGCCACCATATCCCCAGGACCATTTGTGGCACAGTTATATGCAGTAGCAACAAGATGCTACTTGAGCAGGTGCCAAATTCAATGCACACAGATAGAGTTCGTTACCTTAACACCATAGAACTAAAATTTTCTACTGAGAAAAGGGTGAGAAAAATCAACCAAAATGCTGCAGTCTCCCATGGCACGCAATCATCCTGCGCGAATCTAATGCGCTTTATGATGTGACGATGCAATAGTTCATGAAAAAATTAGAAAGGACAGAAAAGATTAGACGATCTCAATCACCACGAGCACGTCCCGGCTAATATGCAGCGTGAGGTTAATGAATAATATATAATACCTCAATTATGTACAACTCAAAGTCTAACTTTCTGCTAAAAATGAAAATTATTGTCACAACAGCTGAGAGATATACTAAAGTTGAAGTAAAATTACTTCGGTAAAATTACTTCGGACAAAGTCTTCAACGCACATATCAACTGCAAACACATGACACCAAAAATTCATTTCTTTAAGTTTTAATGACACGGCCCTTGTACTGTCCTCTCCTTATCACGAAGTCATCCGGAGGCTGAAACTCTTCTAACCAAGTAACTTCAGATATTGTTACTCCATCCACTTCGATAGTACCTTGGTTAAAGACAAAAGGCAGGCAAAGCAAGCATTACTTTCTGTTTTTTCAATGGTAATAAATGAAAAAATATATATCAAACGAGTGCTTGTTTACCAGGTAGATCGGCTGCTGAAGACCGTCTAAAATAAGTGCAATGCCGCCCATCATCAGCAGAGTAAGGAGGAGAAAGGATGTCAAAGATAGCGCAAGGTGTGATCGCCTTGAAACAATGGATGTTACCCCCGCTAGTTGGATAAAGAATTGTTGTATCACATGGAGCTGTCATTTCACAATCTCTGACAACTTTTGCTGGTCTTGCTCCTGAAAGTAATCAAAATATTTTGATGAACTTTCAGTTTGTAAGAAATTTGAAAAAGACGGTGAGCACATGAAAAAAGAAAGCAGTATCACTCGTGAAATGCAGCATTACAAACATAACATTAAGCTCGAGGGGCCTTATGATGCACACCATAAAGAATGGAAGGGTGGGGGGAGGGGAAGCTTCCTGTTTTGTTTCACATATTTTGAAAACCACATGGTTCAGAAAACGAAGTCAAACAAATACAGGAGAAGAGGTTGGGAAAGTAGCCAGAACATCTGACAGAATAACAAGTCAGACATCTTAGGCTAAGTTGGTTTTCCACATTTACACCAAACGTTCACTTTCTCTGGTACATTCAAGATTAGATTGAAATTCCAAAAGAAAACATATCAAACAAGAATCTGAGTAGAATGAAGAACAAGATATCTACCCAAAATTACTCTACCTTGAGATGGATCAGAAGGCCCAGGGATGTTGATCCAATCATAGGACTTTACATGTAATGAACCATACAGAAGCTTACTTAGCACAGTCATCCCTGGATGATTATGAAGAGGAATGATTGAGGAAGGTGGCATGCAAAATATTCCAATCTGCCAAAGAAAGAAGTTATATATCTCAAAATTTCAGGTTCTTACGTCAAGCATAATCTGTCAAAGGAAGAGGGTGGGGGAGGGGTTGGATTGGGGGTGGAAGGCACGGGGGCAAATGATCAACCATTAGGACAAAACTCACAGAGAAGCCATCACACTCATGCACATGCAGGTATTTAATTGTCGGGAGGGATCGAGTACCCCCATTTCGTTCACTCACGGAACCTTTCCAATTCCTTACTAGTTGTGCCTCTTGCTCAAGGCCTACATCAGAAGGCTTGATTTTCTCTGGTAACAAGGGAAACAAAGTGTTACAGAGCAATATAGTAAGCAATTGAGGGCTGTATGTAGCAATTTCAGAATTAGAATGTCCTACTATCGCAAATTAAAATTCAATAATAAACCAGTAAAGTGACACACATAATAGATAATAGCATGTTCAACAATTCAATTGAAGATTATATACAATGATCAACCGAAGGTTCACAGTAATTGATGGAAATTCAAATTTCATACTTCATTGCAACTTAGCAGTACTTTCATGTAGTAATCATTCAAGTGAACTTTGAATTGCACATAATGGTGTTATGGACTTAATACTGCCTATAACACATCCTACATTTCGATCATGATTGGAGATCTCGTACCACACTCCAAGATCTACAATATGATTTTTTTCCAAATGTCCTGGAGAATCCTACATTGATGCAACATAATATCCTTCTAGGTTGCAACAAAACTGATACCAAAACGTGAGTTAAGACATAATACAGCCTACTGACACAGACAACTGTCAAGAGCATATGACATAGCTTGTCTAGGAGACAAAAGTCGGACAAATACAGTATTTGTATTTGAAAAATAACACATATGAATGATTAATACTCCAAATTTGTCTTCAATCCACATTCAGCACATCTCCTACATGCATGATGCAACTGTAAGAGCACATTAGTATTGTTTTCTCTCTGATTTTCAGATAAGTCTTGGGAATTATTTGAAGGACTTCAGAAGTCTTTTAGAGTGCCAGCCAAGCATAAGTATTCTACAAGAACACAACTCAGTTTTAGAACTGGCTGAACATCATACCTTTTCTATAAGTACATTGACGTCAACCCATATAAGAGTCTTAAGTCTAAAATAGAAATGCAACCACAAATAGTATGTCAAAGAAAACGATGATCAACAGTTCAATTAATTTTTGGCTTTCAAAATCATATCCATATTTTGAATCATTTCCCGAAGCCTGTCTCTCTTGTCCTACAATTTAGTTGCCACTCTTTCCTATTAGAATGATGACAGCCCTACTTGTGATTTCTCAACCAACAGGATTCCACAATAACTTCATCTCATCAATTGATAACACAATTATTTTAAAAAATTTTGGAAAGTTTTGCCCGTGACCCAAGCACAAACAGCTGGAAGGCATGGTTTTAAAAATTGACAGTATGCATAATGCCATTCTCCAGTGTTATGGAATTATAAACATAGAGCCGCATAGTTTTTTCTCCACTGAACTACAATCTCTTAGCCCTTCACATACGTTATATTAGCCAAAAATAGAGACCATCCAACTCATAAATAGCCAAGAAGAATCACTGCACAGAGAAAATAAGCAAAAACGCATATTTTTTTAATGGCTTGGAACTCAAATGTGGCAAAGTCTTAGAACTTCGGGAAAGAGAAGATACTAAGCAAATCATAATACCACAATTTTCTAGAACGGAGAACTCTAGGTTTGATTTAACCTTGTTAAAGATTGACAGAAAATATAAAAATTAAGATACAATCAATAATGAAAGAAAAATGGTATTATAATATATCCATCAAGCCCAGCCAACCTTGCATATTTCCTTGATAAGGGTTATCCAATAGACATGATCAAAGAGAAATGTTCAATTAACTTAACATGGCACGAAATTTACCCAACCTATCAAGCATTTATATATGTCAAAAAGCAGATGACCTATGAAGACACATCACCTCCTGTTCCAGAGATCTTATATAGGAAATTAATTTTGCATTCTGAATATGTACAGCAAATAACTCACTATTTCTCTTACAATTTTATTTTTCCTGAAGAAAACATGAGCATAATTGGTTTGTGTCTTGTCTTTTTCCTCATTTTGCCAATGACATTCATTAAGAATGAGTATATCAGAAATGAGAAAAGAGAAAAGCTTGTTCCAAGAAAAAATATCAAACAAAGGTTTTTATGCCAGCAGTGAATGAAATGATGTAACTGAGTAGAACAAGGAACGAAACACATCAAGCAACCATAGAATTAATTCTCAGCAAGTAACGAGAAGGTTTCATAACCGATTGCCATAACGCAGAGGTGTGGGTGAGAACACATCAAGATCTTGGAAATAGGACGCAGAACAATAAGGGAAAAATCGTATCAATACTTGTGTATTCTCAAATGAGCAAAATGGAATTACAAGTTTCAGCCTTTAAATCTGGCTGAACACAGCAAGATCGAACATTAGACCCCAAATGGACATCACAAAACGTTGAACACAATTCTTGCCAAGTTTCCAGAAATACAAAAATTCCCAACTGCATGATACTTATGATTGAGTGAAACAATAACAAACTCTGACAGCAGGCCATGAAATTAAATTAAGCATCACCAATTCTCATGGGAACCTCCCCTTGAACCAAAATAACTTTATTAACATAAGAGACACATTGTAAAACTTAGGTTTCTTAAGAGGCTGATTTTTCTCTATCCACATAATAACTATTGCATCACTTGCCTTCATAGCAGTCAATAACTTCTAAAGCCAAACGTTACACATTTTCAAATCATAGACATACTCTTTGCCTCTGAGATGAACCATACAAAATTTACCCATGAGTGGCTCTACTAACATTTTCTCCAACACAAGCTGGCAATAGGGAACAAACACCAATATCAGAAAGTGGTAAATACTTGTATTGACAAATATGCCCATTTTTATACCATTGTTTTCCATTCAAGTTTTACCTTCAATATGGCAAGCTCATCTATTATATTCTACTACGATGATATCAGCAAAATTGTCTCAAAGAGAGATGCAGAGGAGTAGATACATAATCACTCGATTAACACACATTAAGTCTAGGCAATAAGGGTAAAAATAGGAGATGGAGGAGCACACCACGGACGATTAAATAATTATGCGTATTTCAGGTATCTAAATAAAAAGCGCCTATGGGTAAAGGAAGAAGATATATGACATGGCCATGGAACATACCAGATGGCCTAGCGAATGACTCGAAGCAAACATTATTATTAATTGCAATGATTAATAGATTCAATACGCCAAACACAAACAAAAACAAGGAAGAGGAAAACAAGACATAAAACAGCAATTTTGACGCATGTGCTTAATATAAGTGTTTATCCACCAAACGACCCAACCAACACACGAGATGCTCATATTCAGACACGTAGCTCTCTCGAAATATTAATTCAACACATACACCCAATTTATCGAGAGAAAACAAGTAACAATAATATACAATCAACGATTGTCAATAATTGCGCTGCAACTAATCTCATTTTTACTTTCAAGAAGGGCCATGATAAAAATGCGAACAGAGAATAAGGACAATAAGGGTTTCCCTCGTGCTTACCTAATAGATTGCGCACCTTCTCTAGACCTTCTTCTGAAATGGGACCATTAGGTGTAAGTGATGCTTTACACGCGTTGTAAAGCTTCTGCACAGCTGGCATTGTATGGATTACTCAACCGACTGAACTCTAAGAAACTGTTAAGTAAGACTGCAACGATTCCAAATTGAATCAAGGGTCCTCTGCTTGTGGAAGACCTTTAGCTTAATTGCATCAAACCTGGTGCAATTACCACAAATGACAGTTCGAATCATCAAATCTGTTTATCCACATGGGCACTTGATTGTTCCCCAACACCAGCTACACCTGTTAAAAGAATTGACGATCATACTAATTTAATTTGGTTTCAAGATCAAATGAAAAAAGATACATAATAAAAATGGATGAATTTCCAATATTAACAGACGCTGATCCATGCAGCTCCATAAAAACGACTTGATTTGAAGAAACTAAAAAACAGAGGAAAAAAAAATGGAAGAATATAAATTATTCCCGTGTCACATACATGAAGTGAGTGTGGCAGAAAAGGGGGCCCTCAAAATAAACAAGAAATTGAGATTAATAGCACATAAACATAGATGAATTGAACCGAAAATCAATCAATAACGGAAAAACTCGAAACCCGGTACTAATTAAGCAGCAAAAGAAACAAAGCCTTCACAATTCAGTACGGTATAACAGGAATCACGCACTAGCACACACAGATGAAACACAAAACACAGATTATTCATAGGTTGCGTAAAGAAGATGCGGAGAGAGTCTTACAGTTAACAAGAAAACAATACCAGAAATGAAGAAGATCGATCAGCGGTGTATAGACTTTAGATAGAGAGAGCTGTACGTATATATATGTGTTTTTAGTTTACCGGGGGTGGGGGTGGGGGTGGAGAAATTCCCTATTTTAGGGGAGTTTTTGGGGTTCCGGCGAAGGTCCGAAGCTGATTTTGGTTTCACTATAATTTGATTCTCTAGATCACTTCACCTATTTGCCCTTACTAACGCCTCCAATTTACTAAATTTGCCATTTTTAAGGGTAAAATATTTGCTTCTAAATAGTGAAATACGATATAAAAATATGAAAAATAGAACCAAATAAAAAAAAAACTGATTATACTACTGTTTACCTACCTAAATTACACGACATAATACTATCCCCCTCACATTTGTTGAATCGTCACCATTAATCTTTATAAATATCCATTTTATTTATCTATTCTTTATTTTTATATTTTCTATTCGTATTTCTCGTACTTCAAATGATATTATTTTGTGCTTAATGCTGACTATAGGTAACTATGTTTATAAACAATATACATGGTTACTTCGGATTTCGAATTGTAACTTTTTTTCTTTTTTAAATTGATAAAATGAATTATTATGAACACAATTATTTTTAAAAAAAATTCATATGATTTGAGATTGGTCATTAGCATTTAAGTAGGTTATATGAAGCATAATTTGGTGTCTCAATTTATTATTATTATTTAATTTTTTTTTTAACATTGGCAATTTAAGATTTTATCGTCCTTTTATAGGGTTGCAAGATGTTCAAACTGTAAAATATAAAGTTTAGCCGTCGATTGATTAATGTCTCTACATTTTACATCTAAAAATATCAATCTAAATTTTAAATGTAACTATTTCCCTTTTGGGAGTTTTCAAAATTACTCAATATGTCATATTCTTTTCTGAGATGTAGTTCATAAGATGACATGTGGTAGGTGGTGAGCGTGGGTAAGGTATAGAAAAACAGAGAATAAGAAGAAAAGGGAAAAAAAATTTGAAAAAGAATATAAACATTGTCAAAAATAATAAAATA
Organism: Petrea volubilis; assembly: GCA_026212405.1. Taxonomy (NCBI): domain Eukaryota; kingdom Viridiplantae; phylum Streptophyta; class Magnoliopsida; order Lamiales; family Verbenaceae; genus Petrea; species Petrea volubilis. Next base: position 36,934,509 of record CM047870.1, read on the forward strand.
GAAAATGTTGGTAAAGAGTATTAATGACCATATTAATTGCAAAAAGGAACAAGTGTCATATATTGATATAATTTAGCAAACTCATTTCTTTTGTAATTAATTTGATTATAAAGTCATTGCGATGTTGAATGGTTTCGAGTTGCTGAATATATGTCCGACACTAGATCAGGGATAGAGATATCATGAAATAATTGTTAATTTTGGCTTAAAGTTGGGACGAGTATTGCTTATGTTTACTTTCACTTAAGTATAGTCTATATATGCCATATTAATTCCCTCAAAATTTCAGTGCACTCCATATAAGACATGATTAATAATAATTCTTAAAACCAATTTAATTTTTAAGTACATAACAATAGTTATATGATCTCGATATTCTTTTGTTGTTTGTTTTATTTATATATGTTGCATAAAATTATACTCATTATTTAAAAAGATATTTCCCTTTTAAAAAAATTTAAACTTTGTTCGATAGTATCTTAAAAGAAAAAGAAAAAAGAGAGAACTAATTATTAGTATATTAAAAGGACAAAATCCGGGTATAATTTTTCTATTAAATTATTCATGTATTTAAGTTATTATTTAAAAAATAAATAAAAGATGAGTTTATATCATATTAGATCAAATAAAGATAAACAAGTACACAAAAAATAATTTAACAATTTATCTTGTGTTCTAAAACCAATTAAACAATCCGAGATGATCAGTTTGAATTTAAGTACCATATGCAAACTAGCAACTCGATTTTTCACTGACATTTTTATGGATTGAAAAATTAAAACGATAACTAATTTACCCTTCGATTATAGGACCCTTTTCAATGGGATAGTGCAAAACAATATTTTTTATTTGCCATAATGTTACTTGAGGGTGCAATTTGCTAATAACTTTAAAGTAAGCGTGCAATGTGTTGATTTTTATCTTTTAAAGGGGGCAAGTGTCAAAACGAATATTTTTGAGGGTGTGAAGTGCTTTTCACTCCTTAAATCATGGTCCTAGGTTACATTACTCATTCAAAGACTGCCAAATACCGAGGTAGATTTTCGCCCATTAAAAAATGATAATAAATAAAATTTTAAAATAATAGAGGCAGATTCAGTCATTTCAAACTAGACCAAGTCCATTGTAAGAGAAAATACAATTCCTAACATATACTATACACTTTTGATTCATTTGAAACTAGTCCAAGTACATTGTACAAGATAATTGGGAGTGTTAATTTGATTAATGTTTAGTTTTGTTTTGGAGTATTTTTAGCATAATATATTTACGTAATCAATATCTGGACTCAGAAAATGCGTACACAAGGTACTTTTGATTTAAATTCGAGAAAATAAAGTTTACTGTACTTGCTATTCAGTTAAGCTTTAGCTGAATAGTTACACACACACACACACTAAAATAATTACTTGAAGATATACATATATTATTGATATGATGATTTGTAAATATTATAAGTTTTTGACAGTAGTTTAGAATGATGATTTGTAAATATTATAAGTTTTTGACAGTAGTTTAGAAGAAAAAGATATATGTAATAAAAAAGATATTTGATTTATTTCGCAATTGAAAAATATTTTGAAAAACCAATACTTAGCCAAGCACAAAATTCCAAAATTTTCAACATTTTCTTTCTTTTTAAACCATTACATTATTATTACATCAACATCAATTATCATCAAATACATCAACAAATATTATAAACCAAGCCAAGCATAAATTTCCAAAATTGCCAGCACTAAACACAAAATTGTTGTAACTAACTAACTGATGAAACAGAATAAGTGTATTTTTCATCAACTTAAATTTAGAAGTTATATTCTACTAGAATTGAAGAAAAAGATATTCATTGTGTCTGGACTCTGGATCTAACTATGCCTGAGATCAACGGGAAAACGTTGGAGGACAGTGCGGGATCTTATGTAAGACTTTCGTATAACATTTTTTTGTTATATTGATCAGTATACATTACGAGCAGGTGACATTAAAAAATAGAATAAGTATTTTTTTTTCTTATCATAATTTATTATCTATCTTTTAATTTCAATTGCTTATAATACATGCCACATTTATTAATAAGTGTAATAAAATGTGTTACAAAATTCTTTCATGGATTAGGTGTATGTACCCTGCAGTTCACATTCAATCATGTGTTATATATTAAATTTTTTATAAAATATATATAATATGTTGCTAAATTTAAATCGTAAAATACATGAGTGAGACCCATACACTCGATTCATATAAGAATTTTTCTGATGGCTGGACCTTGAATTATTCAGAAAGGAAGGAATCTATTATGAAAGTACCATTTAGTAATTGGTGAGAGGCTTGGATCCTCCTAATTAGTTCCACATGGATGGCTATGTATATTGTATATTTAATATTTGTAATGCCAATAAAGTGCTTTTTAGGGAGAAATGATATTGAATTCCTCCATCAATGATTAGTGAACTTATAGTCTGAAATCGCTTTATTAGATGTAAGCATGAATTCAACCGATTAAACTGTGTTTGTAAACACTATTTAAAAAAAAAGTGTTTTTTAATACTTTTGTTGAAAAAAAAAAAAGTAATTATACAGTGTTTTAGTGAACTTATAGTCAGTAGTTAGTTTTAGTAAGTAACAAATAATACGAGAATTGGCATCAACTTTTACCCTGCATTTGGCAGAGGAAAGAAATAGGAAATAAAGAAAATGAGTGGATTTTAATTTTTCACATGTATATTTGCTTGAAAGGAAAATAGATGGAAGGAAAATAGAAATCTATTTATTTTACCTTGTTTGTTTGAATGGAAAAGTGGAAGGAAAGAAAATGATTTCTGTACTAAATGACAATTATACCCTTATATCATTATAAATTATAATTATGTTATGAATTCATGTATTAAAATAGATTAATAAATTTGTCTAAAAAAACAAATTAATAAAATTAAACAATATAAGTATAATGCAAATAAAATATATAAATTAATATAATGAAATATTTGTTTACATTGTGTCAAATGACAACTACAATCTTATATAATTATAAATATAATTAAGTTATAAATATAATTATATCGTAGATAATTTAATGAAAATAAAATAAATAAATATGTGAAATATATTTTTAATGTATTATACAAATGAACACGTCGTATTTACTATTTAAAAAATGCAAAGATTCATACTGGTAGAAGAAACAATATTATTTAAACACTTAGTTATTCATACTGGCAATTTTGGAAATCTTGTTATATAGATATCCTTGCATTATTTTCCTCTCCTTTTCCACCCGATTTTGGGTGGAAAAAAAATCAGTGGGCCCCATACTTATTTTTTTCATCCTCAATTTTTTTTCTTCCCTTTTCCTCCCACAACCAAACAAGGAAAAATATGCATTTTCCTTCCATCCCCTCCCCTTCCTCCCATTTTCCACCATACCAAACGAAGCCTTAGTATAACAAAGTGATATATGTAAACAACAATATGCAATACTCAAATTGTTTTATAGGCATGAAGAGCACGTGCAACGACTGCTACGTAAGGTTAAACACATCTTCATATGACAAAGTTAATTGTTTTTTCATATATTTTTATGCTATTTATTGATTTTTTTTAACTAGTCTGTGTTTGATAATATAACAATTATGCCACTTTATCTAATTATATTTGAGTGGAATTTATGATTTATGAGTTTGATAATGATTTATGTACCAAAAGACAACTATACCGTTATATCAGTATAATTATAATTTTGCTAGCAATTAATTTATTTAAATAAAACAATGAAAGCAAAATAAATAAATATATGAAATATATATTTAACATAATATACAAAATAAACACATCATATTTACCATCCACCATAATTAATTTTATAAATAAATAATAGGTGATACTAGAAATAAATAAATATCCACCATAAAATTAATTTTATAAATAAATATTCATGTCAATGGACAATTTTGAAAAACCATTTTTCATAGTGATAATCACACTAGCTAATTTCCTCGCATTTTGACCCATTGTTTGGTATTAAAAAAATAAAAAAAGTGGGCCCTGTCATATTTTTTTATCACTTTTAATTTATTTCTTTCCATTTCCCCCCCCAGGCAAACAAAGAAAAAAATTCACTTTATCTTCTAATTTATTTCCTTTCATCCCCTTCCATCTATTATATAGCAGAGAATCCAAATTGGCCTAAAATTTGTTCACCATTAATACGGGAAATTCTTCCATATATATATTTTGGGTTGAACTCCTCTCCATTACATAAAATAAGTGGACACTTTTCATTACATATTTAATCTAATGGCATGTGTCTCTTAAAAAAAATAAGGATTAAATATACTCTACCCCCTTGAACTATACCACTTGTATCATTTACCCATTTAAACTACAAAGTGTAACACTTTCCCCCCTCAATAAATTTTTGGACAAAAGTACCCTCATTCATGGCTATTTTTTTTTTTTATCATATTTGTAATATTTAGAAACTTATAGTAAGCTTAAAGCATTTTTATTAACTATAAAATATATTTTACAAATGTTCTATCTTTATTAATATATATCAATATATTTATTAACTATAATTTAAAAATGTGCTCTTATGAACTATAATATACTTAAACAAAAGTGGAATCTTTTTGAATAAAAATATGTATAAAATGAACATAGATAAATTTAAGTTAATATAAATATGGACAACATCCATTTTCATTAGAAGATCCTATAATTTATTTTTACGTAAAAGTAAAAGGTTCAATTTTAATTTAAAATAATTATTTTTTAAAGGTTAACATAAACTTATTACTTTTGTTTTTAATAGTTGAGTCAAAATTATTCATTTACTTTTATATATAATATAAAAACTAGTTTTTGGATAAATAATAGTTTGAAATTGAATTCAAAGTATTAGTTATTTTAAATATTTTGTGTAATTCTTGTATATACATGTACATATATTGTTTAATTTTTAAGTATATAAAGAGAGGAAAAGAGAGAGAGACTCTAAGGGCAATTTTGTTTATATTTTCAATCAGAGGGGTAAGTGTTATATTTTATAATTTAGGAGATAAATGATACAAGTAGTATAGTTGAAGCGCGGAAAATTAATGGGTGGGATTTCTTATGGCCAATAATTATTCAGTCTTCCGCTCAATGGAAAAGATCATAAACAGGAAAAACCAGCACCAACCAACGAACTCAGAGCTGAGATACATACTAAGTATATGCACACACAATCGATCAGAACTCCGGCACCGGCTGATCTTCATCGGACGGGGGCGCCAGAATCCAGTCCCCATTCTCGTCACGAACCAGCCCTTTATTCTTCTCAACCCACCACGACCCCGGAATCAAATACTCATCCTTCAAAATCGCGCTCGACTTGTTCACCAGTGCCAGGCTCCTCTTCACCTTCAACTCGAATTCCCCGTCGGGCCCGTTCCACCCCGCCACCACGTGCAGCATCGCCTGCAGATTATGCCAGTCGCTCGGGTTCTTCGAATCCTTCAGGCTTGGCGATTTCCTGTTGTCGATCTCCAGCTCGATCCCGACGTTTCTGTATCCCAGCAACGCGCTGGGATACAGGGGAATCAAATCGATCTTGTTCCTCACATGGAGAATTTTCAGGTTTGGGAACTGAAGAACTCTTTCCTTGAAGGCCTTGTCGCCCACCTGAGGGCTCCCGAAGACAATGGCCGAGACGGGGACGTCGTTAACCCCGTTCTCGACCAGATCGAATGCCGACAGTATCGCCAGACACGCCCCCAAGCTGTGGCCCGTCAGGGTTATGCTCAGATCTTCGTCTTTGTATTGGTTTCTCAGTTCTAGAATCTTCTTCTGGAGCTGGGCTCTCGCGCTCAGCTTCGTGAATTGCGAATTGGGATCTGTGGAGACGTAGATCGTGAGCCAGCCGTTCATCACTTTCGGCATGTTCTCATCATTGTCTTCGTCACTGCTACTACTATTATTACTACTAGTGTTACTCGTTTTGGCTGTCTTCTTTTTTTCCCAGCTTTTGGGACGGAGCAGCTGGTGGGCGGACTCGGGCCGGCCGCCGAGCACGTCGACCCACTCGTAATTCCTGGTGGTGCCCCGCCACACGACGTAGATTTCGCGGCGGCCCAGGCCCCGGCTGACCTCGTCGGTGGTGACGGCGATGTATCCAATCCAATTAGACTCCCTGTCCCAGGACTCGCGTGACAGAGAGTGAAGGAACAGGGCCTCGCCGATGCCGACCTTGGCGGTGGCGTAGAGAAAGCAGGAGACCTGGTAGTCGGAGGCACTGTCGAACATGACTTTTTCGAAGAATAATTTCTTGCCGTAGCGGCTGCTGCCGGCGTACTTGGAGTTCTGGTCGTTGTTGAAGGCGTCGTATGTGGCCTGGCAGAGGTCGCCGCAGCGGAGGATGAGGCGGCGGAGGCTCAGGTTTAAAGGGTCCAGCAGGCCTTCCCAGTTCTTGTTGCCGAGTAATTCGAGCCATGACGGTTCCTGTGTTTTCGTCGTCGTTTCAGTGATTGTTGCCATGGGTATATATAATTGTGAGGGGAGAGGGTTCTGGCTAGCTGTAGCTTTATTCAGATGTTGTGAGAGTAGGAAAGTGCTGGTTGTAGATATAGTGGCGTCAATAATACTATTTGAAGGAGATAAGCCAGCAGAGGTCCAATATCCAGCTATGAAGATTGGGTGATTGTAGTGCTTGCGAGAGCCCTCCAACTAGCTTTATATATTGAGTAAATTATTAATTGGTCAATCGAATTTCCCCTTACGTCTAATATATTTTAGGGAAATTTTAGTCAAGACCCGACTCGATTGAATCAGTATTAATTATGAAAAAAAATTTGTTCAGATCCGGCTTGATCGTACCCAACCAATCATATAGCAAGTGTTAATACACTTGTTATGTGATTGGTCACTCTCCCTAAATTGTACACCAATCACATGACAAGTGTAAAACACTCACCACCTAATTAATCATGGTGTGGCCGAATCCGGTGCAGGTAAGAATTTTCCGTTCATTATGTGGCAAATGTTTTAGACTTGTCCTGTGAATGGTTGATAATTTATAGATAATGAACAATCACTTAGCAAGTGCAATACACTTACCATATGATTTGTTGGATTCGACCAAACTAGGTTCGAGTAAGAAATTTCCTTTTTAATATTATACTCATCAATAACAAATGACTATTGAAATGAGAGAGAGCGAAATTCTAAAAATTCTGTGTTTTTTTCTTTTATTTTAAATCTAGATCACTCTACTACGTATATCATGTGTTAAGAAGTGTAATAGGAGATGTACGTTTACATAATAGAAAATCTGGCATGTATATTGACAAGGGATATATATACTAATAAATATATATGTACTGACGTATAACCCGTTCTACGTTCGGTATTAATTTAAAAGTATAATGTCTTCAAAAACTTATTAATATACATTAAATTTGATTATTATAAATTTATAAAATATAAGACAAAAAAGTAAACAAGTCACTAATATAAAAATAAATTATATTTTGACCATTATAATAAATGAAAAAGTGATTATATATTAATATTCTCATGAAAGCCTCTTAACATTTTATATATATTTATTCTCAAATTTCAGGTTAATTGTTGAGCATATACTATATATTTCAACTTGATAAAGGTATAATAATAATAAAAAAATCTTCAGAAACTTAACTGTGCAACTTCTAATATCTCTTAATAGGTACACCATTCAAAATAAAGAAGGAAAAAATAATATATTTAATCTACTTAGTTTGTATCTTACTATTATTTAACTAAATCTATTTTATTCACATTATTATTAGTAATATATTTAATCTACTTAGTTTGTATCTTACTATTATTTAACTAAATGTATTTTATTCACATTATTATTAGTAGAGTGGCTCGTAAAACAAAAAAGAAATAAAAATAGAAGGAAGAAAGCAACATTAAGATGCAAAATAAAAAATTAGTATTGTGTCTATATTCAAACTTAGACTTTCCTTGACGAAAATATTTCAAAACACGATGAAAAACAAAAGTATGAGAAACCCAATTAATTAATACAGTTATTTGATAAAAAAAATTATCAATGTCAACAATTAAGAATAATTCATCAAAATTAACAATTTTATAAGTATTTTAAGAATAATAAATATATTGGCTTGTAAATATAACAATATGTAATGTATATGTCAATCCATAAAATAATATAATACAATCCAAAAGCAGTTAATAAAGAATAGTTAATAAATCCTTATTAAAAAGAATAATAGACAGATTAAATATGTCAACAATCTAATACTCAAATTTTAAAAAAATTGAATACAATAATATGACAATGCACAAAGAGAAGTTAGGTAATAAAATTTTCATGTAGCATTAACCTATAGAAAAAGAAATGATAGACATAAAAAGATTAAAAAAATATATTGTAAATGATATTGTGTCCATATATATATATATATATATATTACATTTTATAGAAATATGATATGACATATTGTATTATTTTTGAGGTTTTGAGTTACATAAGTTTTAGTTTAAATGTTTTACTAATTTTTGAGAATAAATTTACTACAAATGACATTATGCTTATATTGACTTTTCCAATATTTTTTAAATTGAAACTAATTGTGTGGCATTACATAATATTTCAATTGAAAATTTCCTTATCTACATATGTTATTAAGTAATTATTTGGTTATTATTTATGCCATTTTACATCCTTGTTTGGTGTGTGTGTGTGTGTGTGTGTGTGTGTGAGAGAGAGAGAGAGAGAGAGAGAGAGAGAGAGAGAGAGAGAGAGAGTTCATAGAGTATTACAAAATTATTAAATATGAATAATTGGTGGAGTTGAATAATTAGGAGATAGATAAATTAACAATTAATGCAAACCAAACAAATAATTCATTATAAATAATTAAAATTAATTCAAAATTCTAACAATTGAGAATTTAGTCAAAATTATATGTTTTGATCAAAAAACCTCCTTCGTTGCACAAACAAAATTTTTATATACATTTGATTCTGTAATGGATTCTAGATTCTTAAATAGTCATTTTCTAACTATTGTTTAACTCAGATATGTTGGAATTTAAATGTATAGTCTCATTATTCGAGGTCATTTTGTTAATTCATTTTTCTTTTATTCAACTATATACTTAAAATTATTGTAATTATTTCTAGTGTACCCATCTATATAGGCCCATTTGGAGTGAACAAAAAATTTCGTTGAACACGTGAATGATGTGATTTGAAGTAATTTGGAGGGACATTAGGATCGCTGATGGATAAGATAAGAATGGCATATATGGCAAATATGCTATCGTTAAAAATCTGCCAACATAAGGCCAATTTTAATCATGGCACCGCGTTTATAATGGTGCAAACTGCAGCAATGAATGAAAGCTCCTTTTTTCATTTTAACTTTAATTGATGGTTATGGGTAAAAATATCTGAAAACGGGCCCACTCTATTCATTTATTAATTTTTTTTATTTTAACCACTTCAATTTTAATTTATTAACCGACTAATTTAAAACGGATACTGCAGATATGCTCATTATGGAAGCGACTAACTCAACCTATTTACTCTATTCATAAATTCAAAATTCAAAATTTAAATATTTTTTTCAAGGAATTTAGCGCGTTATTCTGATCTTATGGGGCCCACTCTATTTTATTATGTTTTGTCAGTATCTTTTCTTTTTCTAATTTTTTTTAAGGACCTTTGTCAATTTTTGTTTGGTGTTCCATGATAATCAATCGTTTGTTATGATTGCCATGTTCGACAAATGATTGTAATTCAATTCAATTTGAATTAACCTGAAAATTGTCTATAATTGACATACTATTTGTTGATAAAAAATATTAGTCAGTAATTGATTAAATTGCACCGACATTCTCTTTTCTCCTTTTTTGCTTGACTTGGTCTTGCCTATCTCCCGCCCGCTCTATCGTCTCAATCCTTCTTTCTATTTTATTTTTGGGAAAATTGTATATAACTCTTCCGTAATTTCGAAATAATGCTAAAAATTTCTTCATGATTTAAAAATATAAAAAAATACTCTTGTATTTTCAAAAAATCTACACACTTGCCCATTTCGTTAGGTTAAAATTAACGGCGTTCAATTTATGCAAGAATATCCGTTATGCTCCTTCTAATAGGAACCATTAGATCTTAACTTAATATATGAACGGTTTAGATTGATATTTGAATATAAAAATATAATATTTAAACAAAAAATATAAATTAAATATAAAACATAAAATAATTGAAATAAAAATAATATAAAATAATAAATACCTCACTATACACAAAGAAAATACACACAACACACACACTAAACACACAAAGAAAACACACACAGCACACACACTAACACACACACTAATGCACACACAGCACACACACTGATACACACACAGCACACACACTAAACACACAAAGAAAACACACAAACTAACACACACACTAATACACACACAGCACACACACTGATACACACACAACACACATACTAAACACACAAAGAAAACACACACAACACACACACGAACACACACTAACACACACACTAATACATACACAGCACACACACGAACACACACTGACACACACACTGATACGCACACAGCACACACACGAACACACACTAATACACACATAGCACACACACGAACACACACTGATATACACACAGCACACACACTAAACACACAAAGAAAAAACACACAGCACACACACACAGCACATAGCGCGCACACACAACACACAGCGCACAGCACACACACACACAGTACACACAGCAGTGAATAGATCGGAGAAGAAAACCCTTATTTGTCAAAGATCGAAAGGGGACAGCAGATAGCGTGCACACACAGCACACAACACACACAGCAGTGAACAGATCGGAGAAGAAAACCCTCATTTTTCGAAGATCGAAAGGGAAAATCGGAGCTATGTGGTGGTGGAGAAATTTAAGAAAAAGATTAATGAGTATTTTTAGTGGGTTTTAGGGTTTTTAATAGATTTTCTTTAATTAAATGTAAATTGTTTGAAATTTGGTAAAATTGATTGAGGGGTTTAATTCATCTTGACAAGATACATAGATTGGTGTTTTCGGTTATAACTCCGGCGACGGTGATCGGCAGCGGCAGTGGCGGCGGCGGCGGCAACGTGAAAGGGTGGTGGTGGGGAAGGAGGAAGGTTGAAGAAAGAGGGGGCAAATTGAAATTTTAATAAGTAGAAGGGTTTATTTGTAATTTAAGGCAAATATATTTAAAATTATGAGAAAAGACGTATAAAAGTCAATATACTTGCATTTAAAGGTGGAAAATGTTTCAATTTCGCAAATGAAGCGCGTGTGATGCACTCTCCGTTAACTCTGGATGGAAGGGGGTTTTGTGTAGGTTTTTCGAAAATACGGGGGTGGTTTTTCATATTTTTAAACAACGAGGGAGTTTTTAGCACTATTTCGAAACCACATGGGGGTTATATACAATTTTCCCTTTATTTTTTAAAGCGAAGCAATCAAATACGAAAAAATATGGATTGATTATTTATTTGGGTAAAATACATTTAAGTACCTCATTTTTTGGAGTATTTTATAATTTGATATTCATTTCACTTTTTATCATTTTTGTGTTGATGTCTTTTTTTTCTTCACTATCTGAAATAGTGAGAAAAAGATTACCAGTGAACAAATAATAAAAATTAAAAATCAAATTACAAATCATCTCAAATATTGGAATGCTTAACCTATTATACTTTACTTATTTTTGCGTATAGAGTTGTAAATCTTTTCCTGGAAATGGAGTGTAGAATTGAAAATCAGAGTGTGGGCGTCTAATTTCGAATAAATGAGCCAAACAAAGACGTTTTTTTTTTTGATTGATTTGGGTAAGTTTTAAGTATATGGGAATTAGATTAGTGTATGATAAAGATTGGGTGATTGCGCGATTCTTGAGGGAGCCCTCTACCAGTAAAATTATCAATGATGGTAGAGAGAATGATATTAATTTTAGTTCATAAGAAGTATCTTGGTTAATGTTGTTTGTTATGATAAGCTTGTAGTTTTGATTTTATCGAACTTAAATTGAAATATCATCGTTACTTGTATTGAAGTTATATATTTTCTCTATAATTTTTATTATCAACTTTTAAAGCTAATCCTGTGTAGCAAAATAATTGAAAGATGTTGTCTATAAATTAGAATAGAAATATTGCAAGATTTATGAAACACACGAACCATTTTAATAATTATCGCAACCAAGCATGCGTAATCTATTGTATAATTTATAGAATTCAAAAAATTTACGAAATATTACTTGATATAAAATTTTCACAAGCAAACAACCCCCCCCCCCCCCCCCACCACCACACACACACACCCCAAATGTATTTGTATAATTTATATTGCAGGTTTACCACCGTTGATATCCTTGTGCTTGGAAGGAAGCCGGTGGTGCATAAAGTGCTTGGGAATGAGACAGCGACATTTTTGGAGTTAATTATCAATTTGGTCCCATACGATATATTCGCTAGTTGATTTTGTCCCAAAAAATTTTTTTAGCCAAGATAGTCCCACTGGATAGTATTCTCTCTCCAAAATAGTCCCTCCGTTAAAAACTAACGAAAAACGCACGTGCAGCTCACGTAAGCCGTTAATTTTTAAAAGGAAGGAGTTACACGTGGGACTACTTTAATCAATTTTGAAAATTTGGGATCAAATCGGCAAATATTTCTGTACTGTGAGACTAATTTGGCTAAAATGTATATTTAATTTTATTCATGACTTGATGCAAAATTAATTTCTCATCCAAGTTTAAGGACTAATTAAATCAAGTTATAAGTTTGGAATATTCTTAATTCTTTTATTCCCACTCAGAAATTTTCATGTGGGATGAGATTCTCAATAAACTCATTCTCTAACGAGCATCCATTTATGCATGCGAGTGTCACTACACTCGATATCCATGAAACAATACATCTCTCATTTGAAATAGTCATAATACAAGTCTTTTAATGAATCAAGTCAATACCCCACTCAAAGTAAATTTAATAACATTGAGTAATTTTGATCATATTTTACAGACTTGTTTCAAGACTTACATCTCTATGCGAAGCCAAGTCTCACGGCTTTAATGTAATCATGGAGATTCAACCACATTCATTTAATTTTTTTGGCAATCTTTATTGCATAGTATTAGTTATATTATTTATATTTAATTTTTGTGGATGAATTTCAATGATCACATTAAAGATTACTCAAAGTCTTGAAACAAATATGTAAAATATGATCAAAATTACTCAAAGTTATTGAGTCTAACTAAGAGTGTCGTATCGACTTGACTCATTAAAAGACATATATTTATGACTATTTCAAATGGGAGATGTATTATTTCATGGACATGGAGTGTAGTGACACTCGTATGCATAAATGGGAGATCGTTAGAGAATGAGTTTACTGACAATCTCATCCTACATGAAAGTTCCTAAGTTTGAATAAAAGAATTAAAAATGTTCCAAGCTTATAACGTGATTTCATTAGTCATTGAACTTGGATGAAGAATCAATTATGTATCAAGTCATGATTAAAATTAAATATACATTTTAGCCAAATTAGTCCCACAGTACAGAAGGGCTTGCTGATTTGGTCCCAAAATTTCAAAATTGATTAAAGTAGTCCCATGTGTAACTCTCTCTATTTAAAAATTAACGGTGCACGTGAGTTGCACGTGTGTTTCCCGTTAGTTTTTAACGGAGGAACCATTTTGGAAATAAAGTACTATCCAGTGGGATTATTTTGGCTAAAAAAAAAATTGAGATAAAATCGACTAGCGAATATATCGTATGAGACCAAACTGGCTAAAATCTCACATTTTTGTATAGACTAGTCATGATACCATTTGTCCTTGTCTTGATGGATGGATAATAGCATATTCTACAAGATGGGCTCGTGCCTTGGGTTGGGGAGGTGGAGCCAGCTTTCGGTTGGGCCTACTTGGAACTCGTTCAACCAAACAGCTTGGTTTTGGGCGGTATTATTCTCTAACTCTTTAACATATTAATAAAAACATACAAATCACAACCACTTTAGATTTCATTCAACACAAAATTTCACACTTTAATTAAGTGGATAATCGGAAACCTGAACACTAATAAACATTCGCAAGGTTCGTCTAACCAAAATTGTTGGGCGTGGAGTCGGTTCTTGATCGAATAGTACATTTATCAGCGAGTTTCAACTGTCGATTCTGCAATCTCATTTCCCGCTTCTCTGTGAATCTTTAGTCGAGGTAATTTTGATTCATGCATTACCCTACCTTCATCCCTTCCCATTCGATTCATTCATTTTTTGTTTCTCTTTTAGCTAAATTTTATGAATTGTATGCTTTTATCCATTTTGTCGATCTGTGGCCCTGAATGAGCTTGTGAATTTAGGGTTTTTTCTGTTATGGTGATTTAGTGTGGAGAAAAGAGGGGAATTAATGGCCACGGTTGATGTGATCAAATGCTGCCTCGACTCCATCAGACAAGTAATTCAAGCTTCTTTTTTATTTTTATTTTTTAAAAATCTGTTTTTATATTTCATTGCAGTTAGTTTGTAATTCTTCTTCAAATGAAATTGATCCGTTTGTTGTTGTCGTGTAACTATTTTCCTGTAATTCATGGAGAGATGGCAGTTTACTAGGAATTCTTTAGATTTTCTTGAATTGTTTAAATGAGGATGTATGGGGTTTTGAGCCTTCTCCAAGATTTCGTTTATTAATTTATTGTCTCCCAGATATCGGAGAACATTAAAGATGCAATTGTATACTTGGATGCTGGGAGTACGGAGAGTTTCCAGTTTATTGGGGCGTTCCCTTTGTTTCTGGAGCTGGGTGCCCGAGCTGTTTGTAGCTTGGAGAACATGTCAGTTCTTGATAAGGTGAGACGTACTATTACCGTGCACATCCTGCTTTTGTTTTCACTTACGCTTCTGTTATTTGTCTTCAAGGACTTGCCCTTCTGAATCCAAAGTTTGGGAATGCATGATATATCATTCTTGGAAATTATGGAACCCTCCTTGTAGTGACATCTTTTCATAGTATAGAGTGGCCTGTCTGAGCATTACTATTGGGATGCCATCTTCAGCACAGAATTGCTTTCTGTGTCACTCTCTGTTTATAGTGGCATCTACTCACCAAAATACGTAGTCTATCCCCAGTGAATAAGTGAAGCATGATGAAGACTAATTAACTCAGTAGTGTTAAATAACGGAGTGAAAATAGAAGGTCCCAGATAAGTGGGATCAAATAAAAAATACAACTGGAAGGTAGGTTTGGATTCACTTGCCAGAGTAATTGTATATTGTTGATCTACTAATTGGATATCTAGCATAATGAGTTGGACATTTATTTGTCATCCTTCACAGTGGTTTTCTAGAATTTCTAATTATGCATGTTTTCTAGGTTGTTGAGTGGAACACCAATTCTGATCCTGCGAGGAAGATTGTGGTCATCACATCGCGTTTCCTGAGCGATGCACATCGTTATATTTTACGTTGCCTGAGCAAAATTCAAACCGTTCGCCACTGTGCTATATATACATCCATCTCAGAGGTGTTTATCTAGATTGTTTTTGGAAGTTTTGTCTTTTTGTTTTTTTTTTAATAGTCCGATCGCCTGTGAGTTACCCAGTGCTTTATATGCTAATGTTGCTTATCCTGATTGAATGGAGTTCTTTATGGCCAATTCAGCTTTGTTTTAGTAATTTAGATTATTACAGATGAATTTTTTACTGATTGTGAGAAAATTAATTCATGAATTAACTAGGAGAGACTGTTTAATGCAGCTGGTAGAGTGACTTTTATATGCAATAATTTGTGCAAAGCATGAAATTGGGCAGATCATAGACTCCATTCAAAGTGTGGAAAAAGCTCATGCTTAGCGGTTATGGCTCTTGTGGATGGGTCTGATTAATGATCACCGTTTTATGCACTAAACAAGTAGTCCACTAGATTGTCTGTCTTTAACTACTGCTTGGGTTGGTATAAATTGCAGCGAACTCCACCGAAGTGGTGTCTGTGCTCTCAATTTTCTTTTCCTGGCCTCTGTAGCTGATAAATAGTATGTCGAGATAGCATATTATAAGGCATCACTTCACTTATATAAATTGAACATAGCGTAGGTGGCTCACTCAGCATATCCAGATTCTCCTCTGGGCCCAGATGCTTTTCACGAATATGAATCTTTGCTCAATCAAGATTTTGAGGAACTTGTTAAGAAACATGAAAAAGATCACAATGTGTCTGGCAACAGCAATCCTAGAGAAAGTACTGCCTCTGAAGATGAAGGATGGTCACAACTAACTTCTATTGAAGACGATATTTCTGGATTTGATGGCACATCTAGTGCAAAACTTCCACAGGAAGATTACCCTATTGGCTACTCTGAAGATTTTGGACAAAGATTAATGGTTTCAGTGCATCACTTCCCTTTGCTTTTGTGTCCTTTTTCACCCAGAGTCTTTGTCTTACCTTCAGAAGGATCTGTTGCTGAAGCAAGCTTATCTGCTGAGCATGAGAATTCTATAAGCTCTGGTTTGCCTCCACTAAGTACTGGGAAACTTGCTAACACTGAAGACAGCAATGCTGGGGCAACTCTTACAGCTCAGTTTCTCTACCATTTGGCTTTAAAGGTAAGCTTTGTCTTCTGTGGAGTTTCTTCTGCAAAACCCACTTCTTTGCTTTCAGAGATTTGTTTGTTCTTATCCAACTATTTTAGATTATCTTTTTGACTTTGGGCAATTTGCTTGCCCGAACTCTGTTTTACATGTTCAATAAAATCTCTACTATTAACATGAAGCATAGACAATAAAAAATTGCAAAAGATCTTGACAATGTTAATCAAAGAGAGGACGGTTCTTGGGCCCTTTGGGAAATATAGAAGTGGATATTGTCAGAAATCCTGAAATATATTTCACCTGCTTATGAGGATATCAAGATGTCCTCTCAGTCTTTACCTTTGGAATAATCTAAGGAAAGGGAAGTAAATCTGTCCCAGAGGTTTCCTATTTATGGATGAACATAATTTACTAATCTTTTTTGTAAAGGTTGTGGCTACTGGCTTCTTATTGTTTCAAAATTTTCTTTATTACAGATAATTTGAACTTGTCTTATAAAGAGGGTAACACTACGTTTGTGATGAATGGTAGAATATGTATATTTCGTAATGCGTTATTCTTTTTATCTAAAATTGCAGATGGATTTGAAACTTGAAATATTTTCCCTGGGTGATTTCTCAAAAAATGTAGGAAAGCTTTTGACAGACATGTCTAGCCTCTATGATGTTGGTCGGCGTAAAAGATCAGCTGGGCTACTGCTAATTGATCGTACGCTTGATCTTCTTACTCCATGCTGTCATGGGGACTCACTTATGGATCGGATGTTTTCAACTCTGCCTCGTAGGCAACGCATAACATCTCTAAGCCAGATGAAAGGCTCCCAAAATCAACTAAAAAATGGCCCTGTCATTCTAGAACGTGCTCCACTTACCGTACAGATTCCACTTGAAAAATTCACCACAGAAGAAGATTCAAAAAGTAATTTTCAGCTTTTGGAAAGTATCGAAGCTTTTTTGCATGGGTGGAACTGTATCGAATCAGATGCTCAAAGTGTTGAGTTGATGAAATTCAGTGAGAAACTGAATGATGCAAGTTGCTTTCAACGTACTGAGGGTGAACTTCTGCATGGGTCCTTTGTCTCTACGGATAATTTTCGCGGAGCACCTTACCTGGAAGCGATACTTGATCGGAGGACTAAAGATGGGGCCATGCTGATCAAGAAATGGCTTCAACAGAGTTTACATCGGGAGAATATATCTTTGGATGTAAAAATCCGTCCTGGTTTTTCAAAGTCGGAGTTACAGTCTTTGGTTAAGGCACTAGCCAAAAGGCAGTCCTCTTTAGTCAAAAACAAAGGAATCATTCAGTTAGCGGTAGCCGCATTACATGCTTTAGATGAATCACCCTCTGCTAGTTGGGATGCCTTTAATAGCGCTGAGAAGATTCTACATGTAAATGCTGCAGACACGAGCCAAAGCCTTGCTGCTCAAATCAGCGACCTCATAAATAAGACTGCTTTAGTGGCTTCACAAGTGCAAAAGCACAATAAAGGGGATAAATCTCAGGGGCTATTTACTCTTGAAGACGCTCTTCTCCTGACTATTATTGGGTATGTATTGGCTGGTGAGAATTTCCCAACCTCTAGCTCTGATGGTCCGTTTACATGGCAAGAGGAGCATTTCATGAAAGAAGCTATCGTGGATGCAATTCTTGAAAATCCCGCTGCCTCAAAGCTAAAGTTTCTCCATGGTTTGTCAGAGGAGCTTGAGCGTAACTTAAAGAAAACAAAATCTTATGAGAATAATGAAGATCCTTCTGATCCCTTGAATGATCTGGATTTTGATGATGATCAATGGGGCAAGTGGGGGGATGAGGATGCTGATGAAGATACGAGTAAAGAGAAAGCGTATGATGACATGCAGCTGAAGCTAGAGCTACGAGACAGGGTGGATAGTCTTTTCAAATTCTTTCATAGACTATCCAGCATGAAAGGAAATGCAGCACTGAGAGAGGGGATGTTGGCCTGGGAAAGCAGGCGAAGTGATGATCCTTATTCAAGTAAAGGGTTGCTCTCTAAACTTTTAACAAGTATTTTAGACAAGAATGACATACCTGGGTTAGAATATCATTCCTCTACCGTAGGACGCCTTTTTAAAAGTGGGTTTGGAAGATTTGGCCTTGGACAGGTAGCCCTCAGTTGAACATGTGTCTGTTTACTTCTTCGATAGATCTTTGAGAGTACTAATTTTTTCTTTTTTCATCTCACAGGCTAAACCTAGTCTTGTAGAGCAGAATGTTATCCTGGTATTCATAATTGGGGGCATCAATGCGGTGGAGGTTCGGTTTCTATAATTCTAATCCTTTTATATGATTTCTTTATAATCTCTCTCTCGCCCCCTCTTTTTTTCTGATTTCAGTATAATCCGCTGCCTTTATAAACTTTGCTTTTGCTTTTTGCTTGTTTTTGGTTGCTGATGCTTGGGTTTCTTGTTTCGTTCAAAAGGTCCGGGAAGCGCAGGAGGCATTAAGCGGGAGCGGCCAGCCTGATATCGAACTATTACTCGGCGGAACGACTTTTCTTACCCCAGGCGACATGCGTGAATTACTTTTGGGTGACTATTGTCATATTTAAGAAAGCATGTATATCAATTTTTGCATAGGGATGGTTGAAAATCACTCAAATGCATCTGGGAATTGCAGTTTAGAAGCTCACCACTGGACGTGTTAGTGACCATTTGTCCTCCCAATTTCTTTTTGTTGCTAAAAGATAATACGGCAATTGTATCAACAGAAAATACTACACTAATTTATGAGTTTCGAAAGAACTCAAGAAGACCTCTCCTCGCAGCGTTCAACAGATGCTGTACGAGTTGAATTTATTTTCAACAAATTAAAATGTGGTTCATTTTCATGGTTTTGGATGTTCAAATGAGACAAGAACGGTATAATGCACACGTTATGTGTCATTTAATAATTTGCACATATCATTAGTTTGACTAATGGTCAATCTATATGAATTTTTGAAAGTGCCCTTATGGGCCACTTGTTTATTATGTGTCATAGTTTGAGGTATTATATTGTAATTTATTAAAATTGTAGGGGGTGAAATGTAATATTCTTATTATATTTTCAAATTTGCCGTTTATAGTTATTGGCGAATGGTGTATATTTATTAAATTATAAATTGTTAATCGATGAGTTCAAAAAATATAAAGGTTCTACATGTATAGCATATGATCTGCTGACAAAATATTATTTACCAATCATATAAAATTTTAGTTTTCAGTAATGAAACAAAAAATATATGAATATCTCAAAAAACATAACAAATAAATATCAAAAATATTATTGTGATTTATGCTATAAAAGTTAGTATTTACTTATAAAAGTATAGAATATATGTTTCATAAAATAATTATCAAACAAGTTAGGGTAATGGTAATTTCTTACACGATGTGGTATTTTTTTATAATTTTATCAAATCTTAATGATGGTAATTGTAATTTGTCCTAATTTGAGTAAGGCAAAAAGTAACTTTTTTTTTTTCGTATTTAACATTGATCTCCCTCAAGCATCAAGTTAGGGAATAATGATAATTTTTATACGTAGAAATATTTTTTGTAATGAAATTATACCTCAGGTGTGATGTGATAAGTGTAACTCGCCCAAAAAAATGTATTTTTTAAGATGGGTTCACCTTCACCTGTAATTTTTAGTAAATTTACCAACCAGAAATGAAGTAGAAAGTACCTTCGGCATTTTTTGGGATTTTTCCAAATTACAGGGACGTCATTGCAAATAAGATGGAAACTGTCAAGAGCTCGTCTCCGCGCCACAGAACAAGACAAAAAACCTGAAAAAAGAGAGAATCAGAGCGGACCCCGGACACAGAGAGAGAGAGAGAGAGAGAGAGAGAGAATACTGTTCACTGCCAGTGGGAGACCGAGACCCATCTGTCACTTCAAACTTCATATTTCTCCATTTTCCCCTTCAAACCCATAAAAGTCCCACCATTTTCAGTGTCATTATTCAATGGCAACGGAAGCAGAAAACGATGACTACAAGAAAAAGGAACGCGTTGTTTTGGCTACGATCCTAGTTTTTGCATCTATCGCTGTGGCTTCTGTGCTGGTGACCTTCGCTTACTATTGCTACTTGAGATACAAACTCTCCAAGCGATTCAAGACCCAACACAAAAGTTAGTACTCTTTTTCTTTTTAACTCTTTTTACTCTTTCCTTAAGCAAAACCTTTTTCTGGAAATGTATGTTTTTTGTTGATGAGGAACTTGTCTGGAGTAAATGTGGTTTCTTGGGTGTTTTTATAACGTGGGGAAATGCTTAAAATGCTCCTTGAGTGGGGAAGATGAAATGAAAATCATCACTTTCTTTGTTGTTTTATACAATTTTCTTGAAGACCCAGTAGAGCAATGAGAGCAGTCAGGTATACAAGTGTACAATCTTGCTATTTTCATTGTGGTCCTCACTCTGTCATTACTATTTTATTATTTTACAGCTGAAAAAATTGTGGGGCTTGAAATGGGCAAAAGGCAAATACCACTTGTAGCTTGTGACTATGATAATAATAATATGTCCAACATGAACTATCCCCAATTTTCTTGAATTGGGGTTGACTAGATTTGCTCTTAGGTTAACTCATAATCACTCAACATTGAATTTATTTCTTGTCCCAGAGAATTGTGTTGGTCAATTTTCTTGTTTTTATTTTTACTTTTTTGATGAAAATTGCATTTTGTTGCTAGAGGTTCACTATGAGGAAAAAGCTCGCAACTTTCCCAACATACGAGTTGCAACTGAGAGAGGACTTCAAATTTTTAGTTTCAAGCAACTTCATTCAGCCACTGGTGGATTTGGGAAGTCTAATGTGATCGGGCAAGGTGCATTCGGTATGGTGTATCGAGGAGTGCTTCAAAATGGGATGAAAGTTGCAGTTAAGTTGATGGATCAAGATGGAAAACAGGGAGAAGATGAATTTACAGCAGAGGTCTCATCTTTATGCCGATCTTTTTTGCATAGTAGAAATGTGATAGAAAATGAGGTTTGACTGTTGTATATCTCCGTGTGTATCTCTTGTTTGTTCTTATTAGTTTGTTAATTGAATGACAGGTAGAACTGTTGGGTCGGCTATGTTCGCCATATTTGCTACCATTGACTGGCTACTGTTCAGAAAGCAACCGTAAATTGCTTGTTTATGAGTTTATGGCCAATGGGGGACTGCAGGAACATTTGTATCCCATGAGCGGTAAAGTTATTTTTTTTTCTGAAGTTGTTCGTTTCACCAATTTTATATATGGCACCCCTTTTTAATATTTGTGTTTTTCACATACAGGAAGTGAATATTTTGAATTATATGTTTTTGAACGATTATTAAGAACTTTTCTCATGGCAAATACTCTGGTTGGTTGCTCTGCTTTGAACATTCAGGCAATAGAGCTGTTTCTTCAAATTTAAACTGGGAAACTCGATTGAGGATAGCTTTCAGAGGCAGCGAAAGGTTTGGAGTATCTCCATGAACATATGAGTCCCCCGGTAATTCATAGAGATTTCAAAAGCAGTAACATCCTTCTGGACAAAAACTTTCATGCTAAAGTTTCTGACTTTGGATTGGCCAAACTTGGTTCTGAGAAAGCTGGTGGGCATGTTTCGACACGAGTCTTGGGCACCCAGGGCTATGTTGCACCAGAGTAAGACCAACACTCATCGCAATTACTTTTTTTACGCCATTTATATTAATACATTTCTCACCTTCTAAAGTACCTTTTATTTTGATTTAGCATTAACTTCTTGTGAACTCTTTCTTCCTGTAGATATGCTTTGACTGGGCATCTGACCACAAAATCAGATGTGTATAGCTATGGAGTTGTCCTGCTGGAGTTGCTGACGGGGAGAGTTCCAGTTGATATGAAGAGGCCTCCTGGTGAAGCTGTTCTTGTATCTTGGGTAGGTATTCTCAGTCATTTTCTGCTCGAAGTACCAAAAGAAACATTTGGTAACCTGTTATTTTTATGAAATCTGTTCTGGCGTTCGCTTCGTTAACCTTAACTCTGAGGTGGACAGTATCTTCCATCATCTGCGACTCTCTCTCTCTCTCTCTCTCTGACACACACACACACACACACACTCGTGAATTGTATTAGATGATGCTGTACGATTTGGTATTTGCGATAGGCCTTGCCCCAGCTTACAGATAGAGATAAGGTTGGTCAAATTATGGATCCGGCATTAGAGGGTCAATATTCGATGAAGGAGGTGATTCAAGTTGCGGCCATTGCTGCTATGTGCATACAGCCAGAGGCTGATTACAGGCCACTGATGGCGGATGTTGTGCAGTCGCTCGTCCCTCTAGTCAAGCACAGTAGGCCTTCGAAGACAGCTGCTACCGCTCCCCGTTTCCCCAACACGCCGTCTCCTAAGGCATGAAGCCAGTTTGGTGTGAAAAGAGACAGACTATTGATATTTAGATTTCATTCCTCCCGTACGTATCTCGTCTAATCTAACCTAATCGTTGATCATTCCATTCCAAACTCTGTTTTTGAGGAATGGTCTATTCAGTTGTGTGCAAGACAACAGATATTTGAACTGATGTTGTGTGTAATGTTGATTAAATGTAGTATGTTTGCGTTTTGTCGCTGTGAAATGTTTGTGCATTCTCTTTGCTTGAGTCATGCAAGAGCATGTGTGCATATCCTGATGCTGTCATACAACTTTTTTCTGTGTGGATTGTACAAATAAGTGTAGTAGGAGATGATGCACAATTATATAGCAGAAGTGTATAAGATTTGAGAAATGACACAGTTGTGTTATAGAAGATTTCGATTCCTGAAAAATATGCCCTCCGTAAATAACAACAACAACAACAACAATAATAATTGCTCACATACCAATATATCAATGAGTGTATTGCATCAATACTTTGACCTCCCCTTGTGATGATGTAGCATGAGTAACCTTTATTATTTGGTAGAAAAACCGAGAAAAAGCAGAATTGGTTCCCATTTGACTCACCATAAGAAAAACGGAACTTTTGCATATATATATATATATATATATATGCAAAAGAATTACTTTTTAAAAGTAAATTTTGTAATTTTGAGATGGCCCTTAAAATAATAAGACAAAATAATTTGGCGAAACTAGAGCAGTGATATGGGGATATATTTTGGAATCTTTTATTTGTATTTCAATTGATGTTTCATCTCGTATTTCACAACAGAGATATATGCTAAGTTTACAAAATTAATTTGTTTTGAGTACGAATATATTTGGCTTGAGACCATCATCATAAAATTAAAGAAATACAAAGTGTTATTTTATCTAGAATGTGGAAAGGTTTAACTAGATGAGAATATGAAATCCGAAATCATTAACTTTTATTTGTTCTTTTGCATGTAAACTGTAATGCATGCGTATGAGTTGAGAGATAAAGTCAACTTTCATTTTTTGAGGGTCTTTTCTAGTCGTGTTTCTATCATCTCCTCTTTTTACTCAACTCCTACCAAGTGTACTGTGCATGCAACTCCATGGAAACGCGTTTTTGCAGCAGCAAAGTTTGAAAATAAGATGCATGCATACCTACTAGCTACCAACAAAATAATCCCCACTTCTGGTCCTATAAAAATCCATGCACTATAACACACTACTGCTATATCAAAAACCACAACAGGAAAGATCATATATAAGCTCATCAAATAATCACTTCTCATGGCTTACCATAGACAATATTATTTCCTTTCTCTGTGCATCGCCGCAGTTCTTGTTAGCTGTGGCAATGCACAGCTCTCGCCCGGCTTCTACGCGTCGACATGCCCCAATCTGCAAATGATCATCCGAAGTGCGATGAGAGAAGCCGTTAATCAAGAACTCAGGATCGCGGCATCTATGCTTCGCTTGTTCTTCCATGACTGCTTCGTCAACGTACCTAAGACCTTTTTGTTTGTAACTAAGTGTTGAGTAATCTCATTACCGTTCGGATCTTTGCGCATTTATTTTGATTGTGTTATTAATGTTGGTCAGGGCTGCGACGGGTCGTTGTTGCTGGACGACACGGCGACATTTACAGGGGAGAAGAATGCGTTCCCAAACCGGAACTCAGCGAGAGGGTTTGAAGTGATAGACAGTATCAAAGCTCGGGTTGAGGCTGCTTGCAATGCCACTGTTTCCTGTGCAGATATACTTGCCCTTGCTGCACGAGATGGAGTAGTCTTGGTAATTTCTAGTTACTCTATAAATCAGTTCTAATATGCCTATACCCATCTCATGTACCTGTAAAAAGAAAAACTTGTGATAAATAATGATACGAAAAAAACTACAAATTCTGTCTTTCACAATATCAATGGCTTATAAATGTGTTGCTAAGTATAATAGAAGAATCCCTATTTTCTATATTCATTCTACATTCTCCTTTTACTTACTTTTTCAATCATATAATTTCAAATCAACTTCTATATATGGTTTTTTATAAATCTAATAAATGTATCAAAAATAGATAAAAATTGTTGAAATTTAAACACGAAAATAAATTATATTTCATTTCTATTTTGTACATATGTAAAGTGCATGTGCCATATCAGCGAGTACTTTAGAAACATCATTTACCCTTTCAAATCGACAAGTCAAAATAATATTCATTAAATTTGACAAAAATACTCCCATTGTCATCGGTTATATTGTATCTTCATTGTTAGTACTAAATTTTTACATAAACATTTATTTTAAAATTGTTTCTTGATACGTAACATTTCAAGAGTGCCACATTTTTCTTTAAAATTTATTGATATTTATTTTCAAGTAACACAAGTTTATAGGAATGACTTTTTATATAAAATTTTGATAATAAAACAATAAAATAAAACATATTCAAATTATAATAAGAGTTTTTTTTATCAATTTTTTTTAATAATATGCAAACTGTCAAAATTCAAAATATGACATTGCAAATTATTTATTGACTAATTAACGACCTTGACATACATCAGATGGGAGGGCCAACATGGCGAGTCCCACTCGGCAGGCGGGACGCCAGAACCGCGAGCCAGAGCGCGGCCAACTCGCAAATCCCGTCCCCGTTCGCCAGCCTTGACACGCTCATCTCCATGTTTGCCGCCAAAGGCCTCACCGCCCGCGACATGGTGGTGCTGTCCGGCGCCCATACCATCGGCTTCGCCCAGTGCGCCACCTTCCGCACCCGCATCTACAACGAGACCACCAACATCAACCCCATCTTTGCCGCCAACCGCCGCAGCGTCTGCCCCACCTCGGGCGGCGACACCAATCTGGCCGCCCTTGACGTGTGGACTCCGAACCGGTTCGATAATAGTTATTACGCCAACTTGTTGACTCGGCGGGGGCTGCTTCACTCGGATCAGGAGCTTTTTAATAATGGGTCGCAGGATATATTGGTTAGGTTTTATAGCAAAAATGCTGCTGCTTTCAGGAGTGATTTTGCTGCTGCGATGGTGAGGATGGGGAATATAAGCCCGCTTACGGGGAGTAATGGAGAGATTAGAAGGAATTGCAGGGTTGTAAATTAGTTATTTAGCAGTGTTGGTGTCACATTCGACATGTGTGTGAGTTTTTAATGCATAAAAAGTTAAATAAAATAATATATTTTTATCAATTGTTTAATATTTATATATGTATGTATATCTTGGTTAAATAAAGTAATATGTTCAAAGTTTCTTTTTTTTTTTTTTCTTTTTAATCAAATGCTCAAAGAAAAAATTTAAAATAGTGAGGTTAGATGAGAAGGCAAGGAAATAAAATGAAACACTACCTTCATATTTGGTCTTTTTTTATTAAAATCAATTTTAAGCGATACACTAAAGTTATTCTAAGAGGGGATGCTTTGTTAATTATAGATATTGAACTTAGAGCGCAAGACAGAGCCATCTAACAATACAACAATGATTTTGAATTCCATTGGTTTAAACATATAATTGCTGCATAGTAATTCTTTTAGCATGTGAGAATTAAAAGTTAATAGTTTAGTGTACAATAATTTCTTTTACCTTGTTAAGTGATTACAGATGATACAATAGTTTGTACTTAATTTGAAAGAATTATAAAAATAACCATCTATATGAATTGTATTTTATATGATTGAAATTTCAAGTCTAATTCGCTTTTTATTCAGCTTTTTAAGTTTCTATCAATTTCAATTCAATTATATGATGAGTGAATACATACTTGACATTGAATTCGAAAAAGATCAGACCGGAAATAGAATTTTTACTTTTTAGAATTTCTTGTTCTCTTCATCAAGTGTCAACTTGAGTTGTCCTTTGAACTTGAAAATACGGGATTTCAAATAGCATATACACCTTAAATGATGGCACGTTGACAAATACATTTGATATTCTCTATTGTTTGGAAATGTTACATGATTGAAATACAAGAAACAAATGCCAACTTCCCCCCAATTTCAATTATACAATTGTGTTTTACATTTTTGAAGTATACCTGTTAATATATGATGTGAGTTGTATGCATAAAAATCTCATTTTTATTCTCAGGGGGGAATAAAAGAATCAGCAAATGTAGATTTGGGCGTAGATGAAATGTGCTCAATGTCAATTTCAATTCTCTGTAAGCTGGTATGGTAAGACAAACAGCAAAAAGTTCCTAGCTTGATTTGGTGACCTCGTGTATGGCATTCGCCAAGTAACCAACATTGCCCGTGGTGACTCCAGCCATACTGTATTCATATACAAACATGTCAAGAGTGAACGAAGAAGGCTGCTAGTGCTTAGATGTTTAGCAGAAGAACCAGAGGAGAATCATGATAGATCATCGTTACCTAATACGGCCATTGCGGGTCATGTAAATATGATACTCCTTCGTCAAGCGATCCACTTGTTCAGGTGTCATTCCGCTGTAGCAAAACATGCCAATCTGCTAGCAAAAAAAACCAGTTATAATGACAACATTGATGAGAACTGAAGAAATTTAGTAGTAATGAGTGACTGATGATTTGCAAGACCTGCTTGGTTATGTGCTCCCATGAAAGAGGTGAGCCCAACTTTTCAAGATTTTCTCGTAGAGCAGTTCTCATCCCGATGATGCGGTCAGCCATTCCCTGGAGGAAATACATTCTATAATTGCTGAGTAATATATATAATAAATGTTTTAAAGGCTATATTGGACAAAATTTCAACTCGTGCATTGTGGAAGCCGACAAGACAGGCATAGAATAAGAGTTCCTCTAAGATTAGAGTTTTCCTTGTCTGAAATGGTCATAGCCTCATAAAAGTTCAACTGAAGCATGTTTTCCCCTAGCCACTCGTTGTTCTAACAGTCCTAGCTTTGGTCTTCTTACATTTTGTTGCTATGATTGTTAAGCTACCAAGTACTACAACTGTAATCTAGGATGTATTACGAAAGAGCTCTTATACCAAAAGTAGATTGAGCTATGGAACATTGGATATATATTTCAATATATATATATATATATATATATTTATACCATTATTTTCATGTGTTATCTAATTTCAGATATATAATAAGAATCAGCCTGGGAAAAATATTTGCTCAAATTCCTCAATCAGTATAGTGAAGATAAGCTTCCCAACAAAAGCCAAACCGCCAAACCATGCATACTTCTATTTCTGCAGGAATTAGCAAAATCAACCAAATAATACAGAAGAAGTTGAGAGTGTTACTTTTACTTCCTTTAGCCATAATTTTTTCAGGTCTGGATCACCAAGAATTGTTGAAACAATGAGGGCCCCATGAACAGGTGGATTACTATACATGGGTCTTCCGAGCTGCTGCAACTGACTTTTCACTGCTACAGCCTGTTTCTCATCCTCACAAACCACACTGCGATTGATGTAGAAAGCATTAGAGGAAGAGCATGCTTTGAGTTTTGTTCTATAAATAGATTCAAAATAGAAGCCTGTTTTGGCTTATTATGTTTTCTAATTTTAACATCATCCAGGATACATATATCCACAAGGAAGCCCCATGGTAATAGATTCCTAATGGCATTCCAGATCAAGTGCACAGCAAATTATCAAATTTATGCACTGCATAATAGTAAGAAACCTATAGCACATATCAGAGTATTTCCTCAAGACTGATCACTCATAACATACAGCAAGAACTCAGTTACAACTTGAGGAAATGTCACACTAATAGAGCTGGTGACCATGTTTATTATCTAAGCAATCTACATCTGAGTTTGCTTTTAGGTTTTGCATGATTAAATTATTCATTATTATAGTACTACTATGACATGCCCAAGACTTACAGATTGATACATGAACCTGCAAAAGGCTTATAATATTTTCCAACTGGAAAGAGATTATAAATTAGTGGCTTGGAATAGGTTAATTTTCCATAAAGATCTGCCTCTTACTACTCGAAGGAAAATTCCAGTTAAGAATGCAAGTTCTTCCAAAACCACCACATGCACAGAAAAATAACAGAAACGCAGTCGGGTAAATGACAAGCAAACACAGCGATGATTTTTTGAATAATTCCAATAGAACATATAGTTTCACTATACCTCAGGCAACCAACTCTCTGACCATATAATCCCATGTTCTTTGCATATGATTGGGAACATCCAATCTGATGGCCATCCTCGAGGAAAATTCGAATGGACTTGGCATCCCTTTCTGGATCACCACTAGCAAAACCTTGATATGCCATGTCAAAGAGGGCAAAATGTCCTTTAACCTGAAGGTAATACATAAATAAATTTAATAATTAAAAGAAATACTGACTGGTCTACATTATATTGTAATAAGAGCATTAGAATGAAAGAATAACAGAGAACCTCACTGAAAATCAAAACAAATTAGGAGATACAACCTTGAATAGGTGTGAGATCTCCCTCCACTGTTCTTCTGTAGGATCCACTCCAGTTGGGTTATGAGCACAAGCATGGAGCAGGAAGAAAGACCCATTTGGTGCATTCTGCGCCAATATCTCAGTTTTAAAATACAACTCTTTTCCCTGTAAAATGAAATGATTCAAACACATTCTCCTTCAGATTATCAAAGTCGACGACGTACATTTATGTCATCCATCATTGAAGCAAAGTCCAAACCCTTTGTTCCTGGATGATAATAACGGAATGTATTCTGAGGAATATGAGCATCTCTCCAGATGTTGTGATGACTGCAAACATCTCACAATAAATCATGACTAAGTTAATAAAGAGATAAGAGTTTAAAGGAATATAAAATCATGTATACAAGGCAAAAGATGAAGTTCAGAGCAATTATTTAAAGCATATAACTACATGCATTCAAGGACATAGGACGTTGGAGAGTAATACTGACTTGGCCCAGGTGGGAACTGGAATATATATTTGTGAATCAGGAGAAAAACGCTTTTGGAAGTCTGCAAAGAGCCTGCATGCACCAGTCCCAGACAGAGCTTGTACTGCTGCAATTCGCTTTTCTTTAAGCAAGTCAGCATTTTCTCCATAAGCCAGTTTCAAAGTCTCATTCACCATGTTTACACTTCCTCCCATGGGAAGATATTCCCTAAATCAAGGCATGTAAAGCTGTTAACTAAATCAACTGAAACCCAGGATAAGTTCATATCTGGTATAAGAAGGGTCTATCAAAGAACTAAACTACAGTAAAGGGATTATTAGAGGAAGACATGAATGAAAGATAGGGAAAAACAGCAATAGAACATAAAAACTCTAATGCCAGATAGAACGAAAATTACTGATGCATAATTTGACATATCCTCAAAAATAATAATAATAATTAACAAATTATGAGAAAGATGGAAATAGAACATAAGTATCCTATTAGGACTTCAGTCTCTGACTACCTCTTACCCGATCCAACAGTAATGTCTCTGTAATCAACAATTTCTAGATGCTAAGCAAACCTTATTACTGAGTAATTATTTTGAAAAGTTTCCTGAGATAAATTATACTACACCAATATTTTTTCCTTTATACAGGAACTCTTGATGACTTGTCTAGCCAACCATTAAGATTATCGCTGGCCAACATGAAAAAATGAAAAATGCCTTTTTTTTTCCAAATGGGAACTGCCTACCAGTGCAGATCAGAGCAAGACAAGAAAATCCAGAACACATTTTAATCAGATATTTATTTAAAATTCTACAAGATTTATTTGTTATTCTCCTGAGTATAGCTTATATCTAATTCTAACTGCAAATTGAATCAGCAGTACAAAATTAACTCTTGGTTATTGATCTGGTAACGTTATGGATTTATGTGCTGACCAAGTATTGTAATATCAAAATTATGATCTCTCCCTTCAAATTATATATCCCTTCACCAACCGGTGTACCACAATTAGTGGCAGTTAGGGATGCACATATCCATAGTGAGCATCGATCACATTAAAATGTTTAAGTTACTATCCCTGGCAATTTGAGACTTTCTCTCTCTCTCTCTCTCTCTCTCTCATCAATGTGAGGTGTGATGACCAAATACAACCAACTTGTTATGAAAACACTCATAAGATTCTATCCCAGAATCCACCTTCACTAGCTGCTCTAAAGTAAGAATAAAAAAATGCAAGTGGAAATGAGCATGTATTAAAAGTTTAAAACATGGGACCACCAGCTGCAACTTCAGTGAAATGCATTGAAATGTAGAAAGATGGGATTCTTTTCAATGACATCTCTCGATTCGACCATATAAATACCACCATTTGAGTCCAATACACAGTAAAATGCTTATCAGTAGGGTTTTATCAATATGGTACTCTTAACAGATGAAAAGAATCATAACAAAAACGATAAAGAGAAAGATTCTCTCAACTTTGTGGTTGATACAAAATACAAGAAAGGTTCCGAAATGCTATTTGTCCTGAAGTTCGTTTCATCTGCTAGATACGAACCCAATCAATCTTTTGACTAAATTATCATGTTAATTCTAGATCATCTTCACCTTACTAAATTCTCGCATTTAAATATTTGTTATGCGATCCATTCAATTAGTTCTTCGAGAAATGGAGTAAAATATTTGTAGCTACACCAGAAAGTAGTTGTGAACAGTAAGAAAGGAACTATTAATTCGAAAGAGAGCTAGCTAGTAACAAACGAATACTCACATGTTAAAATTGCCGGCTATTCTCCGCTCTGTTTCTCTGACACACTCCAGCACCACCGGTTTTCCATTATCATCGCGGTATGCACCCTTTCTCAACAAAATAATTAAATTATCCAGAAAATTTAAAACAAAAGAAAAAACTTTTTGACTAATTCATCAACATTTAAACTGACAAGGAATTTCTAAAAATTGAAATAAATTTGACGAATTCCACATTAAACCTCAGATAGAAGAAAATGAAGCACAAACAAACCTAGGGAAAAAAAGAATAAAAATTTCCATCCTAATCCAATGGAATGAACTATAAATTTGCCCGCTCTTAAATGTTTCTGACAAAACAAAAACGATAAATACTTTTCACACTGCATCACGCACAGCACGGAAATGGAAATACTCACAACTCCGACGTTGACTTTGTTGGGACTGGGATCGGCTAGGAAAGCTTCGGTAACACCGAGAATCGGGTCCTTGAGAGCAGGCTCCACGTGGCGCCACCACGCCGTGGACATGGATCGCACCGCCACCGCCGCGCCGGAGTTGAAAATCCGACCGGAACATCCGCTCCGAAGCAGATGCGCCATTTGGATAAATGTATGAAGTACAGAGCTGAGCGGGAAGAGGAACGAGGAGTTAGAAAGTGTTTTAGTGTGTGAATGCTGCGCCTGCGTGATTTATGTCAATGGGTTTTTTGCAATAATTTTAAATTTCCAATTTCCAATTTTGACCCGATAAGCGGAATGATGGGAATTTACGTACTTGACCTCACGTGGTTGGCTGGCTGTTGGTTTCTCGGTTTTCTTCTGGGTTTTGAGGGTAAAAAGTGAAATTCCGCTTATGATCTGTGGAATATAAGGTATATTTCATATTACATCTGATACCATATAAAAGACAATTGAATGGATGATACGTAATTAAATTTAATACAATAATTATAATTTTTAAGAGATAAAATAGAAATGTCATCAGAATTTAAATCTGGGTTTGATGGAAGATTTCAGGCAAACTATGTTCATAGTTTTTGAAATTTAGATTTATATTACTTTCCTCCTAATATCAAAGACCTACGACATGATTGGTATGTATAAAATGATTTAAGTGTTAATAGAATAACGTGAATAATTGAATGCATATGGAAAATGAATAATGTTGATATATCATTCCAATATTGGTGTACTTAATGAATAAAGAATTGAATGAATTAATATAATTCATGTCATTCATATATTTGATAATTAAGTAGTAGCGAATCAAATGAATAAAAATAAATCAAGTACATGGTTCAAACAATTTCTATATAAAAAATATTTTAAAATTTTAATTTAAATAATATATATTGTATTTAAATAATATACTGGTATTGTATATTGATGATCAATGTATGTATTATAGATTTTTTTAGATATTGATATATTAATTTTTATACATCATATATATTATATTCTGTGTACTTATTATAAAGTTTGCACGAGTATCGATTATTTTATATTTATAAATGTAATTATATGAGCATTTATTATATATGATATAATAAATATCACCTAAAATAATTTTAATATACATTTTCATTACGAATATCAAATATGTCAGTAAATTATTTAATATTAATTTTATATCATATATGTGTATGTATGATTATATGTTAGCATATGTTAATATATTATACATGTTAAAATGAAATATTAGATATAAATTATAAATATATATATATATAATTTACGTACATATATAGATTTTTATGTATATTTAATGTATTTATTAATATTTAATTAGTGTAAACATAAACTTTATAACACATGATAACTTTAATAAGTATTGTACTAATAATATGAAAACATAGTTTATTGTCAACTTGTTGGGAATAACGAAACCCATGTAGGATTGAATGAATCACTAAAACCATATATATGGGAATAGTGATTCTCACGGGAATAAGTACTCCCACTTCTAAACTATACCGATTGCTTCATTAGGAATTGATGTAGTAATACCCATTCCATTCACACACCATTCCTGCATATCAATCATGTCATTAAAGTTATAATCTAATATTCCTTAAATTTTAATTAGTAATGCTAATCAAATTCGATTATTGGATTTATCAAAAAAAAACTGGCATGTCATGACATATTCTGGGCGTAAAATTGTCAAATTATAATTTGGTAATTGCATTTGAGTTTACACTTTCATTATACTCCTCGAAGTAATAATAAAAAAGAGTACGGATGGTTTTTTTTTTTTTAAATACAGCAAACTAAAAATATATAATGTTTTTAAGACTCCATCAACAATCAAGATTATATATCGAATTAATAATTTGTTGGTGGTCACTGGTCAGTTAGATTTATTAAGCCAGATATTAATATAGGAACATGTCTAAAAATAACACATAGAAAATATAAGATAAATTCGATATAGAAGTTTGGGAAACATAAATTTATTTGGTTTTTAAGGAATAAAATCATATCAGTTGTGCATGAGATGCATCGAGCTAAATTAATTAATAATAAACCACTATTTCCATTTTTTTTTTTTTGGTAAATTGCATTTTGCACCCTAATATCTGGGTGTTTTGTATTTTGATGTCTAAATTCTAATCATTGCGAATGCATACTTACAGTACCCCAAATTATTGAAATATGCTCTGAGTGCTAACTTTTGAATTTTTCGGTGAATCTTACATTTACATGCGTTGGGCGTGTGTCTTTCAGGACATGAGTGGGTTTTTGCATAAAAAAGGAAGGTCAGGAATGCAAATTCCATTTTAACTTGTGAAAATCAATTGTTGTAAATTATATATATATATATATATATATGTGCATATAAAGAAAATCAACTGTTGTATGTCCACTACTCCACTTGTTCTATATAGTATATTTTAATAAAGTATGGTACCATAGGTCCATCTTCGCAACGATCAGGTACTGAAGTGTAAAATACCCGAAAAAAGTTGGTGTGAAACGCAATTTACCCTATTTTTTATTTTTCTCTATGAGAAAGTCGAAGGAAATTAATAATAATTATTCAGCGGTAATTACTTATTGTCCTTTGAGACAACGCCCAAGAAATTTAATACTGACATAGCCCATACAAAGGCCAACATATGCGAAGCCCATCGTCCCATAACTCTGATAATTGCACAACCCATGCAAAAAGAAATCTCGCTAATTATTTGATAATTGTTATAGCTGTAATGATTAGTATTCATACAATTAGGATGCAACCGACCTATTAAAAAAAAAAGAATGGGTATTTATTGCAAATCAAAATCTTCAAATTTCAAAGCAAAAAACTCGAGAATTTAAATAATACTAGGCGTTCTTGAACCTGGATCATCGTATCAGGAAATATAGCTTTATTGTCTTTGTTGTCAAACCAAAACTAAATAACAAAGGGCTACACAAGATAGATATACAATAAGGTTTGTTTGGTCTAAAACCCTGAATTCCGTCCAATTAAAGCATTCTGACCTGTTCTGGTTGGTTCTCTCTCTCCCTCCCTCCCTCTCTCTCTCTCTCTGTCTCTCTCTCTCTCTCTCACACACACACACACACACATATATATATATAAACAAAAATTCAAAGGCCAAGATCCCCCTCAAATTTTTATTTACAAGTCTTCCATTATAAATACCTTTCAATGTGCCTACGTTTTCAAATTTCTGACACCAAGGGGGGATTATTTATAACTCCTCAAATAACCTCATTGGTTCTCTTTCTCTTTCCTCGCTCCCTCTCTCTCTCTCAAGTAAGAAGATTATCAAGAATCAGATCTCAGGCAGAATATCTCTGTTTCATTAACTTTAGCCCAAGGATAAGGATTTGACAAAGAAAAAAAAAAGATTGAAGAGCATATCTATCTATTTATACTTTCCAAAAGTTTTCAGATTGGAACCGATTCAGTTCTATCACCTTTTTATCTGCTTTTCCACAAGTTCAGCAATATTTCTCGATACGATGATCGAATAATTAGTTGATA
This sequence comes from Petrea volubilis, assembly GCA_026212405.1. NCBI lineage: Eukaryota > Viridiplantae > Streptophyta > Magnoliopsida > Lamiales > Verbenaceae > Petrea > Petrea volubilis. Next base: position 36,970,148 of record CM047870.1, read on the forward strand.
TTTCTTTTGCATCAATGGATAGAGAAGTAGAAGTAGAAGTAGAAGAAGGCTCGAAAAATTTGGAATTGATCGGAGCAAGCAAACGGATTTGTGACGACCAAAATCCGAAAGGTGATCAGAAAGTGTGCAGAATTTGTCATTTTGGGCGAGAGGCTTCGTCGTCGAGCTGGGAATTGGAACTCATCTCACTCGGCTGCGATTGCAAAGGGGAACTAGGCTCTTCGCATCGCCATTGTGCTGAGGCCTGGTTTAGCCAGAAAGGAGATAGGTACCTAAAATTATAAGTTATTACTACTTTTAGTCTCAAATTTTATTTTTTATTGGGATTTTAGATGGCTTTTATTTTGTTGGTTTTCGCGTGAAAAATGAAGATATCATGGCACGAGACAGTCTACAAATTAAATTTTAAATATCATTTCCAATACAAAGAATTCAGAAATAATACAAATAATCAATCTACTATATGATAGAGAAAAGTTTACATTCGTGTGAATCAAACCCGTGATATCCTAGTCATCAAGCTAAGAAATTGTAGGGAGAACATGAATTGTATTTAAATATAGTAATAGTGTTAATTTTTTTGGATATCATTATTGGATAAAAATATTATTTAAATGTGATAATAATAATTTTTATGTCAAATTATACCTGAATTATATTGGAAGGAATGCTATTATTTAACTTATTGTGGTTCTAGTTTGAAAATAAAAATGAAAATTGTAATTTCGTCTAGAATTCAACAAATTATTGTAATTGTAATTGAGAAAAATAGTTGAAAATGAAACAATATATATATATATATATATATATATATATATATATATATCCGACCTGAATGGTTGCATGTGTTTTGAATTGTGAATATACATATATTCACAATTCAAAATATATATTCACAATTCAAAACACATGCAACCATTCAAGTCGGGTTCATGTTTTATGTTGATGTTGGATATGGCTTTAGGTCTTGGGCAATCTGGAAATAGTTGGGGAAGCGGGTGGCTTGTCGGCATGCTTTTTTAATTGAGAACTAGAAATCAAAATTATTGATTTAAAGGTAGTCAGGAAGGGGAAATTTTAGCTCCAACTTGAATTCATTGAATCAATGTTGATTATATGATGAGTGATTTATGTTTGCTATATGACTGATGTATAATTTAAAAAGAACGATCAATTATATAATAAATATATTAACATTTATTATACAATTGTTCGGTTTCAACCAAATTGCGTTTAGACTATAATTTTTCATCACAAAGATAGTAACAAAGATACGAGGTAGATTCTAAAAATATTTGATATAAGTGTAATAATTCATGTTTATTTTAAGTTATATGTGTGTGTGTTGGTACAATGTTTTAAGTGATTCCGTTACATAATCATTGCATTTATATATTAATTCAAATATAATCAATAATTGATGATCAGCCATTAATAATTATCAGAAGTCAACTAAATACTAATAAGATTCAAACTCAATTGGCACCACTAAGGTTTTGAGTCCAAATCATCTTGTCTCCTCTCCTTTATCTTTGGGTGTGTGTGCGTGTGTGTGTGGTGTTCCGATTGACATTTATAGGGCGTTCCGAATTAATTGTAACAAAAATAAATAAATAAATAATATTCGAACTCAAGATATGAAAGCTTGAGGTTTCAATTTTGCTGCTTCAGCTAAGTTTCATGGGCATACTCGATGGTATTTGAATCTTGAAATTATGAATGAAGCAATTGGATTAGGAAGATCGCCAATATATTAGGCCTCTGCAATACTCAAACTAATTGATTAGTGAGTCAGAATTAGGCGACTAAAATGGGAAAAAAATATGGTGTAAGTTGAGTCGAGTAAATTTAAAATTTTAATGACTTCAGCTTGATTTGAGCTTAGCTCGAGGTCAAAAAAACTCAAGCTCAAGCTCAAGCTCACACATTACTATTCAAAAGACCATGAGTTGACTTGTTAGATTATATATATATATATATATTGTATGTTTTAAATATATAAATAATAAATAACAATGCAATATTGATATATAGATAATAAATTTGTATAAAAAATTAGTGCTCTTTTTGATTTAATTTTAATTAATACATCAAAAAAATATACTAATATTATATTGTTAATAAATTTTATCATAAAATGAGAAATAATAACATATTGAAAATAATACTTAGGAAAAATGAGCTCAAGCTCGAATTTTAAATGGGCCGTCGGGTTCGAACTACTTAATGACTAGGCTACCTTATTATTACGGATGCTAACTAATTTGCTTAATTAGCTCTAAATCTCATCAATGATAATTAAGGTAGCCTAATCAAGATATATACACATAGACCAATTAAACTGGATAAGATCCTTTATTTTTAAATTAATGTTTCATGTTTCATAATGCACATTCATAGTATGTATATAAAATTACTCATCGATTATATACTTGGTTTGAAATCCTTACACTCGTTGTATATCCATATATTGAAATAAAAGACCAAACAATGTTTGGACTAGAGTAACTGGTGTGCAATTCCATCAAGTAATGTTGTCTATATTTGGCTGGCAGACTATGTGAAATTTGCGGGAAGACAGCGAAAAACATAAGGGAAAATGCCGAGGAGACGTCGATATTCATGATGGAGTGGAACGAGATGAGGCTGGCTGCGGCCACTCTACACGCTTCGCAGCAGAGGTCGCGCACATACTCGAAGCAATTCATGTGCAATTTGGTGCTGGCATGCTTGGTTCTAGTCTTCCTGTTTCTCTGGTTCCTCAGAGGGATCAACATTTTGTAGCAATAACTAACTGGAGGAAAGTTTTAAGGTTTAATTAATATATTGCTCCTCGTGAGTAGATGGATTTAGTACTTTCGATAAAACAAAATTTTTGGTTTTCTTTGCGTTTTGAACCTAAAACAACTCTTATTTATCTGATAATATGGTTTTGATTCAAGGCCTTGGTGCAATCAATACTATTGTCACGTGGTAAAAGAAACAGCGGTTAAGAAGATTGAAGAAGACTGAAACAATCCACTCGATCTATGTAATGCCCCGAAACCTCTAACTAATTATGAAACATCTATTTATAACCATCTCACAAAAACATGCTATTTTATAATGTAATGAAACCAAACATACGTACTAATATTCCAAAAGGCGAGTTTATAAACGTCGTTTATTACATATACACAACATATACATAACTTAACTACTAAGTTTCTAGCACAATGCATACATAACTAACTAAAAGCCTCGAAGCGTCTTCTTAAGTCTTTCTCGTTCCTATCTTCCCGTGTCTCAATTCCAGCTAAAACATAATAGAAAGCAACGTCAACATATACACATGTTGAGTAGAAATTCGCATAGACATGAGGTGTTCGTGTGAAATTGCATATTGTCATAAAAGCACATAAAACCACACATAAAAACCATAGAAATTTTAGTTCTTGATAAAATCACATAAATTTCAGTTCTGATAGAGCATCACATTCCAACACATTTTTACAATTTTTCCACCTCGACGAGCGGCTACCTTATCTCGCCGTGCCGTAATTCAATTTCAACTGATATCCAACCGAAATCACACCAAAATCCACCAATCCCAACCTAAACACACCGGTGGTCATATCCCGGGTATATGCCGAAATCCTACGACCCACTTCAGTACATGAACACTCCGTTCACGTAAGGTGGGATTAGGCAACGATGGAGAGTCAAGAACCTTTTAAGACCGGCAAGCCCTTTGCTGCCCGGCCGAACTCGACTACATCCACCCCTATCACATCGGGCCCTTATACACATAATTTCACACATTTTAATCACAATTCATCACAATACAAACTGTTCAGCTCAAATTCAACACAAAGTACCAAAATTCACAGTTTTGCGAAATCGACATTTACAACTTCAAACTGAAATTTCTAGCTTTCAAACTACTAATTTTCCAATTTAAAACAGACTGGAACTTCACATATACATTCCCAAGGTTTTAAAATAGACTTTTAGTTGTTAAAAGTTCGAATTTCCAGCTTACGAGACCAGGAATTTTCAGACTGCGACGCGAAACGTTTTAACGCGCAACCGCTGAAATTTCCCGCTTTCATAATCCAAACCTCCATCTTTTAAAAACCTGTTTCTACAACTTATTCTACACTGAATTTAAAGTATATAAACCAAGTTTTGGGTTGGAAATTTTCGGAATTTTCAGTCGTGCAAAAATCGAACTTTTCAGCTTTGAAAACAAGAGTTTCTGCATGAACAGTAATTCGAGCATATGTACAACTTGAATTTTCAGCTTGGAACACTTAAAATTCTAGCTTCTAACACATATATAAGACTCTAACAAGGTATAAAACATGATAACAAGGAATTCAAGCATCAGTTTAGCATATTTGCAACAACTTTCAACATGCTTATTCAAGAATTTAACCAAACATGCTCATAGAAACATCATAAGCATCATATTCACATACATAACCAACATATCTTGAAATCCCTTAGACCCAAGATGGAAACCAATTTGTGGTGACCTCTAAGGTCTTATAGGGGAGATGACATGCCAATAGATTGATAAAAACCTAACCCTAGCTCATGCCATAGGGAAATTTCTACCTTGATCGTCTTTTTTGCCTTGTAGGGATTTCTTGCCTTTGAGGGGTTTGAAGAGGGTAAAGTGTGTGGGGTTGGGAGATGGTTTGAAGAGGTGAAAGAGTGTAGGGAAAAGTGAAAGAAATAAGAAGAAATGGGGGGGGGGGGTGTATGGCCGGATTTTTGTGTGTGTGTGTGTGGTGATTTTTGTGTTTTTGCTATATTACATAGAACACTACATAGAAGATGAGTATGAAGTTATTTTTCAATTAATGCCCTAATTGGCCAAGTATATAGTCTAATAAGCTTAAGTGGGACTCTACTCTAACCATGGCCAAACATGTATTCATTCATCTAGAAGCTATTTTACAAGTGTATAAATACATTGTATTTGGCAACTTGGAGGGCAAGACTTACTCTACACCAAGTATTTAGCATTTTATATATTTCTCTTTCAAAAATCCCCAAAAAAAAACGTCCAGCCCCCTATTTATTCAGCAAAATTGAAAGTTAATTCTTGTATATTGTATATTTATGCAAGAAATAATATCTAGGGGTAGAAAATATAATTTACTCATTTCTTAGGGGGTTTTAGGGCATAAAATTCAAAAATTCATAATTAATTTAGAAAAATTCCAAAATTATGAATTTTAATCTTTATAAATCTGAAATTATATGTATATTTCTCAAAAATTAAAAATATTTTAGTTATATTTTCGAAAATTGCAATTTAGAACCTAGAAAGTTCGAAAATTGTATTCGAATGTCAAACGTATCTAGAATTTGGAAAATCATGTTACTTATTCAAAATTGCATCTTCTCCATGCATAAAAGTCTAGAATACTTATTTATATTATTTTTGAAAACAAATGAGTATTTAATAGATGAATTTTCCAAGAATGATAATCAAAAATGGAAAATTAGTACTTTACCGTTCAAATTGTACATTAGTCTCAAAATCAAACTAGAATAACAAGTAAGAATAACATTTCCAAAAAACATAAGATTTCATATTAATTATTTAAATAATATGAAATACTGGGTCGTCACAATCTATGCGCGCAGTTCGTGAATCTTTTGGCTAATTTTAAATATATTCACTAAAATACGTTCAATCCACCAACTCTCAATTCAACTTATGGCCATTTTGTTTTTCTTTCTCTTTTTTTATTTATTTATTTTATTTTATAGTAATCCACGTCCTCCCCAGGTCGGGATTAACTGCAAAAACTTTTGGAAGAAAAATACACGCACACCTCTAATGTGACCGCGTTGCTGCAATGTTTTAGAAATAATTTTATTGATTAGAGTCTCGTTTCTATTTGAATTTTTAATTAAGGGCACATTTGTATGTGTTTATAAAAATCGCTTTTTGAATTGTGCTTTCTATAGCAGAGTTTTTTTTTTTTTTTTTTAAGTCAAACAGTTTTATGTTTGAATACAATAGTTAAAAGTGCTTTAAAATGTATTTTTATTTGAAGTTACTTTGGATAACTTTAAAAAAAAATCCTTTTTAACTTTTTTTTTTTTTCTGGCTTTTGCTTTTTTACAAAGTCCATCTAAACACAATCTTTTTTGTACGAAGTGTTTTTTTTTTCAAAAAATAAGTATTTTTTCTCTAAAAAAACCCATCTAAAGGGGCTCTAAACGACGATCTTTATTTATTTAACTAAAAACTCTTTCACTTTACCCGACATTCGTATTTTAGTAACATTATGTAATCATTATAAAATATGTTGATGGTTATGATTATTTTGCACGAGGTAAAAAAGGATCATTTTTTTTTTTTTTTGGGAAAACGCAAATTTCAAAAAGCATAAACATCAAATATATTTTATTTTTATTTTACATGTATACGAATCGAATGTGTACCGATTGTTAGTATTTTGATGCCTAAATGAAACTACTAACAAATTAGAGTAAATTATTGAAGAAACAAAACAAACAACTATATCATTGCATTATATTCAGATTATAACTTGTCAAAAAATATGTACACGGAGCCTTCACCTACAAGTATTAAACGTATTATTTAATAATGCATTAAAATTTTTAAGGCACAAATACTAAAAATTCCATAAAATAAACTTTTATACCTAAAACACCCATTAAATTAATTTTTAATCTTATAAACTCATTCCACTGATTGTTCGTTCCAAAAAAACCAAAAGTTACATTTTTGACTAAATTACCTATAACCTTTTGTACTAAAAAAACTCAATGAATCATTTTTCAAATATATATATTTTTTAATTCTTTAAAATTATTTTTACTAATGACGATTCTAATGAAGTAACTTTGTAAAGCTTTTAAATTATTATATATATATATATAATGATTTTTTTCAAAATTTAAAAATATCTAAATTATAATTGAGAAAAAAATTATTTTTTAGAAACAATTTTTTTAAAAAATAGCATAATAAACAACACCACTAAATTATTCAAAAATTAGTTTTAATAAATAGATTTTTCTACATTTGAATTAGCAAAGGCAAGTGAAATTAATTTATACAAAAATATATTTTTTTAAAAAGCAACAATGTAAGAAATTTAAGAGTAATTTTGTTCCGAAAAAGGTTAAAAGTCAATGGTTGGGTCTTGTAAAATGAAAATTTGATGAAATGAATTTATAAGATTAGAAAATTTATTGATCAATTTTTAGTTATGAAAAATAATTTTAATAAATTTCCAATTTTTATAATAACTATTTGATGTATCTAGTTACATTTAATTCCTTTCTTCTTTTTCTTCTCCACTATTTAACCTCTCCTCTACATTCTTTGTCCTCTCTACCGCACAATGTGTTTATAATATATCCACTATTTAATGTTCTTTATTATATCCACTATTAAAATGCATTTTGTATTTTTTTTACTATTTATTTCTTAACTATGTAATTAATTCTATTAGAATTTATTTATTTATTTAATATATTCTCATAAAACATTTATAATTTTCACACTATGAAATTTAAATATGTAATAAACTTAATATTTTATTTTTATTCGAACATGGATTGTGTGTAGAATAGAAAATAGAAAATGTTAATTAGATGTTATGTTAAACAATATAATTAGCAAAAGACCCCTAAACTACTTAAATTTACGAGACTCCCCCCATTAGCACCCCATCATGCTTACTATTTAGGTAGGGCTCCTTTACTTTCTCACTGTGTCCAAAAACCCTCGCCTCCAGCAGCCGCAGCTGCGCATACCACCGTCACACCACCATGGTAACCACCCGGCCCCCGCCCTCGCCCCCCAGGGATATATATATCTATACATGTATGTATATAAATCGATATTGCTAATTTATTTTCATGTAATCTGTGAAAATTCGTGAATGCAGGCATCGGAGAAGAAACTATCGAACCCAATGAGAGAAATCAAGGTCCAAAAGCTCGTACTGAACATCTCCGTTGGCGAGAGTGGAGATCGTCTCACCAGAGCGGCTAAGGTATGACATATCCCCTGCACATTGCATTTCTTCAAATCCTGTTTGTTTTTTCTATTGCTAAGTATTCACTATTCATGCTTATTGTTTTTCGTATTTCATAGGTCTTGGAACAACTCAGTGGACAGAGTCCTGTTTTCTCGAAGGGTAACATTTTTTCTTCTGTGCTAATTTTTAAGTTAATGTGAATGTGAAAAGTGGTTGAATTTGCTTCTGAAAACTGCTTTGGGGCGTTTGATTTTTATTGAGGTTTTGTTGTACCATTTTGTCCTTTATATCTTGTGGGATTTAAGTATAATTTGCCATTGCTGCTCTCGAATTGTCTTGAAACTGTGCTCTACAAGTTGTGTAACATTGGATTACAATGACTACATTTGGATAGAATAATGTGAAATTATACATCATTGGGACTGGTAAAGAGTTCGTATTTCGCTAATGTTGTGAAAGGGTGCTGCTGTGATAGAAAAACTCATTATTTTTAACTTTATATCTTTATCAAGTGAGATTGTTGAAAAATGAGTGGGGTCATGGGACCCTACTCGATTACATGTAGCTCTGCAAGTGATTGTAAAATGCGTTAATTCTTATTTAGGTGTTTGGCTAAGTTTATTTTTAGGAGTTTATAAGTTTCTTTATAGTCTAGTTTGTAGATTTGTAGGTTCTTAGATCTTATTTTAAAAATGAGTTAAAGCATTTGGATAGAGTAAGATCTGGCAACTTATAAGATGCTTTTTGGAAGGTTGTTAAAATAAAGAATTAGTAGTTTCATAATGGTTGTGAAAGGATCCTTTTGTAATAGGAGTTCGAGATGCACGCTTAGGTGAGTCTAAGTGTCTAACAGGACCTAATTTGGACCTGCTTTTCACTTGCATAGCTAAATATAATTGATTTGGGTTCAATGGGCTCACTCATTTTTAGCTCCCACTTAATATCTATTTAATATAGATACAAATGTTAAGAATGATAGCTTTTTCTATCAATGCACCCCACTTAAAAGAATAAAATTCTTATAAGGAGGTGTATTCATTTTGGAGTGCACTTCTCGAGATTCACCAAGTACACCCCACATCCACGTATATTATCTACTATTTTACTCGTGTGCGTTCATGAATATGTATTTATATACACATAAATATAAAATGTGTGTGTGTGTGTGTCTATAACATGTAATGTTGCACACAATATATATTTATATCTATGTTTTATATATATACACAAAAATATTACTAGAGTGGTGGATTTGGTTATAAGAATTTTTACTTTTGTGATATGGGTTAGTTGATAGAGAAAGATGCATTATTTTTAACTGTGTATATCTTTATCAAGTGGAAGTGTTGAAAAATTAGTGGGGTCATTGGACCTTACTCAATTTCATGTAGCTCCACAAGTGATATTAAAATGTATTATCAATAGTTTTTTAGGAAAAAATCCTTAATAGTTTATTGGCTAAGCTTAGTTTTAAGAGTTTATAAGTTCCTCTAGAGTCTAGTTTGTAGACTTGTAAGTTTTGAGATCTCATTTTAAAAATAAGTTGTTAAAACATTTGGGTAGAATAAGATCTGATAACTTATAAGATGCTTTGGGATCTTATAAGTTCAAGTTGTGTGTGGCTATAATGAAAGATAATAAGCTTGTTTTAGAAATGGACAGCGTGTAAGATGTTTCAAAAATTAGTTATGAGGGGGGAGGTTGTCTCGAAGTAGTGTATTTTGGTGCTTATGAGCTCTTTTTTTTTAAAAATTACCAAACATTTTGGATGGCTTTATAAGCTCTTCAACAACTTATAAGATGTTTTAAGGAGCTTAGTAAAGATATTATTTGGTTACACCACTGTGCTTCAGTGTTGTGGCAGAATGAAATGATTTGAAAATGTTGATAAGTAAGGGGGATTGTACATTTATTGATAGTTTTTATCGTGTAGGAGGATACTTGGGCCAACTATGTACTCTATATTGATTGCTAGTTTTCATGTCTTAAGGCTTTGTTTGGTTCTAAGATTTTAGGAGGAAAGGAAAGTGTTAAAGAAAAGAAAAGAAACTACAAGAATTTTAAAATTCTCTATTTTGTTTGGTTGTTAAAGAAAATAATTTTTTTAGAGAATTGTCTTCCATTTTTGGTTATTATTGTAAATTAAAAAAAAATATAAAAATACATCCCAAAAAAATTCAAATAATTAATTAATTGCACAAAAAAAAAAAGATTTGCATGAAATATATTCAAATAATAAATTAGTTTGAGTAACAAATGAGATAAGAGCTTAAAAAATGAGAGAGTGCTAGAGAGAGTAACATAACTTTTCCTTCATTTTCCTCATCTAATTGGAAGGAAAATAGTTTTTCTCAATTTATGCTATATTTTCTTTCTATTTTCCTTTCCTTACCATTTCCCTTCTTTTTCTCTAGTAACCAAACATTGAAAAATACTTTTTCTTCCTATTTTCTTTTCCTTTTCCTCCTAAAATTCTAGAACCAAACACAATGTAAGGGAAATAAAGATGAATTTTTGTTTTGTGAATGGACTCCTTACCCATGTTCATAGATTAAACATCCATCAAAGAATTTATAATTGGGTATTCACATGTTATCTTTTTGGATGTCAGTTTCATATTCAAGCTGGATCTCGCTAGGGAAAAACTTACAATATAATAGTACTAGAATACGGATTGCTCATTACTAACTTTTGACTTTTTTGGTTGATAGCAAGGTACACTGTCCGTTCATTCGGGATCAGACGTAATGAAAAAATTGCTTGCTATGTTACCGTGAGGGGTGAAAAGGCAATGCAGCTCCTCGAGAGTGGGCTGAAAGTCAAGGAGTATGAACTACTTAGAAGGAACTTCAGCGAAACTGGTTGTTTTGGCTTTGGTATTCAGGAGCACATCGATCTTGGAATTAAGTAAGCAAATCTCTCCTCTTTTGCTTCATAAACCGTTGACGCTGGTATGATGCATTTCATAATGGTACGGTGTTTGCTAAAACAAGGTTATTACACTTGTGACCCTTACAGGTACGACCCGTCAACTGGTATTTATGGTATGGACTTCTATGTCGTCTTGGAACGCCCTGGTTACAGAGTGGGCCGTCGCCGTAGGTGCAAGTCCCGTGTTGGGATCCAACACAGGGTCACGAAAGAGGATGCAATGAAGTGGTTCCAGGTTAAATATGAAGGTGTTATCCTCAACAAATCCTCCAACATTGGAGCATCTTAGGTATTATCGTTGGACCATATCCTCAACGAGGCTACACAAACATCGGAGCAGTTTAGCTTTAGTTGGACCTTCTTGCATATAGCTTATAATATATGCACTTTTCCATCCTGGGTTTTGTTACTGTTTGACCTCAAAGAAATGTGCTTTTCAGTAGGACAATGTGTATTCTATTGATGAGATCAATTGGGCTATACTTCGTGATCTTCATCCCAAACTTGATGCTTGGTTTTCCCGTTATCTGTGATTTTTTAACATCTTTTTATATCATTGGAACATGTATATACTAACTTGAAACCTTAATCGGATAAATGAGACTAGTCAACAGCTTAATGAATAATGGCCTTGCATTAAAAATTGAGCACCAAAGGCCACATTTTGTCATGTTATCAGAACTAATTTAAAGAGCTGATATAAGCTTCTTAAAGAGTTTTATGTGTGGTTTAATAAAGAACTTATCAAAAAGATTTCATGTTCTCTTCATTTCGTCTTGTTTTCCTTCATGGTCAAATGAATTTCTGAGATCTACTCGTAAGTTTAAGAACAATTTATTGCCATGATTAAATATTTCGACATCTACTCGTTTAACAAAAAAATTTAAACTAATTTTTTCCATAATAAGCCGTAAAAGGTATATGCTCGATTTAGATATTTTCAAGGGATAATATCAAATATAGCCCAATATTTGTGTTTTTTTTTTTATTTTGGTTTCAAATTTTACGGGCTCATCAAGATGAGGACTATTTTTTAAAATTTTAATCAACTTTAGTCATTTTTAGTCACAACCGTTAAAAACTAACGGAGAAGCACATGTGCCCAGATAGGTAACTAATGGAGAAGCATATGTGCCCAGATAGGTAACTAATGGCGCATGTGTTCTCTCTGTTAGTTTTTAATATCTGTCACTGAAAATGACCAAAATTGATAAAAATTTTAAAAAATTATCCTCATTTTTATGAACCCATAAATTTAGGGGCCAATATTGAAAAATGGCACAAATATTGGGAACATATTTGGTATTATCCCTATTATCAGTGTCCGCCTTAAACTTTTCAAACCTTGAACTATTTTGTTGGCACAGTGTAGAAGACAATTTCCATACAAATTTGATAGGGTCATAATAGCACCTAGAGGTGTAACAATTTTGCACGTAAAAGTATATAAGAAGACACATCAGCGCAAATCATCAAGATAAACATTTTAAATAAGTTTTTACAATACATTTTTAATAAAATTATTTCAATAGAAAAAAAAAAAAATCTTTCCACCAAAATTTCATTTCAAAAGACCCAGTCTAGTCTTTTATTTTATTTTGTTTTAACAAAAATCATTAATTTTTGATCGGAATTTAATTACAAATTAATTTTATTTATTCATATTAATTTATTTGTAGAAGAATCTTGTATCAAATAAATTTATGAAGATTTTAGTAACTTTTTTGGTTCACACAATTATTAAAATTAAATTAATTTTGACTACAAATTTTATATGTTCTAAAAATTACTAAAAAGTTTTGTAATTTATATATATGGTATCCCACTCCCATATCAAAATGTTAGAGTAAAAATTGTTGCCTTATAAATTTGGGACTAAGAGTTTAAGTGCAATCACTTGGTATATTTTTTGACCAAGTTATATTATAATATAATTTTATGATGCATTCAATGGATTTAGAGGCAATTCTAGCGTCCAACAACTTGATAGCATGAAGTGTGAAGAATGGTATCTAAAGGAGAACACAATTGTGACATCCCACATCAAAGTGTTAGAATAAAAATTGTAAGTTTTGACAATATATCTTAAAGTTCAATATATATATATATATATATATATATATATCTTAAAGTTCAAAATGTATATACTTTTTGAAGAAAATACTTCCACAAAAAAATTAATTAACTCTTTTTTGAGATCCGTTGAGGGCTTAAAAGAGAATCTCTATTTAAAATTGGGGTAAAATTACATTTATAATCCTTATAATATGATATAATTACAAATTAAGTACTTATTATTTTAAAAATTATAAATATTCATTCTAAGTTTAAAATGTTATTGTAAATATTAATACATGTCGCCAAAAAAAACAATTTTCCCACAGTTATAGAAATCACCCTAACCATCAAGAGATGTGTCCTATTAAGTCTAACAGAATTTCTCAATCAATTTCGTGATTCCAATAATAATCGTGAAATAATTTTACTTTATACCATCATAACCACTATTAGATATCACAATTTATAATTTGACACCGCTACTACTTTTTTTTCTCTCTCTTTCTTCTAGAGATCGAGTTCATATATAACTTTTATATTTTGAACTTGTTAAGATCATCCAAATGCCATACTAAAAGTTCAGTCGAAAACACAAAAAATACAACTTATGATTATGTTTCACTTTAATAAAAAAAATCTGTTAAATTAATAATATCTCAATGAAGTATTTATAATTTTTAAAATTACAAAAAATAATTTATAATTATGTAATACCTCAAGGAATGTAGACTTAATCTGCCCGAATTATCATTCAGTTTTCTAATTTAAGAAGTGAATGATAATTTGATAACTTATAGGGGGGGAAATATTAATTCTTGAACTTTTTGGGGTGAAAAATTATGAAACGGATATTTTTATAATTAATAATTTTGCGGTTTTCTTACATACACAAATGCACATTCAGAATGCAAGTGGATGAAGCGTGCGAAGCTCAAAATACCCACGTCCAGACACGCGCAATTTTGTCGAGATTCACATTCTCTCCAGATTCTTGCCCAAACAAATGGCCTTCATGTTGCCATCTCACCATTCACCCCATTTTCCCACTCTTCAATTTTCTTCCTCCGCACAAATTTCGAAAATACTAGCCCTTTTTTCTTCATTAGCCCACCAAATATCCTTGATAAATCCATTCCTTCCGGGGACCCTTTCTTATTTTCATTTCTGGGTTTCTTGAAACAGTCTGAAATTCATCCAATTCTTTCCAAAATTGTGCTCAATGGCTCAGTTATTGGGACCAGTTTGCACGGATACACTCAAATTTCAGAACCCATCACGGAGTTTTTGTCCAAGAAATATTTGTCCCATTTCAGGTAGAAATAGTGTGAGTTGGAGCAGTAGTAATGGGAGAAGAAGGAGAGGTGTTGCGAGAATGAGGGTTGCCTCTCAGGACTCTGCATCGAACGAGGACATTGCTGATGATTATTATACCGTATTGGGTCTGGTAATATGATCAAATCTTGAGTTTTTATCTGTTACAATTTGTTATTTTTTTGCTAATCTTGATTGAATTCCCAGGTATTTTCTCAATATTGTTTGTGTTTCATTGTACTGTCATCATGAGAAAATACTCTTCAAATATTTGTGTAGAATCTGTAGATGGTGAAGCCTGTTGTTTTTAAGAAAACTGTTACTTGACGAATGCTTGGTGTATTTGTAGTCTAGAGTAGTATACTAACTAGTGCACACTGAATGGGAACCCGTGAGATCAAGAATGTGATGACACCAAGAACCAGTCTGAAAATTCTTCCCCTGTGACTCTGTAATTTACAGACTTCCCCTCTCGGTTTTTTAAACTTACCAATGCTCCCTCTTTGACCATTTTTTCGAGAAACTTCAACAACATCATCTGGCATGCAATGATTTTTTAAAAAGGTTATTAAAAATTGAATGATGATATCATTTTTACTATATGTAATGAGTGGCCGAGTGGTGTACCTCTCGGGTTAGCATAAGTTACATGGGAGGTATGTGTAATTTTGATACCAGTGGAGCAGATTTGTGTAGTCGCATGTAGGGGCAGGTGTTGTAGTTATTTCTTTGATGGACTTATATGAAATTCATTTTCTGAGGTTTAAATGGCAAACCGTGTGTGAAAAGATGGAAAGAGTGATTGAAGAGTAAGAATCATGCAGCAAATATTAAATACTTGCTAACATGCGTTTTTATTTTTTATTTTTGGTCTGGATAACATGAGCTTTTATAGCCTTATGCTGTGGAGGTAATTATGTTGGCCTATTTCATAATTAGATAATGTAATCGGTAAAGAGGACATTTTACATTTAGTTTCCTGAAATCGAATATTCTTCAATAAACTCGGGAATAGGTAATATGATGGGCTGTAAAGGGGGATGGAATTAACTGATCTTACTATTGCCGCTTATGTTTTAATCTGAACTCCAATCCACAGGAAAAAGGGAAAAAATTATAATCACATTCAAAGTTTTGCATTTTATGTTTTGCTTCCTTTTTCTTCCTTAAATAAACATTCCTAATTATCCAGAGATGTTTGCAAATTTCCTAATTCACATTTGATTTTCAATTTGTTTCCTTGACCTATGTTGTTACCAGCTTCCTGATGCGACACCAGAGCAAATAAAGAAAGCGTATTATAGTTGCATGAAAGCTTGCCATCCAGATCTCAGTGGTGATGATCCCGAGACAACAAATTTCTGCATGTTCATAAATGATGTTTATGCGGTAAGTTCTGTTCGTATGGATTAATTAACCCTTCTAAGATATCAGGCGAATTCATAATCATGACTTGACTTTTGTTCTGTTTAGGTTCTCAGTGATCCCATGCAGCGAATGGTTTATGATGAAATTCATGGATATGCTTTGACCGCAATCAATCCTTTTTTTGACGATTCGAGCCCAAAAGATCATGCATTTGTAGATGAGTTTAGCTGTATAGGTATGTTAAGAGTTCTCAACTTGACTTTACCTATGATCTTTAAGTGCAAAAATGTGCATATTACAGCTCTATCTTGTGTTTGCTTAGGTTGCAAGAATTGTGCCAATGTTTGCTCCGATGTATTTGCCATAGAGGAAGACTTCGGAAGAGCGAGAGCTTATAGCCAGTCAGGAAATCGTGACTTAGTTCAACAAGCAATTGATACCTGGTAAGTTTTACCTTTTTGTAGCATCTTGGAAGGAAAACAATAACAAGTTCACGTTTGATCTGTTTTTCTTTTTAATAATTTTATAACAAGTTCACTTTGGAACACTGTAGAGATAACTGATACATTTTTATTTCAGCCCAGTTGATTGCATTCATTGGACTTCTGCTGCTCAGTTGTCGCTTCTAGAAGACGAAATGCGAAGAGTTGAAAGAGTAAATGTAGGAAAACATATCATTGATTGAAATTTCTGCCCTGTACCTACACATTTGTGGACTTAAATCTGTGTTCTTTCTTGATTGTCTTGTGTCTGTCCCTCCTTCATAGCTTGTCAGATGGTAATATATTTCTAGCCGATGTAGTTGCGTGACTAGTTTTAGACACAAGATCTGCTGACTCTTCTGTCTGCTAGTTGACAAGAATGTCTGAAATGTAGAAACAATGTCATGCAAAATTATTTCAAGTTAAAGATGTCTATCGTGATTTGATTGCATGAAATTTAGGATGTACATGGTTCTATGGAGGACTAACTTTTCAAATGTGGTTCGATTCATCAGGTTGCCTTGATGCTCTCAGGAATGGGTGGCGCATCTTTTGATGTCTTTCGGATGGTAAAACCCTTTTTTTTTTTTTTGAAAATTGTCACCTTTCATTCATTGGTCTATGATAGGGATTTAGAGCTTGATGATTAGAATTTTTTCCAACTTATTTCCTCTGATGGATCTGCTCTGTGACTGTCATGTTTTAATCCTAATTACTCTTGCTCGTGCAGGCAAGCATTAGATGGGAAAAGAGGCAAGCCAAAGTCTTGGTGAGAACCCTAACTAAACTTGTGCATGTTTCCAGCTTGTATTCATTGATTAAAGATAAAAAGAAAAAGAAATAATAATAACATCCACACCCGCTGAGGTTTAGTGTATTTACATTTGGACCTCTACGAGGTTTGCATAATTACAGAGATCTCCCCGGCCGTAAATTTTCGGAGCAACTAACTCTAAGAGGAAAGAGGGCAGGGGTTGTTCCTGTAGCTATCCTAACCTCAGGGGATGTCTAACTGTAAGGCAAAAGTCTACGGCAAAGGTGGTTCCTGTAATTAGGCAAATCTCATGATGCATAAGTGTACTTACACCAAATCTCAATCGATGTAGGTGTTATTATCTAAAAACGAATATTTAAACTTTTCAAAAACTACTGCATGGCCAACCTGGTATTGAGAAAAACATTCACTTTCTTGAATTTTCGGATTGAGCTTAAATATTGACTTTAAGCAAACAAACCTCTGAAACTATTGTGCCTGAAAAAACTTGTCCTTGTTTTTTGCAGGAACAAGCTAGAATGAGGATGGTAAAGCAGAAAGATTATGGAAAAACTCAAACTTACTGGAACAACCTCTGGGGCAAGCCCAGAGACTACCAAAATACAGGTAACAAGGAAATATTTTTTCTTTTTAACTATCTATTGCATATGTTATTTTTTTCAATACAGAAGATCTAAGGCATTTTCATCTTTCTTACATTCCAATTCTGTATACATACCTCCTAGGTAATTTGTAATTTGTCCATGTCTCAGGGTAGTTCGGTGTAATTTACCCTATTATGGTTGTAGCCTTTCTATAAATGGATATGATGCTGAACTTTTGCTGGTGGTTGCAGAGGAAGAAGTGAAAGAAAGGGCAGCCCGAGCTGCTGCAGCTGCTCGTAGATGGAGAGAATATTCTAGAAGGGGTGTCGACAAACCTCCCACCTTCAAAATCCCAGAAGCTTTATCTAACAAGGAGTAGTGGAGCATTGATCGACGACACCCCTTTGTACGCATATCTACTGTGTGTGGGTGTGTGTGGGTGTATGTATATATATATATGTATAAATCCTGGACATGCTCGATTGATTCTTGCACGTCGTGCCATCATATTTAGAACTGTATATAACATTGTAATATGCAATTAAGACAATTAGAAATGAAACAGATCATTAATTAGACTAGAACTGGAACCCTAAAGCATACTTCCTATTATTGTTCCTATAATATAGAAAGTTGTTGTGAATTCTTGCTTTTAGCGTTAATTACACTGAGATCCCCTCTTAAATGGCGTAATTACTAACAACTCTCCTCGAACTTTCATAATTGGCCACCTTTTCATTTGATTTAATCGAAAGCTCTTATTGGGGCCTAATTTATCTCTACATTTTGTTTATTTAGTTAATTTATAAGTTAATAAGCAATAAATTAATTATGTAAGTATAACACAGTGCAGCTGAATTAAATTCAAAATAAAAATCGAAACCAAACCATGTGCCATAAAGTTTTGAAATCGCGATTCTTTAGCAAATCGATGAAAACAAAAGCTTAAATAATAAGTAAAATTTTTTTTAATCTGCAACTCAACCACTATACCTATCTATCTACACACACACGCACACGCACACAAAATATATATATAAATAATAAATAATATGTATGATTTATACATGCATATACTTATAAATTATTATTATGTGGTGTGTGTATATATATATACATATATTCAAATATGCACATCATGCGCTTGTATATTAAGTCTTTTTACATCTCAAGTTACTTTTTATGAATATGAATATTCAAAAATATTTAGATACAACAATAATGTAAAGTAATTTTATTAAAAAATATTCATTTGAATCATTTTCATCCCCTCTATTCGATTCGATGAGTTACAATACCAAGTATGCTCTATTTTTCTTATCATTTACATGGAATTGCAAGTATATATTAGTAAAGTTGTGAGATAAACATTTTTTATGGCCTTGTGTGTTGTTCTTGAAAGATAAAACTATTTTTTATTTTTATTTTTTGATAATTTTACTCTGGTACGAATTCGACTGCATGAATTCAAGTGAATTATATGACGTCTGACCAGTTGTACTTATTAATTTTGTAGTAACTATATAGTTCAAAAAGTAAATATATATCAACTATCAATTGGTCTAAAAAAATAGAGTGTTAGATCTCTTAAATAACATTTAAGATTCGAATTTTAGAGTTGTGAGAATAGGATAACTAGGGTCGAAGGATCACCTCACATATTGGGTCTCCATTGTACGTGAATTCTAATTAATCGGTCAATTGGTTGAAAACTAAGTCGTTAAAATAAAATACAAAAAAGTAAATAT
The DNA here is from genome assembly GCA_026212405.1 of Petrea volubilis. Classification (NCBI taxonomy): domain Eukaryota; kingdom Viridiplantae; phylum Streptophyta; class Magnoliopsida; order Lamiales; family Verbenaceae; genus Petrea; species Petrea volubilis. Next base: position 36,989,423 of record CM047870.1, read on the forward strand.
GAATAATCAATCAAGTACTGATAAATAATATATAAAAAAATAAAAATAAAATTAGGTCCTAATAATATATTGGTCGTATAACTAATTATGTCTGACGATCTATTTTATAGAATTATTCATGCTGTTGTTTTTTATATTCTAATTTCTAAGAGCATCTCTTGCAAGTTGCAGTGCTCGTGACTAGATTATAATCAATACTTAATAGTCATACCCTTTCTTAAGTGGGACTGTAAAGATTAACATTAAAAAAAGGTTAATAACTGCTCATTAATGGTCATGCCACACAGCAGATTCCTTTTGAACTTGAACTCTTTTGTTCATAATGAATTCAAACATTTTTCATGGTTGCATTTTTTTTAATATATATTTTCTCCGTCCTACAATAGGTGTGGTTAAGATTATTTTACAAGGATTAAGAAAACAGATTAAAAATATTAATTATATATTAATTTGACTAAAATACTTTCATAATTAATGAGTTATTGGGAGATTTAATTTTTAAGAATTTACAAAGGATATTAATTAAAATATAATGACATATTAGAGGAAAAAAACTAATAGTTAAGATTCTTTCTTGAAATGTGAAAAAATACATATATTATAAGACAAAAAATATCAAAAATAAAAAAATGGAACAAGCCTACTCCAAGTCAGGTTATGACGCCTGATATGATTTTTCTAACTAGAGAAAATCTAACCAACACAAAATATTCCTTTCATTAAAGCTCGTTGGGATTGGGAGTAGGCCTAACTTGATTACCACAATCTTGCTAACATGCTAGTGAAATAAGTCATACCTTTCATCAGACTAACCAGTATATTCAAGTTACCGCCAATCCATAATATCTTAAATAATTAATAGGCTCTATGCTTTCTGTAAAATAAGAAGCTATATATTTAAGATAAATACAATAAACTCAACCAGTAAACCACGGTAATGCTAGTTTCTTGATTACTTCGAACATACTGGTACGATGTAACGTGCACACATCTACTTTGATTGTCCGAAATTTATTGCTCGTGTTTTGTTTTTAAAAGAACAGTCTAACAAAAGGTTTTATTTCAGTCTCACAAATGGAAATTTGTTTTGCAAAAGTTCCATCTCTATTAAATTAACAACATTCTATAAGGGTGTTTTCCATTTTTGCTTAAAATAAAATAAATTGAAAATTGGAAACACCTTTTAAAATATTGTTTTCAACTTTTAGTCATTTTATTAAAATTTAACCACTATTCATTTTTATTAAACTTTTTTTTTATAATTTTGATTTTTTTTACAATAAAAGTGTTTGCAAACACCATAAGTATACATTCTAGTCACTATTTTCATAATAAGGACTTTATATAGTCTATAAAGACATAAAGGTTTATATATATATATATATATATATTCTAATTCTCAGAGGGAATTTTATGTCAAGTCAATTAGTTAATTATTCTCATAATTTAGAGAAGGTGAATGAGAGGGTATATGGCTTTTCAAGAAAAATGCTCTTCCAGTTCAGCGTATCAATTGATTTGATGCGCGATCTTTAATTAGCATCTTTACCAATCTCAATACAACTTATCATAAAAATAAATAAATAAACAAATAAAAGAATCTCAATACACTGAAAATAAGGATTTAAATGGATGCTAAATGCATCGAAAATATCGTTTCACATCCATATTTATTTAATTTTATTTGATAGCGGTATGAATACGGATATTGATGGGTATCTAAAATCAATATCCATATTCGTATTTGTCGAATATCGGATATATCCATATTCGGTTGCAATTTTTTAAATTTAAATTCAATGATAAATATTTGAATATTCGAATCCGATTATGAATATTCCAGTATATTATTTAATTGTAAATACTTGATATTCAATTGTAATTAATTGAATATTGAAATTTGTGTATGCAATTTAGTCATTTTTTTATTTATAATTTGTGTATCATATTTTTTTTGTTAATAACACTTAAAGTCCATAAATGTTTGTTTATTTATTCTTTTTATATTTGTTTTAGGTATAAAGATAGGATATCCATTAAAAAAATTCATTCATTTTATTTGAGTTAACAACTTATTATTTATCATTCACATAATATGAACTACCTATTTTTTATTTCTACACATGTTATAATATATGAAATATAATGCATATGATTTGACATGCCTAGTGCTACTTCTTCTCGCCACATCAGCAGAGGTGGGCTAGTCTAGATCCCATATGGGGCAACAACACCCTCAACCTGATATGCTGCCCTTGAAGGAGGTTTTAAACCCGGATATCCTCGATCATGGGGTTGTAATCCACAAAGCTCACTAAGAGTGAGAACCGATGCCCTCGAAGTGATTCAAGGTCCTCGAGAGTATGTCCGTGTAAAGAGTGGACCTCAAAGTGCAAGGCACGAGAAGGAAGATACCTTCCCCCAAGCTTATCCCAAGTTTGGGACTAAAAAGCCACGAGGGACACCTGGAATCCACGAGGTCTCATGGGTTGGCCCCGCGGCACTAAGACACGGGTGGCTTAAAGGCTTGAGGGGTTCTCGAACGCAATTGTGACGAAGGCGCAAACCCTATACTCAGCATTCGCCAAGCTCATCGGCCAACGGGAAAAACCCAGTTGGCAACTGGTGACAAGCCTTGTATCCACTGCCACCTAATGCGCCCCTATGACACATGAGTTCATCCCATCAATCTTTAACGCATTAAATGCCCAATTATAAATACAATCCTTGATCATAAATGCCCAAAATACACATTAAATGCTAATTTGACCCCTCATTAATAAGGAGGTATAGTCAGCCGGTATTTAAGAGTTCAAAATGGGACAAAAAACAACATCGTCCACCTGTACCTCACGTGCCAGGAGGGCTGACCAATCCCATCATCCACGTCACATCAGGGGAGATCTCATATAAATGGCAAAAGGCTCTTCCGTAAAGAGGTAACAAATCATTCTTCTTTTGAATCATCTTACTTGTAAAACAAGAACATCATATTCACTTTTCATCATCTTCTTCATTCTATCCTCAACTGACTTGAGCGTCGGAGAGCCTACACTGGGGCAAAATCGACTAGTCTCGCGTGCGTTCCTCCCTCTTTGACAAGTGGGCCACCAACATAATCATCCAAAGCGAGTCAGACTCCAACACGTGGTCAGACCAAAAAACGAAAGCATTATGATTATTAAAAATATAATTTTTAAAAACTATTAACAATAAATGAATTTTACTAAATTATATCAAAAACCATTGATTAATTTTAAAAATAAAACATTATTAAAAGCACATACAAATTTTAGTATACATATTAGTTATTTTTTTCCAAACATTATTTATCTGAAATAATTAATTGATACAACTAAATTATAAATTATTGAATATATAAATAGGTATGTATTCAGAATGAATATTAAATAGATTGGATATCAAATTATTATATACGTATTTATTTATAATCGTATATTTATAATTAAATACAGATAATATTTTCTTTAAACGAATACAAATATTTTATTATATAAACAAATATAAATACAAACAATAATCGAATTTTTGATTATTCATTTATAGCCACCATGGTAAAGTTAACTTTTCCTGCACAACCAAAAGCCATATGAACTGGAGTTTATTTATTTATTTATTTTTGTAGTTCACGCTTTTCAATACGAACGTTACTAAAAGTGAGTCATTTTGACCGACATCTTCATAGACCAAAAATTCAAATTTCAAATCCTTATATGAGCTGCCATTTGGCCTCGTATATACACCAATGACCAAACGTTTCTCTTGGTTTTCCTAGCTTTTCTTGCCTAGCCGTGCTCTTACACTCGATTAAAATAGAAAAATTCTAATTCAAACCCGACTTAACTGAATTCAATTAAAATTTATAGCAAATGATATATATGTTATATAACTGATTTGTATTCTCTGTATAATTATATATTTATTACATGATAAATATAACTCTAAGTTTAAAATAAAACCTCTTGATTAAAATATTGACTTTTGTGTCTTCAATTAAAACAAATTTGATTAGTAAAATGAGTAACCAAATATATATGTGCACTTATACAAGAAAATATAAAAGGGATTTAAAAATATTTAGAAAGGGCAAAAAAAAAAAAAAATGAAAAAGGAGGCAAAAAAACTATGGAGAGATATGGGAGTCGTAAATGGCCATGAAGACATACAAGATACATTATCATCTTTTTGCTAGCATGAATACGATATCGCTTGTTATCTTCTTCTACATTTACAAACCGTTCACCAATTCAAAAGATAGATCTATATATTTTCCTAACAATTAAGCAAGCAACCAAAAAGAAGAGGCCAGATATTGATAAATATCATGATCTAATTAACAGTAGAAGCCACAGTGTGAGCCCATGACCTGAGATGATGTTTCAACTCCAATTCATTCCCAAAAACTGGAATTCTCCAATCCGTCAACGAATTAACATTCTTATTAATCTTTACATCATCATCATCTTCCAAACAATCCCATGCCTCCGACAGATAAGGCCTCGAAACCTCAGACGACGAACACGCCGCCTTGTCCGAATCCTGGACATCATCACTTTTACCCAGTCTCTGCAGGCCCGGGATTATCGAAACCAGCGTCGAGTTCTTGTCCTCATCCGAGAACACAAATCCCAGATCCATAAACCCTTTTAGCTCCTCGAATTCAAGATCCGACAGGCTTCTGCTGCCCGTGCTCTTCCTCGTCCTCGTCCTCGTCTGTCTGTTTCTCTCAGGTTTACGCTTTACTGTGTGAGAGAGAGACACACAAGGATTAATATTGTCTGCGTTCTTTGTGTGGGTGCTGTTCGTAATAATCTCACACTCCAGAGAATCCTGGGAAGTACTCTCCGACATTTCTTTACCGGAGAGTATTGTCTGAAGCTGAGGCCCCAAGACTGACGTCGGAGACGGGGAACTATTGTTATCATTATCACCATTACCGCCACTAGAGGTGTAGTGGTGGTCCAGCTTGGAGCTTAGAAACTGGTCACTGTGAGATTTCCTCATCAGGGTTGTGATCCTTTGCAGCTTCGGCTCACAAATAACACCTTGGTCTTGCACTTGATGATCAAGGTCGTCAACTGGGCTTGGAACTAATGGGGTTTTTGCTGTGAATACCCCATATTCGAACCAGTAAGAATCGAAGAGATTTAAGATTATTGTTTCGTCAGCTGGCATTTTTTTTTTCTTTTTTTTTTTTTCGTCGGCAGCTGATGAAATTTGTGTGAGATTGTTTGGCATGTGAAGAATGGTGAGGCACGCCAGATTATATAGTATTAGCGGGTTGGGGGCGGGGGGTCATGACACTATTGAGTATTGACCCTCGATAATTTCTATATTGGAATACTTACGTGGGAGATTGTGTAGATTAATGTGACACGGTTTATCTTTTTCTTAATTTTTAATATGTGGAGGATAATATTTTATTCTGCCGGCTTTGAATTTTTTTTTTTTTAATGTTTTTTGAAGAGGAATGGACTTTATAGTGTCCGAAATTAAGCCACATAATGTGGGAGCAGCGGCCAGTGTGGGCTTTGCTAAGATAGCATTAAAAATTTAATAATGTTCAAATTTAGACTATATATAGTTCTTTAAAGTAATTCATATTTGAATTAAATTGATTACTATGTGTGCAATGTACTAGTTTACGAATGTAATTGACACGTACACCAGAACTACATTTGTATATTACTTTAGTATCATATTTATATATCTGTTGTGACACATCGTAAAAATTTGAACTATAATACACTCACCATAATACTATCAAAGGGAAAATTCTTACTTGCACCGAATTTGGTTACATCAAGACTAATTACATGGCGAGTGTTTTACACTTGTCATGTGATTGGTGTACAGTTTAAGGAAAGTGACCAATTACTTAACAAGTGTATTAACATTTGCTATATGATTGGTTGGGTGTGACCAAATCGGGTCTGTGCAAGAATTTTCCCACTATAAAGTATCAAAAAAGACTATCGCTACACGCAAATAAATGACACTTTAATTAGTGTCACTAAAAGTGAATTTGGTTTGACATATAGTAGCTAAAGTGTTATATATTTGAGTCTCACAAAAGATATATTTAATTTCAAATTTGAGGCACTTTTATGAAAATGTCACGATAAATACAAAATTAAGATATTTTTTAAAAGTGTTATGTCATATATGTCAAATTAGAATATTTCTTTTTAATAGTGATTTAAGAATTTTTAGAATGTAATAAAGTGAACCTTTTGATATTGAATGATTAAAACAAAATGGGTTTAGCGCCACTCCTAACCACACTGATCAAATTTGGTTTCAAGTGTAAAATAGTTTGAACTAAAGCTTTGTTCAACGCTATTTAGAAAAACGCATGCAATTTCTAACTTTTTAATAATTAATATTTAGTAGTCAAACTCTGAGATAATGCAAAAAAATAAACATATAAATCATATAATTAATTAAGCTTGGTCGGAGGATGGAATGAGAATATTCAATCTTTTGGATTTTATTCCGTATATGATTTTACTTATATTATGAAGGTTTTGATTGGTAAAATATTTTTAATTGTAAAAATAAAATATTGATTAATAAAGAGTGTAAAGTTTATAGCATTTTATATTTTTAGGGAAAAAGAAAATGAGATTTGTTTGGACTGAATTAAAAAAAAAAAAAAAGAATAGCAATTATACTACATTATTCTGATTGAAGGGCTTTCTGGTAAATTCGTATTAGTCCCTTGATTCTTCTTGTGCCAATAATTGGCATGGGAGATGGGTCCCGTTGCTATGAGTAAAAGTTGACGAATGGGATTTGAACATAGTTGCGTAATATCCACGCCTCAGGCAACACACTATCAAACTCTAACTAATTGATGGCCCACATTTATACCCCCCTCTCTTTTTATCTTTTTTCCCCCCACCAATATGTTGATTAAAATAGAGGGTCACAATTTTCATATGTTGATTATTATTTGATCTGTAACTTTAGACAATTAGTGAATCATTTTACACACTATTATTCTGAAAAGGAGAGTTAACTTACATTTCAAACAATCAAATGATTATATCAAGTTACTAACAATCATCACGTTCTTTCTAACCAATTCAATGTCAAAAATTATTTACTAATGCAAAAAGGGGCAAAAAGTAACACATTTTACGAGAATAAAGTGCACGACTTATTATTATTATTATTATTATTATTATTGCCACTGTTACTACTACTATCAATATAGTGGTTTAGTTATTAGGTTTCATCATTTTTACATGTCAAATATTGAAGTTCGAACTTCAACGAAGTACGTAGAGCTTGCTAAGTATTTTGGGTATTATAAGCAAGCAATGATCGACCTAAAAAGATAAGATTTAATTCACTAATTTGTTAGTGAAATTGTGGCGATCAAATTAGATTTAGGAATTCCATATTTTGACAGCAATTAGATTTTCTATGAAAACAACATCAAATTTCTGAAGTGTCTGTTGAGTCGATGTGCCAACGAATTGATCCACGCACGTGGACCAATCCTCAAACCAAAAAACTATATATTATTATATTTTGCAAATTTCTTTACTGTATGAAAGCACGAAATACACGTGATAATATGATTAGTGTGAAAAAGTTTGTAATAACGCGTAACCCCTCATTAATTATAATTTTTAATCATATGTATAAAACTACTACGTATATACGAGTGAAGTCACACTTATAATTTTTTTAGTAATATTGTGGTCAATCTCAAATATCGACACACACACACACACACACACACTGACACTGACACACGTAGGTATTATAATATAGTAGCCAAAATCGAATTACAAATGGCAGTCACCTTTTGTGCCTGTGGGAAAGATGAAGACTACCTAAGGTCACGCGTGAAACGGTAGATTTTAACTTTTTATACTTCACAAGAAATTCGTGATGAGAGGATCAAGTATTAAGGATAACGTGATTACTAAAAAGTTTTTTTTTTTTTTTTTTTTCACTTTATCAACGTTGTTCATCATGCCATTGTACCTACTCTCATTTTTTTCACAACATTTCATTTAATCATATTAATAATTTATATAATATAAATTAAATTATTTTATTATCATAAGTTCACAATCAAATATACAAAGCAAGTTACAACATTATGATTGATGATGTCATATTCTTGTCTCACATTAGAAGGAGTACAGGAACTTGGCAAGCTTATAAATTAAAATCTTTCCATCAACTTGTGAGGCGTCTTTTCATCAAATGACAAAATCCCATTATCTCAAGGTACGGGACAATATTTCACAGAATCGTACATTCATATTCGATGACGGATTTTGGCATCATTAATGACGAGAAGAAAAAAAATAATTAAAGTAGAATAAGAAATTAGTAACATAATATAATAAATTAAGATCCACACATTTCGATAAAAAATCAAACTCAATATATGGTTTCAGTTTTTATCATTGACCTATATCTCATGGCTCACCGTACCTACTTTCTTGTAAGGCAAAATATTATTATATATGTTGAAAAATAATGTTAACACTAATTTATTAATCGAAGCAGCTTAAGAATATATTTTATTATAAACTTTATTAAAGTTACGACATTAAAAATTAGGGTAATTAAATTTACGCTTCTTAGGGTTTAGTGTAATTGTTCCCATATGTTCGTTGTTTCAAATGTTCTAATGTGAAAACTCACATCATATTCAAACTCCAAAAGATTTGGGCATGCATAAACTAATTAAGGACAAAACATTATTTAAATTAATAGTCAATATTTTTTAAAGAACAAAAATAGTCAATACTACATCAAAAACTTCATCAAATTTAAATAGGCCCAGATACTTGCTTCCCAATCACTCAGAAATTTGATTGGGCCAAGGCAAGTATTTGGGCCTATTTAATGCTTTTCCTAATTGGACTTGATTTGATACTTCCATTACAGCCCGAGCGCTGTCAATGGGTCGACTTTGGAGCACAAATGAAAAATTCGAATTAGTCCGAATTTGAATCCAATTAACTCTCTCAATATTAGGATTTAATCCGAATTATATATGATTTACATTCATTTCTAACAAAATCTGAATTCGGTCCAATAATAACTTTAAAAAATTGAAGATTTAGAATCAAGTAATTAATAAAAAAAATTAATTCGATATATATATTATATTATATTAAGTGTTGTTACTAATGTTATATACATCATGTTATTAATTTAATAAAATATATAATTAAAATTCGGGTTCGAATCTTTAATGGATAGAACTATTTAATTCCATATACGATCCACTTATTTTAGATTATCGATATTTATAATCAAATTTGATCCATTCAATATTTTAATCGATCGAACATGCTAAAATTCTGATCGGATCTGGATTAAAATCCGATCCATTGGAGGATGTTTTGGGGAAGATCAGTTTGAATGTAAGACCAACTGATCTTTGTTTGTTTGTTCGATTCTTACAAGAAGTTAGAAAATCCCGACGGTGTGACGTTATTCTTGATTAGTTAAATTTCATTACTTTCCATTAAAAAAAATTACACAAATTTTATACTTGTCCAAGGATGTACGACTTTTAAGGAATTCACTCATCATAAATTTCATATATATATATATATATATATATATATGAATATTCTATGTTGTAATAACCTTTCGATTTCTTAATTAGGTATCTGATTAAATATTAAATAATAAATATCATGACATATTAGGGGATTGATTATAAAAGATTCTCCATGACAGATAGAATATTCCAAGAGCCTTTTCACCCCAGAAGTCATCATGTGACTGCCGGAGTGAGAAGCATATTTTTTTCATGTTTCGGTGGGTGAGGGTGAAATCAAAAATTTTAAAATATTAATAGTATTTTTATTATTTAGGGAGAGGCTGGTAATATTTAAATTTAAATTTAAAAAAACATGTAAAATTAACTCGTTGTAAATTTGAGGACAGGCGACTGCATCCCAACCCCAAGTCTCTGCCACTGACAATAATAATACATAACAATATAAAAATCGTCATATTGTTGACAACAAAATAGTAATACCGGTATATATCACTTTAACATGATATAACAGTTCGTATAACCGTATAATCGTCATTTTCGTTCCCGCAAATTAATAAAAATCGACCAGCATTGGGTTTTAAATGGAGCATGACCGACGTTATTTATTCTTTTTTTCTCTCTCTCTCTCTCTCAATATTTAACTGTATTCAGGATAAATAATTTTATAAGAAAGTGTATCTTCTAGTAAATCATTTATTGAGTAAGCTCTTCATAACTCCAATGGTTCAATTCCTAAACCAATTGTAAGCTGCAATATTTTTTTTACAGAGAGAAAAAAAGTTTGTAACCATCGAATAATACAAGTAATTCGTTCGTGAAGTCTTAATGATTTACATGACCTTAGTGGACAATTTGAAAAAAAAAGCACAATAACTAATATAATGGTACGTAATATGCATAACTAATCCCAATGGATGTCACTTTGTTTCATGAGTAACATACACATACACACATATACACGCACACACACAGTAGTGTGTGTGTGTATGTGCGTACATATATATACACATGTGTGTGTGTGTGTGTGTGAAATTACTGATAGATAAGATACACCCTTGCTAATCTTAGAGCACAATGCGGAGCAAGAAGCGGTGGGTTTTGACCATTGCCCATAGAATTATTGATTCTTGATTAATTTACAAATCAACTAACATATGATTAACAAATAATGATTCATCGATTGATGTGTTATTTATCTAATTATTCTAATAAAATTGATTATTTAGTTTTAGTTCAATAGATTATCACTCTGGCATCTGATTTGTCTGTCCTATTATTTAATTTTTTTTTCCTTGGATAAAAATAATGATAGCGTGAGAATCTCTACTTGAGATCATTAATTTGGTAGGTGTGCATAAAGCATTAAATATGTAATGTGTTTTCATCATTACTCATTAGTTTGTCACAAAGGATAAAAAAAAAACTTCATTATTCAAAAATGTTTTCTCTGTTTCTCAAAAAGATTCCCGGTTTAGCTAATTTTAAGATTTAGTTACCTTTTGTACAATTGTACTTTGTTTGTTTCAAAAAGGTTTAGTAATTAGGTCTGTATTTTTATATCAAAATATAAAGTACATCGGTCTCGATTGTATCTCGGGTCCGATTCTAATATGTGTGTTTTTCTTCCTTTGTAACATAGTTTAATTTTTTTTTATTGCATGTATTAGTTTGATTCTTTGTATTATTTGATGATTCTTATATTGAATGACGGTTGATTATCGATGATATAACAATGATATTTGATATGGAAAGTATTCTCTCACAAAAAGAACCAATTCGAATTGTGCGAGTTTTTTTTTTCTTTGGATAGAAAATCGAGCGAGTGAACAACAAAATTTTATACATACAATAAAATGTTATTTTAAATAGTTAAGGGGAGTGGGGTATCTTTTTATTTAGTTAAAGGGGGCTTCTTAGAGATTTTGAACTCAATGGATCGTGGTAAAATGCAATCAATCCTATTTCTATATCTTAAAATTGCGGGCTATTTAAATGAGAAAAATAAAGAATGAAATCGAGGATCCAGAGTGATACTTTCCATCAATGTCGTGGTTTTTTTTTTTTTTTTTATATAATCATCTCGAAATACCTTATAGATGTCAACCGAAAAACACCCCCGCACACACGCACACACTCACTCAAAGGGGAAGGGGTAGAGGAAAAGAGGGTTCAAACTCAAGACCTCCCTGATACCACTTTCGAACAATCATCACTCGACTCTGAGCCCAATAGCAATGTCATGGATTTTAATTTTGTTTAGGTTGTATCTAGACAAAGTCGTGATTTTAATTGAAGAAAACATTTGAAAAGATTTCTTGTTATTGAATTTTAAATCCTTAACTATAAAATTCAAATTTACTGACATATTAAGTTTCATTTGGATTTGGAACAAGAACATCAAATGGTTCCCTATTTTGTGGATTTACAATGATGAACGTATGTTGAGAATAACTTTCTGCTTAATTATCTCTTCAATTTTCTGCACATATTTTCTTGCTCATATTGGCTTAGAAAACCCAAAAAAAATAAGGACATGATGTACTACATATTTCAAAAAAGACATTAAACAAAACCGCATATGAGATAGGAGCTTGCCGTTATATATAATTTGCGAAACTGTCCAAAAATTATGATCGATTGGGTTCGCGCAAGTCAATTCTGAACTAAAATTTTACATGTAAAAATTGAAAAAAAAATATCAAAATGACATTAGATACCTTCTCGTGGGAATTGAAAAAATCGTGTGATCTAATATTGTGTTTGGTTCTAGGATTTTAGGAGGGAAAGGAAAAGAAAATAGGAAGAAAAAGTATTTTCTAATGTTTGGTTATTAGAGAAAAAGAAAGGAAATGATAAGGAAAGGAAAATAGAAAGAAAATATAGTATAAATTGAGAAAAATTATGTTCCTTCCAATTAGGTGAGGAAAATGAAGGAAAATTTATATTACTCTCTCTAGCACTCTCTCATTTTTCAAGTTCTCATCTCATTTGTTGCTCAAACTAATTTATTATTTGAATATATTTCATATAAATCTTTTTTTTTATGCAATTAATTGATTATTTGAATTTTTTTTGGGATGTATTTTTACATTTTCCTTTAATTTATAATAATAACCAAACAAAATAGAAAACAATTCTCTAAAAAAAATATTTTCTTATTATTTTCTTTAACAACCAAACAAAATAAATAATTTTAAAATTCTTATAGTTTCTTTTTTTTTCTTTAACATTTTTCTTTTCTCCTAAAATCTTAGAACCAAATAAAGTCTAAGGGAAAACTCGAGCGGACAATTTATTTATTTAATAGTTTCTGAGGAAAGTTGACTTTTAGAGTGGTACAAGATGAAGTTGCATATTTATTGCAATATTATTATTTAAATTTGCATGACGTTGGTTAATGTCAAGGAAAACAGTACTTATATGTAAAAGTTGTGGAAATTTCAAATGATTTGAAATGCAACCACGATACGTTTTTAGTAATTAATTTGCTATTCTTACAGCCACTGCATTTAATATATATATATATATATATGTATATATATATCACTTTTAGGGTTTGTTTTGTTTGAATTGTTTCTAGAATTAAAATTATTTTAAAAAAATTAAAAATGAAACAATTGTTCTAGATTAATAAGTTTCCATATATTATTTGTGTGATTGACTAATGCTCACTAGTTTTCTTTCTTTGGAATACTATTACAGTCGATTTGGACATGGAGAATTTTTCTAAAAAAACAAACAAAAAAAAAAGATATTAAGCTAGCTTTTCCATTTTGAACCTCATGCATATTAAATTAAGTTATTTAATTCGTAGGGCATTTATTACATGAAAACTACTTTTTTGACTAAGTCCATTATCGCTGAAAATTGGGGGTTAGGAATTAGGATTCGGTAGGAATGTGCACATACCTATGTTCCATAATTACACCAAGTGGATAAGTCGCGTACAAAGATTAATGCTATTTTTCCCCAAAAAGAGAGAGAAACTAAGATAGCTACTCTTAATAGAGTATGTCTTTTGATTTGATTCTCCCATCGAAACATGTAGATTTTTATTTTATTTAATTTTGTATTATTTTGTTCAGTTTTAAGAAAAAATTACACTTATTATTCCTGAGGTTTGATCAATTTACGAAAAATTTCTCTATTTTTTTAAAAATTATCAAAAATTCCCTAAGGTTCTATCCATATTACAAATTTATTTCAATTTTCGAAAATACCCCTTCCCTTTTTTTGGGTGATTTACACTGACCACCCTGAGATTAGGTTAATTTACGAGAAATCCCTTGTAGTTTCAAAAATGACCAAAACCCCCCTGAGGTTATACCAATATTATAACTAGCACCTACTTAGGTTGACTTCTCAACAATATTAATTTTTTTTCCCTCTAAAATATTGCTATCATAAAATTTTCATGTAATAGATTTTAAAAAAAATGTGATTACGTATTCAAATAAATATTCTGAATTCAATGTTATGAATTTATACTAAATATACATAATATGTGATAAATTTATATTTGAGAAAGATATAATTATATGCATTGTATATATCCATAATGTAAAATGAGAAATATAAACATTGATTGAAATAAAAAAATTGAAATTAAATAATGCACTTGAAAACTTTATTTAGCTTGAGGACTCTAACTCATTTCTCTTAAAATTTATTCCGTATTAACGATAATATGGCATACTTGATATGTTGGTAGATACTTTTAATGTATTAAATTCAGAATATTTATTTGAATAAATAATCACATTTTTTTTAAATCTATTATATGAAAATTTTATGATAATAATATTACAGAGGGAAAAAAAAAAGAATTAATATTATTGATAAGTCAACCTAAGTAGGTGCTAGTTGTAATATTGGTATAACCTCAGGGGGTTTTGGTAATTTTTGAAACCGTAGGGGGTTTCTCGTAAATTAACCTAATCTCGGGGTGGTCCGTATAAATCACCCAAAAAGAGGAAAGGGGTATTTTCAAAAATTAAAATAAGTTTGTAATATTGATATAACCTTAGGGGATTTTTGGTAATTTTTTAAAAAATAAGGGATTTTTTGTAAATTGACCAAACCTCAGGGGTGGTCAGTGTAATTCGCCATAATTTTAATGTAGTAGTTATGTGTTAATTTATCAAATTTATTAATATTAATAGATATTTGATGATATAATTGATTGTAGTTGACATTCATATAATGAAATTTTAATTAATTTATTAAAAAAAAAAGAGTATCACGTGGTTTCTAAAATATACGTACATATATACCTAACCTTAGTGATTTAATTCGTCAAACTAAAATGATGAAATTATAATTAAATACATATTCATTACTAGATCATCTGACACAATATATCGTTTATTATACAATATACACTGGAAGAAAATACGTAGAAGAAAAATTAGATTTTCGATAAAGTGAAATTCATAATAAGATTGAGAATTCAAAACTATGAAATTTTCGGTTTAAATCTCACCAGGGTACCGATTTTTCTCTGTCCATCTTTATAATAGTGGTGAGTAATTATAAAATATAATTTTATATTAATAATAAGGATTAATTACATTTATTACTTCTCTAAAGATGCGAAATTACAGTTGATCCCCAAAAAAATTTCAATTTTACCAACTCATACCCTAATAAATTTCAAAATTATAAATACCCCTTTGGTCAGCCGGTTCCCGATCATATTCTATTGACGCCATCAAAATTTTTTATGAAATTTCAAAAATACATTTATCGTTCCCGTTCCAAAATTTTTTAAAATTGGAAACTATAGGGGCAAAACCGAAAGTTCAGACAAATATGACCGGGACTCGGATGACCATGAGGTATTTGTAATTTGAAAATTCTTTAGGGTATGAGTTGGTAATATTGAAAATTTTTTGGAGACCAACTATAGTTTCGTATCTTTAGAGGAGTAGTAGATGTAATTAGCCCTAAGAATAAACTAATTGATCATCACTATAATTATATATATAAAAAAGACGAAAGCATTTAATTACTAGAAAAATTGTAAATTTTATTAACATGAGAATGATGATAAATCTAAGGTAAATAAATAATTCCTATGAATGCAGAAATATATAACAACTCTTCGCTTTGTGGGCATTCCACAACTCATTCTTTTTTCTTGTTGCTTACAATTTTTTTTTTAAATTCTTTTTATGATATAATTTTTATTATTATTATTATGAATGAAGCAATTAATCGTACTTTTGTTGAATTATTTATCTTAAGTTAGTTATATCATTTTATTTTTTTAATAATAATTGGTATAATCCTTTTGCCGTCCATTATAATACGAACAAAATGGTATTTGCTTAATTACATTCATCTTTTCGTGGGGCCAACTACGACTATTGTGTATATTAATTAAAAGTTTGATATGATGTTGCTTCATCTATATATATATATATATATATATATATATATATTTTGGGTCATTTAGTTGCCCCTACAAGATTTTAATTTTAATTAGGACTTGAAATCATATAATACTAAAGGATCTAATAATGTAACACCAACAGTTGAAAAAAGAAGTATATCTAAAAATCCAAAATCAATTATGTTTTTCAATAGAAAACGATCTATTATATTTCGTTTAATTAAAGTAATAGTTCCAAATTAAAAATGAACTATTACATTAATTATTGTCAATTTTCGTATGCAAAACTACTCATACTTTTAACCAAACACTCAACTACACACACACACACACACAATACGACGATATATCAATTTTTGCATATGAATACAATAAATTTCATAGATAAAATAAAATAAAGGCCTAGTTGTTGGAAGCTTCAGCGATGCTAGCTGTCATTAATGTACTCCATAATTGAATTCCCGAGTCTTAATTAAACAAATGCACTTTAATCGAAAGTCATCTATTAGCTCAATTATTCATACTCCCAAAATATATTTCTTACACATTTATATTATTATTATTTCCGACCATCTTATAATTGTTTTTCAATGTTGTGCACATATAAAAAATGGACCAGTTGATATGACATAATATCGCTGACAAACCTATAATTATATATATATATATATATATATATATATTACACGACGACTCGACGAGTGATGGGCCTCCCAAAAAAATAAATAAAAATCTAGAAGAACTAATTAATGCTACAAGAATGTGTCAAATTAAAAATATAGTAAGTTGAATTGGCTTGCACGTCGTAAATAAATTAGTCCCCATTGCCAATCTGTCAACGTGACTTGTATCATTTTAAAATCCAAACTGCACAAATTCCACCATCTCTTCCCCCACCTTCACAACTCTCTCCGGCAACACCCCCCCAAGGCAACTGATATATACATACACATGCATACAAAAACCCCCATGAAAAAGTGACTTTTCATAAGTTAGCTAGAGGGCTACCACCCATATACATACAATATATACACTTGTGTACATATATATATACAGAGAGGGGGAGAATTTTCAAGAGAGGGATAGAAATGGAGAATAGATTTGATCATGAACATGACGAGGATTCGACTACTACTCCTCCAGAAAATACAGCTGATTCGCCGTTGTCCGGCGATGAGGCAGCTGAAGATCAAGCATATGCCCCTTCAAATAAAAAAAGGTTCGATTTTTTCACAATTAGTATTAATTATGGATTTTTCATGGGTGTGAAAGGGAGAAAAAAGTTATTGAAAATCATGTGGTATATAAATATCTGCGTGTAATTACTGTTAATGAAATACAAAGATGTTAGCTGATTTACAATAACTTGGATAATTTTATTTTTATTTTAATTTTATGAGATAACTTTTGAAATTGAGTTAAATTTAAGTCCCGACGAATGATATTGTTGCAGTAGGAGAGGTGCACAGAAGAAGGTAGTGACGGTGCCGATTGGCGACGGCGACGGTTACCGGAGTAAAGGAGAGGTGTATCCGCCGCCGGATTCTTGGTCGTGGCGGAAATACGGCCAAAAGCCGATTAAGGGCTCGCCTTATCCCAGGTAATTAAATTAATTACTTTTTTAAAAAAAAATATAAAATTAATCATGATTTTTTAATTGAAAATTAATATTAAGTTATAATTTGTTGTAAGATTTTTAAGAAATTGATGATCATGGCGATGGGGATGGGATTATTAAATTGATTAATTCTTGTGGATGCCGCCGGGGAGGGGAGGGGAGTAGGTGGCTGTTCTTGTTAACTTTTGTCAAAGGAATAGATTATTATTAGAGGCGGCTGTGGCCCGAAATCACATTCATTGAATTATTGAATATGGATTATGGGGGAGTGGTTGAAATTTATAAGTAATCTTGGGATCATCCTCACACGCTTTGCCATGGGTTTGTTTCCCACGCTCTTGGGAGTGGATTTGATTACTTGTCCGCCGGTTCGGATTTTTTTTTTTTTTTTTTTGTAACATTTTCGTGTTATATTTTTTTTATTATATTTATCAATACACAATCACGTGTATTATGAATCATATAGATTATGAAGGAGAGCTCTTTCTTAATTTCAATCACTCACAATATATACGGTGCGTATTGGTGAGTGTCATTACAAGAATATATTCTCTTTCAATGACAAATCAATCCATATCAATTTAGTTTTTCTGACAAATTTTATTTATAACAAATACATTAGTAAATATCTTATCATTTATTTTTGTTAATTTTATTTACATTGAATTATATTAACAACATAAGAGAAATAGCTTAATGTGTGACAATTTCTTTGTCACGAATTTTTCATTAGACAATGCATTGTTTTCGCATGGTATGTAATAAAAAAACACTTTACACGAAAAATGTTAGGTTCCAAATTGCTCGCATTTCCCTAAAAATCATATATAACATAATTTGTATAACATTTTTCTATTTTATACATCAATACACAATATGTGTGGAGTTAGACCGTTGAGATATGGAAAAAGTGACATTAAAAATTAAAAAATATATATATTTTTCTATCAGAATTACACACTTATGTTAATATGATGTGTTAATAAATGTTAACAAAAGAGTATACACAACATATTACAAATTGTGAACGGAGAGTCAAGCAAAACACCAAGCTACTTCATAGTATAAGTTTATTTCTAGATTTTCAATCTTGATTTTAACATTTTATCTCACAATTTTTTGTTGATTTATATTGGAGTGAATGAAGTTATGGTATACCAACTGCAATTATTCGTACTCCATTAAATTTTTTATTTCACTATTTTATTTTATTTTTGTGTGTTTGTGTGTGTAAAATATGTACTAGCTAGTATGAAATTCGTTAAGAATTGGAGGTCAGGATTCCTTTCGCCAAATATTTGTTCGTAAGGATTAATGATCTATATTTGCCAATTACTTAGGATAATCGAACATTTGGTATTTAAAAAATTTCATCTCTCTTGTCTCAAAATTGCTTGCCGACAATTGCACCAACTTTCAAGCCAAAGCAAACATGTGGTATATAGATTTTTTTTTTTAAAAAAAAGCATTATTTAGTTATATGGCTTTATCTCAAATATCCCTTTTTCTAATTAGTTAATTTTAATCAAATTTTATCTAGATAAAAGACAGATCGGATCCTCTACTGCACAATGGTACATCTCTTCCTTCATTCATTAATACACGCTACGTGTATTGGTGAGTAGTTGAAATAAAGAAAGAGAATATTTAAAAAAAATTTCATATCATAAATTTTTCTCTTTTCTTATTTCAAGCGCGTGTATTGATGAGTGAAGGAGGAAATGTAGAACCGTTATGTAGTAGAGGATCCGAATTGGATAAAAAAAATCCCAAATGTACGTGTACTCAGTTCGGATCGTCTGCTATAAAACAGTATATCTCTTTCTGTACTCATTAATATACGTCACGTGTATTGGTGAGTGGCTGAGACAAATAGAAAAAATTTTGAAGATTCTATTTCATATCTCAACCGCTCATGAATAAATGTGATGTATATTTATGAATGTAGGAAGAGATATAACATTATTTTATAGTGGATAATCCAAACTTACGTGTACTACGGATTCCTGCTATAGTTGAGAATATCCAAATCACAAAAAGATATGTTGCACTACGTTTATGAACTGTAGAATGTTATCTTTTTCACACAACTTTAATCGATATTGGCTAGATATGACAATTATCGCATGTTTTAATAATGGGCCTTTGTCACCATCCAAAGAAAAAATAACAAAAAACTTACAATAATGGGGCCTCCTATAGTCCTATCTAAAATTGTTTATTGGATGTGTGTTTTTTGCGTGGCAGGGGGTATTATAGGTGTAGCAGCTCCAAAGGGTGCCCGGCTAGAAAACAAGTTGAGCGAAGCCGCCTTGACCCCACCACCCTACTCATCACCTACTCTTGTGACCACACCCACCCACTCCCCGCCACCACCAAAAACCACCACAACCACCACCATCCACCGGCAGTGGTGGCCAAGTCGGCCTCATCCCCTTCATCCTCCTCCTGCGCCACCACGGCCACGGCCACGGCCGATCCTCCGGAGAAATGTGCCGCCTTCGCCGGCCAGCCGGACATCAAGCCAGCCTTCGAGGAGCTGCCGGGTGAGTTCGGCTGGCTGTGCGAAGTGGGGTCCACGATGATGGACGGGACCACCCTCGTGGGCCCCAGTTGGGCGCATGCTGACGTGGAGGTGTTCATGCCTATTGGAGAGGAGGACAAGCTACTTTTCGGCGACCTCGGGGACTTGCCGGAGTCCTCGGTGGTTTTTCGGCGGTGTGGAGCGGAGACACCGTGTTGCGGCGGCACGGGATGAGATGGTCCTTGGGCACATGATAGTTTCAAACCTGAATAACATTAATAAGATTAATATCGGTGCTTAATTGCCACAAAATGCTGAAAAATAGTTGAGTTTACACTATTGTTATTTTGTCAACGTTTCTTCTTTTTACTGTAAAGATTTCCAGGGAAATGCTTTTTTTTTCCCATTCTTTTTAGCAAAATTTGACTCGGGTTTGTTCGATGGTTTTCTGTGGGTTTCACCCCTATATTATTAAACAAATCATGACGATGAATTTAACTTAAAAAAACATGTCTTTTCTTTCTTTTGTTTTTTTTTTGAACTTTTTGACAAGATCAAGTCTTGTTATGACAGTGAAATTTTTGCCCACAATAGATTCGAATACATTAGTTACATAACGAATATTTTATACTTGTTATATAATTAGTGTATGGTGTAGGAAGAGTGATCAATTACATAAAAAGTATATTAAAATTTACTATATAATTGATTAAATTCGACCAAGTCAAATTTGGGTACAAAATTTCCGTTATGACAAACAATCAGTAAGATACTTTGCTTTCTCCCATTTACAAGTATATACTTGTATATTAATATATTAAAACCTTTATCATTTTAGAATTTAAAATAAAATAGGCAAGTGTGCATATTTTCTACAAAAGATAATAAAACAAAGTATTAAATGTGCAAATCATACAAATGGTCATTAAAGTTTATACTTAAAAAAATCATTTTAGTCCCTAATTTTTAAATTACAACATTTTAAAATGTTTCACTTTAGTCTTTCAGTCTGTTCTTTGGGGTGTAAAATTATCAATTCAAGTTTAAATTCAGTGCGCTCCTTTAAATTTTATATTTTTTTTCCACTTTAAACTTTGAAATTTTATTTTTTGAAAATTAATTTTCAATACTTGTAGGTATAATACTATACACTGCCACTAGTGTTTGCAATTACTCTGCTTTTGTTACAAAAGGTCAAGAATTAAGTTTTCTAACTTTGCTAAAGTCAAAAGGATATTGAGAAACGTACTCCATAATTATTGCAACCTACTTTTGTAGGAGTTTAGAATTAGGTATTTTATACATTTCTATATTATGACTTAAGATATTTTTGCTCATAAAAATATGTGGTATGTTGTGATTTTATAATTTTTTGTTGACAAATTATTCTTAGGTCCTTAAGAATTTTTTTAACTAGGGTTTTAAAATTGCAAAAACTAACAATATTGTGAGTGTAGCTAAATGTAAATAATATTTTCTAATAAGAAAATAGAAATTATAAAAACACAACTTATCTACTATATGATAAATTTAATTTTGATCCCTTTTATAGGTAGTGCGTAGTGATTACAAAACTAATAGTTGGTATGACCACTTGGTGAACACTATAGGAAAAAGACCATTTTCCGATGGAAATTTTTGGAGGAATTCTGGCAAATATTCTACCAAAAAATCTTAAAATCAGCGAAATTCAGGTGGAATTTGGTCTGCAAGAATAAACGGTGCCAGAGTTGGACATTCCGCCGGTGTCAGCCAGAATTCCGTCCAGCGAAAAACCAACAGAATATTTCATCGATTTTCCGTCGGTTTTTTTTCAATTTAATTTTAATTAAATCAGGGGAATTTTCCCCCGATTTTCCGCCTTTTTTTAAAAAATTAAATTAATTTATACCCCGATTTGCCGTTGGTTTTTTTAAAAAATTAATTTAAATCATTCCAGGGTTTTGCATCGCTTTATTTTTTTTTAATTAAATTTAATTATTCCGGGGGAATTATCCTCCGATTTTCCGCCTGTCCATTCTTTTTTAAAATTATAAATTTCATGTTTGTTGAAATATGAATATAATTTTAACATAAGCTTGCTTAAACATACAAATATGGAAGAATATTCCATACACAATTTAAATACAAAATACAAATAAACAAAGCAAATAAAAGCGTTGTTCATACTACAAATTAAAATATCTAATAACAGCTCTACTCATCATCATCAAAGTAGTCGAAGTCATTTTCATCGTCACCTCCGGCATCGATGGGATTCACATTTGGTTGTGGTGGAAATATTTGTGGAGCGGGATGTTTTTGATTGGGAGCATGAGCGATATCGCGGGACGTATTCTTGTTCCCAACCATATTAACATTATTTAAAAAAAAAAAAAGTATTGAAACCTAAACAACACAAACATTATTTAAAAAAAAAAAAGAAAGAAGAAAACGTATTCTTATTCCCAACCGTATTAACTTTCAAAATAAATCAAATATAAATAAAGGCTTTTTTTTTTGGCCTTATAAACCATCCGGTTCTGACTCATTGGCCGACTATTCTGGATCGGGTATTGTAGAAGCCCATTATGGGGCGACTCTCCCAACTTATTTGCGTCATTCACAACATCAAGATTCGAACTTTGGACTTTGTTTAAGGGATCTAACGTCTCATCCCGCTAGACCAACTGTGGTTGGTTATATAAAGGCCTTTTGAATCATATAGTTTAGATAAAAAAAAAAAAGGGATAAAATCATGTATGATCCCAAAATTTGTGGTATTTTTTTAGATTTTGATCCTTAATTGTACGATCTCATCAAAATGAGGACAATTTTTCAAAATTTTCATCAAATTTGGTCCTTTTCAGTGACGGATGTTAAACACTAACGACAAAGCACACATGCTCCTCACGTTAGTCACGTGCTCCTCATATGTGATTAACGACACAAGTTTGCCCCTCTTTTAATTTTTAACTTCTATCATTGAAAATAACCAAATTTGATGAAATTTTTAAAAAATTATCCTTATTTTGATGAGTCCATAAATTTGGGACAAAAAATTGAAAAATGCCAAAAATTTTGATTTTATCCCAAAAAAATATATGATACAATAAAATTACTATTTCAAGTGAAGGAAAATAAATTATTAATAAAAAATATACTTAAGCATGGCACAACGGAAATATAGGGGGAAAAGAAAGAATAAATAAGAAGTTGGAATCCAAAGTAAAAGAAATAATTTTAAAATGAGTTTGGTCAAATATATAAGAAAAACATTAAATTATTAGTCATTTTAGAACATTGTCTGTAAGAAAATCCAAAACATCATGATGTCATGTACGACATAAATAGAATGTCTAAAAGGAAAAGTGAATAAACAATCAAATGTAAAAAATATACGCACATATGCATCATGCACGAAAATAAATAATAAAATAAAATAAAATAATTTTTTGGAACCAAAAATTTAAAAGGAAAACCCCAAAACGTGTTTCTTAAATATAATTATTGGAGGCTTCAAAATATATTTGTTAGGACCTTGAAACATCACAACAGTCATACATAAAAATAAAATGCAAAATGAAAAAAAATGAAACAGCTACTCAACGCAAAGGGGAAAAAAAAATAGTAAATTATAAAATAACTGTACCCAAAGGAAAGAAAGTTAATAAATTTGAAAATCCTCGATCACTTTGAATTGGCCAAATTAAAGGCATTTTTGATATATGCTTATAAGGTATTTGAACTCTTTAAAATATATCTTTAAGCGTATTTAATTTTTTATCGAGTTTTTTATGAGCCGATCAATTGTAATCCGATTTGCATTAGGAATACTATATAATACGATATAAAAACCTCATTTTGGAGGTAAGTTTTTTGGCATTTCAATTGACTCTTATATATTGTCCATCTTATTCCTAAAATTAAGATGTGCGATTATTAAAAAATGGCATTCCATGAGATCAAAATCGAATTTTGTATTCTTAATACCATGTTATAAATACAAATCAAACATGCACATTTTTAAAAAAATTAAATTAAAAAAATTATCGTACCAAAATAAACACAATTATGAAATGCCAAAATATAAAACCCGCCCACTTAAGGCATTAAGCATCTTATATGCAAAAATTCATTATTAAATATGTCCTAAGTCTACACACAGAGAATATATGGAAAACACTATAACATAATCTAATTCTATATACGAGATTAATTATGAGATTTGACTCTAAGTTAATCAGCCTTAAAGCATTGTCCAAATTTCTATCTGATTTTAACTCGAGGAAGAAATTTCCGGCATTTTATTTTATGATAAAACAAAAAAAAAATCAAAATTACCAGAAATTAATATTCAATCAAAATTCAATAATTATAATAAACACACAATCTTACTATACTATATAGTATAGAATAGATTTGCCGCATAATATCGACAGAAGTTTAACCCGACGCCCTCAATTTCCGTCAACAAGATCGAGAATCGATCCAAACGTGAAATCTCACATGTATACAGCCATATTCTTGGGACCAAAAAGAAAATGTTGTAAACCAAAAGCGGGCAAAATTCAAAAACTCAGGACGATTAAAGAAACGGGTGCAAAGGGGGGGGACTACACCTACCAGCCCCGCCCCTGATCTCAGGAGCTCAATACTGCATCGAAAAGGTTACGATAATCGTACACACGGACACGAAAACTTTTACGGACAAGAAACATAAAACTCGCCAGGTAATCAGCACATGAGGGTGCAACATGTAAACAAATATTATACGAAATGGTTTTTACCATGAACAAGAATCCCCAAATCATACTAAGGCGTACCAGCCGTCGCCTCCACATTCTATAAGCCGACCAATCGAAATATCAGTTTCCGGTGATGCTTCTATCGAAATTAGGTTTTCAAGAAAATAATCCCTTGCTGTATTTTCAGGATCAACGATAGTCTAGAGAAACCAAAAACCGACGACAATAATGTACAAAAAACTTTTGAAGAGTGACTAAATTGATTACCCTTATCTGTGAATTCTTCAGCTTGAACAGCACCCGAATCTCTTCCAGGCAGGCGTATCGTCTTTGATGTTAATCGTCTCTCCTTTGGATGGAACAGAGGATGTAGCAGCTTCATCGCCTGCCTCAACTGCTTTCCGGCTCACGATCTGGTGAATCTGATAAAGAACTTCAGTAAACGCGTTCTCCACGTTGGTTGCTTCCAAAGCAGATGTCTCCATGAAGTAGAGAGACTCCCTCTCAGCTAACTCTTTACCATCCTCGGTCGGAACAGCCACGAGATGTCGAAGATCCGATTTGTTGGCAATGAGCATGACAACGATGTTAGGGTCTGTGTGGTCCCTCAACTCTTTAAGCCATCTCAAGGCGTTCTCGAAAGTAGGACGACGAGTGACGTCGTATACGAGCAACGCGCCGACAGCTCCTCGATAGTAGGCACTTGTGATGGCACGATACCTTTATAGGGAACAAAAAATGAAATGATGACATGAAGCACAATCCATTTTCAACCTACCATGAGATCGGTAATAAATTAAATGATAACATTCATCCCCAAATTATTTTACTGATTTAACATAAGAAATTAATGGGACAACACAAATTACCCAAATCATATCTAAACATTATTTTCAATTTAATGATGGGACCCACAAGTTAACGCTGTTATTCAGATATTGTTTTTAAT
Organism: Petrea volubilis; assembly: GCA_026212405.1. NCBI lineage: Eukaryota > Viridiplantae > Streptophyta > Magnoliopsida > Lamiales > Verbenaceae > Petrea > Petrea volubilis. Next base: position 37,015,203 of record CM047870.1, read on the forward strand.
CCAACACTTCAACATTTCTATACTACTTAACAGATCTTATTTTCATTTTTGCAAAAAACTCAATCCACAAAACAAAAATAGTCTTTCTTCGATGAAGATAGAAAATGAGAAAGAAGACACAATCAATCAGGGGCTAAGCTTCATTGCTCCACCATTTAATAAAAGACTACCTCAACGAAATATCTGGGATAAATATTATCCATCTTCTTTCGATCTTTTTCAATTGAGAACAGATAATAATCACCAAGTGACCAACTGATATCACAATTAAACAAAATAATACTAATAGTTGTAAACACCATTTCTAGCAATAAAGTCAGACCAAATATCGCAGTTGTCATCAGTACAGCAAGCTGTAAAACAACAATAGATGCTATAGAGGCGGAGCAAATATCCCTTCATCAATCAGACATCATAATCGGACAGCTTATAAGAGAAGATTAGCCAAAATATAAGAGCAATACAAAAGTGTAGCAAAAATGACAAACTCAAAATTAAATAATCTAGCGATTATAAGTTTACCAGTGTAAGGTTTTATTACATACCAAGGCCTATTTCACATCACTCGTTAATAAAAGGGTTCCCTTTTCAGTGACTAATTAATTAAAATCAAGAAGACAGAAATTAGAGCACCAGCAACCAAGTTGGTATGAAAGCAGAAATCATAAGATTGTATGGAAAAATACTCTTGAACCCAATTATCAAAATGATGTCAACGATATAAGAAAACATGCAGTAGTTATTGTTGAAAACAAAAAGGGGGCGGGGGAAGAAAAAGAAATACAACCCAAAGTGAAGTGTAAGTTCTATTTGGAGTGGAAAATAAGAAGCTACTCAACTACAATGAAAAAATGATAATAATGGAGCATAATACATCACAAAGTAACTTAAATTTACTCAGTAGTACAGACAAGAGAGCACCCAATTGATTTACCAATACTACAGTACATGAGTAAATGAAAAATTAGGTATTAGCTGAAGCAACACAACTCTCCCCATATACAGTCTACACATATACACACACAAATGCTCTCACATGCGTGTGTGTGTTTATTACCATGAAAATTTCAGCCCACTAGAAGAGAACTCAAACAAAATCAAAATTAGAATATTAAATGGGCTACAGGTTTAAGAAACTCAGATTGACGTAGAAGAATAGACTTATATGAGAAAGACCACACATAAACAAAACACAGCAATCATCATTGTCGAGAAATAGTAACAACTCCAATAAAGTCAATCCCCATAGACATAAGGGAACATCCAATGATGACATCAAATACTTGAAGACACTGTTCCATCCATAATTGACAGATATCTGCTATCCCTCTGTTGTACGGTATAACATCAGACTGGCTATACCCAATTGATCTGCAGATTAATAGATATTTGTTTGACTTGTCCACTAAAAATGATCAATGATGAATGATGAATGTTAAGAATAAATATATGACCCCAGCTTCTTGGTTCAAGTTTTGATATCGATCAGGTGCACTAAGTGCATTTATACTGATTTAGAAAACAAGTATATTGAGTCACCAGAGGCATCTTATGATAATAATGTCCTATGATTTTCAGTTGGTGGCTAGAAACACTCAAAGCCATCAATCCACCTATGTTCTGTCATAGAATGGATAGAGACTTGAGTGTGACGGATTAATATATGTGTAGAGAGGTTAGCCATTTGCCTTTTGATCAAAACATTAAACAAAATTTTGCAATCAAACAGTATACAACGACAAAAAATCTGTGTGAACTAGCTCCAAGCACCGCCAGGCACCACTGCACGCTGGACCCTCCCCCTCTCTCCCTCTCTCTCACACACACGCGCACCCCAAATCACAAACATAAACGCAGACATAGATCTGCGAAAAACATGTGCATCTAAAATATACATATAAAACATGCACACTTAAACAGACATTGTGAACATAGATGAAGGAAGGGTTTCACAGAATCACAGACTGCCAGGGAAGGGAAGAAGCAGACGAAGGCGTTAAAGCCACAAACGAAATAATGAATCATTTTTAAACATTTAAGAACGAGTCAGTTGCCTCAGCGGATGGAGGTGGGCCGCGGACGGTTGGGACAACAAAGATATATGCATACAGTAGCTGTCTCCACAAAAATCTTAACAAGCCACAAAAAATCGTTGAAAAACTACCCAAGAATATAAGAAAGGCCGAAATTCAAATTCGATGCTAGAACAACACATAAAAAAGATTTCAAATCCAGTGTATATGTACCAAAAAAAACGAACGCATCTGATAAAAATTGAATCTTGTTGAGAGGATCAGACCTTTCTTGACCAGCAGTGTCCCAAATCTGAGCTTTGATGACTTTACCATCGATGGTAAGGGTCCTGGTGGCGAACTCAACTCCTATAGTGGACTTAGATTCAAGATTGAACTCGTTCTTGGTGAACCTCGATAGAAGATTGGATTTCCCAACCCCAGAATCGCCTATTAGGACAAGCTTGAACAGATAATCATACTCATCTTCGGCCCTGTACCCAGACATCTCTCTTCGTCTCTCTCTCTCTCTCTCTCTCTCTCTCTCTCGGGGGTTGATTGATGGGTTTGGGAAAAGGGTATGTGAAAGGGGTAATGATGGATCCTTTGAAGGAAAGTTTGAAAGTGGAGATTGATGGTGGTGGAGAGTCTGTAGACTGTTGTCGGGGGTTTCGCTAGATTCTTGCTATCAAAACTCGGTAAGAAACGACGTCGCTTTGTTGTGCTTAAGAGTTGGATTTTTGCTAGGAAAAATAAAATAAATTGCAATTGTCCATTTAGCTCCTAGATTTTTTTCTCAATGTCTAGTTTTTTGTTCACTTTTTTATATGTAGTATTTTGACATTAATTTGTGAATGACATGAAATGCAAAATAGATCCAAAACTTTGAGATGGATGATTTCTAGAAATAGAAAATGGATTACAGTTCATCCACAAAATATTCTTGAAAATTTTAAGTTTTCATCGATTGATATTGTTAGTATTGGCTCTGAAATCTAGACTTACTACTCGTCTACTCCATATGTTCTCTTTTAATTGCCACTTTAGTAAAAAAACAAATCTAAAATATTTATTATTCTCACCTTTCCATGGTGAATTTATTATTTTTTCCCCGTCGTATCATTTTACTTTAATAAATATTTTTTTCTATGTAAATTGATTCATATGATACAAATGAAGACTGGAAAATGACAGTTATAAATTATTGAAAAATATCTTTTAAAGTTAAAAACTAACAATGATTATTCTCAAAAAGATGTCTAATATGGTAAATGACATTTCTGGGACTTTGAATTAATCATCAATGATTCAGTATAATATGCTAAATTTCTTAAAAATAGAAAGTTGGATTGGAAGTTTTCAAAATAAAATCCTGAAACGTTGTACTATAACATTGAAGCCTGCTAATGATCATTCATAAGAAATTCAAAAGGTATCATGTTTAAAAGTTTGAATCCTAAACACCTATTAAAAAATATAAATTAAAATCCCCACACTTTAGAAATGAAGCAATAGAAAAAAGAATTGGGAAAATTATACATAGACGAAGTAAGAAAATTATCTACTATCATTTTCCAAAAAAACAAAAAGATTTTTCGTTAATTAGAGAAAAGGAAACGTAAAGTTATCAGTAAATATTAAGATTTTGGGTTGATTACATTAAAGACCCCAACATTTGGAGTGTTTTACACTTTAGTGCCTAACCTTTGACGAGGTGCGCCTGCGGTGCCTAACGATTTTAAAATGTGCACTAATGGGGTTTTTTTCAATTTTCTGGTAGTATAATTCAAAATATTCCGTTGATACTCTACCATGTGACTTACATGTGACTAATGGATGGGAAAACTTGAGATTTCATATTTTTAATTTTTTTTAGTCATCTTTTCCTCTTTAGTCTTTCCCTTTTCTTCTCCATAATTTTCCTTTTTCTTTCTCATTAATTCTTCTTCGACAACACTCATCGAATTCTGATGACATTACCAGCATTTGGATCGCCTCGTTGTGGGCTTCCAACCACTATGGTCAAACATATCATCTACCGTTTTGCCATTGATCAAAGGCTTCTCCAATGACACCTTCGCCTCCTCCGATCTCCCTATCACCGGCGACCTGCTGTCTGCCCATGGTAGCAGTAGACTTGCCTTGAACTCCTCTACTGGATCCCTACTCTTTTAGCTTCATCTTGTCAACTCCACTAAATTTAGGTAAGACAATACGAGAAATGGGTTCATATGCCATGGATTGCACACGACATGCTTGGAAAATGTTATCTCATAAATGTCAGATTTATATGACACTAATAGAGAGAACAAAGCAAAACAGAGCCCATAAAATTTCATCAAATATTTGGATATAAGTTGTTTGTTGACCAAGGAAATCTCCAACTTTGCAGGTTGTTTGAGGTTGTTGATATAACCTTGTTGATTATTTCTTTGAGGTTGTTTGATTTTAGTTTTAGTTTTTGTGTTAGAGTTTATCAAATTTGGAGTAAGAGAGAGATTGTGAATTGGAGATTGAGCATTGTTTTTTTAATTTTAATTTGTTGCTAGAAGAAGATGAAAATGAAGATGCTTTGATCTGAATTTGAATGCATTTATTGTATTTGTACTTTATCATATTAGTTATTCTTTCCCAAATAATTGAGGATTAAGGAGTGCTTTTCATTTAGAGAAGAAGTTTGAGCAAAAGGTTCTACAAAATCAGAGAGAATGAAGAGGATGACCTTTTTAATTTTATTTTTTGGTATATTTTGAGTGGGAGAGACAATATAGTGATGAATCTCATTTTTACCCTCGATTATTGCACATGCAAGTCATGAGTGGTGTTTAATGAAATATTTTAAAAGATTCCACCTGAAAAATTAAAAAAGCCCAATTAATGCACATTTTTAAAAAGTTAGGCACCATGGGTGCACATCATCAAAGATTAGACATCAAAGTGCAAAACACTCCAAATGTTGGGGTGCTTAACGTAATCAACCCAAAGATTTTTTGTTATCTACTATAGCATTTTTTCGTTAATTTGAGAAAAGGAAATGTAAAGTTCTAAAATTTATTAATATGGATATAGTAGTCTGGTCATAATTTTTTTTTTAATACAATCCACTCGGGATTATGTATTCTATAAATGTTAATCGAAACGTCGAACAGGCTCGTGCACACACACTAAAGGAGAAAAATAAGAGGAAAAGAGGATTTGAACTCAATACTTCAATTGTGCCATCTTCAACCCCATCATTGGGGGTATAAACTTTGCACTACCTAATTGTACCAATATATTTTATAATGCAGTTATAAGAAAGATTCATTGATACAAACCATTGTGAGTTTTTTTTTTTAATCTTTTTTCATATATAGAGAAAGCGATAAAATACATTTCAAGCAATTAAGTGGATGCTAAAAATTGAATACAATCCCAACATCATTCATACCCATATCAAAAACAAAAAAGCTAAGAAATGATACAAATAATCAAACTATATCATAAATTAGAATAAAAGTCCATCAAATCGAATCCGGGTACCTCTATGGTTTGATTACAACATTTATAGATTACAACATGTAATCAAATCAACACATAAGATTTGTTGATGTTTTATACACAGTCCCTTTAAGCCAAATTGAGCTCAAATAAAATTATTGTTGAATTTTATTCATCATTATTTTTCAGCGTCAACATTCTAAATCCTCTTATCATATAAGAAATGTGTTTGAATAATTAAGTTGTATCATTATTTTATGACTGTACTTTGTTGCTCATCGCAATTATTAAGCTTTTACGAAGAGGAAGCAATAATTTAAATTCAAGAAAACCTCAGTTTCTAAGTAATAATTTCTCAACTCAGCATCACTTGTTGAGATTTAGAAAACAGCGATACAACACTTTAATTATTACTCTTTACACTAAAAATTTCATTTTCAATATCATAAAGTCAATATGTCCACACTGTATATATTCACATACAACACCCAAATATAATTGTTTATATGGTCGGATTGACAAGAATAGCAAACCTAAATTCCAACTAACTATATTATTGATTGCAACTATTTAACTAATTAGACGAAGTAATGTCTACATATATTAAATTATAGTGGTCATTTTCTTACTGCCAAAATTATGTTCATTAAAAAGAATACACACACACACACACGCACACACACACAAACACATACGGTAAGTAAATTAAGTTAAGCACCACAATCTTTATGGTGTTTTACTTTTACACTTCGGTACTCAATATTTATAAATATATCGCCACGGTCCCCAAGTTTTATTATTGTACGTTGAAATTATTTTTTTTTTTACTGTTTCGGTTGAATATTTTCGAAATATTCCGTAAAACATTCCACAAAGGTTCTGCTTAAATAGTTAAAAACACTAGAAGCCCACAAATGATAAAGTTCAGATATCACTACCATACCTTCACAAAGATTGGATAACACAATGCAGTACATCTCAAAGATTGACTCGTATTTTATGTATATATATATTTACCATCACATAAATAAACAATACTGCTCATAGTGTAGCTCGCTAACGAAGATGGGCTGGAAGGCCGAGGTCCATATTATGGTGGGCTCGGTTTGGCCCGCTTTGAACAGCCCAATGGGCCGCCGTACACGTCTATGGTTCCCAGGTATAACGTGCCGAGCACGTGGTGATACACCGCGTCCTGCCAGCTGGATTCTATTCTAAAGTCGGCTGGCTAAAACCTTATCCTCTTTCTTTTAGGGCAATGATACTCTTACCGCCCACACCCCTACAACCAAAAGCAACCACCATACTTACACCCAACAAATTCTTTTAACAAAACACACACACACACATATGCCAGAAATTGCTCATCTAGTAATTCTCGCAGCAAGAAATTATTACGTGGATATTAGCTTTCACATTATTATTTTTATATTAACTATATGCTTAATATTTTAAAATAAATATATGAAAAGCTCGTGAATAAATTCTTTGATATATGATTTATTATAATTGTTATGTTTTTAAATGATATCATCTACATATTTATCGTGGTTCTATCAATATGTATTAATATCGATAAATATTTATTTATTAATAGCTTTATTACGTAGTTATCTCTTTATCCGTACAGTTATTATCTTGTTACACTAGGACACTGAGCCACATCACAATTTCAGTATTACCATCAAGTGAGGCATCAAGCTTTTCTTTTCTTCTTCTAAATTGCCCTTTTTCTTTTTGGCTTGCTTTGCCTTTGACGAAACAATAATTGGGTGCGATTGTGGGTGAGTTTAGTGATTCTTTTATTTGTTGGCACGTTTCGTTTCCCTGGACAAATATTATTTTATCCATTTTCACCTAATAAAAAATAATATATTATATTTATGCCCTTGAATATTCATATCCATGACTTCTTGTAGGCGATCGTCGATTCATTTTATATACCCATACGCAAAATTGCGAATATCAAACCCTAGATTACTGTCTGTTTTGTTTTTGTGGCAAACCCTTAGAATCCCATTCACAATTCTTGCCAGAAGTTTGACCCTTTTTCTCAAAAGACAAAATTTTTCTCTCAATTCAATCGCGGAGGTCAGCTTCAATCCTCAATTTCTGGTGGGTAGACGCTTCAGATTGACATTTCTTGGATACTAGGGTTCTATATATTGCTTGTTTTGATTTTTTCGGAAACCTTACTTTTCTCGGCTTGGGTTAGATGGGTTTTTCGTGGAGTTACTGTGCATTAATTTTCAGTTCCATTAATTCGATTCTCTGGTTTTCACCTGTTTTCACGGCATTTTTGCATTCTTTGATTCAAACGAGGGATTTCGTTTTCTTGGATTGATTTACGGGATTCGGGTCTTCTTTTATAGTTATATTGGATAAATAAATGATTTTTCTTGAATGCAGGTAATTCACCCACCCTTATTTGAAGAGAGAGAATTGGGATTTGGGTCTTGAGATTTGAGGAGAAGCTTTCCTTTTCTTTTTGAGGAGAGAAATAAGGAAAAAATTTGCAAAGATGATGTCAAGATCTTATACAAATCTTTTGGATTTAGCATCTGGAAATTTCCCAGTAATGGGTCGGGAGAAAGAGCGGAGGCGTTTCCCCAGGGTAATGACAGTCCCAGGAAATATTGTTGAGCTAGAGGATGAGCAAGCTAGTAGTGTAACATCTGAAAACCCGTCTTCAGTAGCTGGTGATCGAATTATCATCGTCTCAAACCTTCTGCCTCTGAAAGCGAAAAGAAGGCCAGACAATAAAGGATGGAGTTTTAGTTGGAATGAGGATTCATTGCTATTACGGGTTAAGGACGGGTTGCCAGAAGACATGGAGGTACTGTATGTTGGGTCATTACCTGTTGATGTTGATCCAATCGAACAGGATGATGTAGCCAATTATCTGTTGGAGAAATTTAGATGCGTCCCTGCCTTTCTGCCACCTAATCTTTTGGCAAATTATTACCATGGCTTTTGCAAGAAGCAGCTATGGCCACTCTTTCATTACATGTTACCATTTTCAGCTGATCATGGAGGTAGATTTGATCGGTCCATGTGGGAAGCATATGTGTCGGCCAATAAGATGTTTTCGCAGAAAGTTATTGAGGTACTTAATCCTGAGGATGATTTTGTCTGGATCCATGATTATCATTTGATGGTTTTGCCCACATTCTTAAGGAGGCGTTTTGTCCGCTTAAGAATGGGTTTTTTCCTTCACAGTCCATTTCCTTCATCTGAGATATATAGATCACTTCCTGTTAGAGAAGAAATTTTGAAAGCCTTACTCAACTCTGACCTCATTGGTTTCCACACCTTTGATTATGCACGGCATTTCCTCTCCTGTTGCAGCCGAATGTTGGGCTTAGAGTATCAGTCGAAAAGGGGCTATATAGGGTTGGATTATTATGGAAGGACAGTGGGAATAAAGATTATGCCAGTTGGGATACACATGGGCCATATTGAGTCAGTGATTAGACAAGCAGACAAGGAGCTGAAGGTCGAAGAGCTAAAGCGGCAGTTTGAAGGTAAGACAGTGTTGCTTGGAGTTGACGACATGGACATATTCAAAGGTATCAACCTCAAACTATTAGCTATGGAGCACATGCTCAAACAACACCCCAATTGGCAGGGAAGGGCTGTGCTGGTTCAGATTGCAAATCCTGCTAGAGGGAGAGGAATAGATTTGGAGGAAATACAGGCTGAAATAGAAGAGAGTGTCCGGAGAATTAATAATGAACTCGGGAGGCCTGGATATGAACCTATTGTTTTTATTAACCGTCAAGTATCAATCAGTGAAAGAATGGCTTATTACAGCATCGCTGAATGTGTTGTGGTGACAGCTGTGAGGGATGGGATGAACCTGACTCCTTATGAATACATCGTCTGCAGGCAAGGAGTATCTGGTGCAGAAACAGGGTCAGAGTTGAGTGGACCTAAAAAGAGCATGCTAGTGGTATCTGAATTCATTGGGTGCTCCCCTTCTCTGAGCGGTGCGATTCGTGTTAATCCATGGAATGTCGAATCAACTGCTGAGGCATTGAATGAGTCTATTTCAATGGCTGAATCCGAGAAGGAGTTGCGACATGAGAAGCACTACCGTTATGTTAGCACCCATGATGTAGCTTTTTGGTCTAGAAGCTTCTTACAAGACATGGAAAGAACTTGTGCTGATCATTTCAGGAAAAGGTGCTGGGGTATTGGTCTTGGGTTTGGGTTCCGGGTAGTGGCACTGGATCCTAATTTTAGAAAGCTTAACATGGATGATATTGTGAATGCTTACTGTCAGTCCAAAAACAGGGCTATACTTTTGGACTATGACGGCACGTTGATGCCTCAAAACTTAATTATTAAGACTCCAAGTGCGCAAGTTCTATCTCTCTTGAACAGTCTATGTGCAGATCCCAAAAATATAGTTTTCATGGTGAGTGGAAGGGGGAGAGACAGCTTAAGCAAGTGGTTTCTTCCTTGCAAGAAGCTGGGACTTGCTGCTGAGCATGGCTACTTTTTAAGGTATGAAAGTCATTTGTCTTTGCCTTTAAATACTAGCTTTTTTATTGCTTGGGAGGTGCTGTAGTGAGTTTTTGAACTAATGACTGTTTACTTCTGAATCCTCAGCTGAGTCTTAATCATTAAATATTTTTTAAGGAAAAACAAAAACTAATAGTATTATGTAGACAACTTCTATTAAAAATTTAGCTTTTGTGATTATTTCTTAAGTATAAGGTAGATTGGAATAAGTTGCTTTATAAGCTATGAAAAATGTGCTGAGTATGGCCTTGCTTTTTCCCGAAAACATTGTATTTTTATGAAGTCTTTGTGATGAAAATAATCACTGTAACATGTATGTAATATGAAATAACAGATGGATATGTCCTTTTGATGGTTATTATGGTTTCTTTAGGCAGCAGGTGAGTGATGTGGTCACTAGCCTCTGAAACTCAATTTTATGTCGTGCTATGAAGTTTATACCTGATATTATGACGAAGATTCCAATGAGTAGCTAATGGATCTTAAGATCTGGTTTTATGGTAACTCTCAATTTGGTTACACTCTATGGTATCTTCTTGCTTTATTGTGATGCTTGATGTCATTTGGCATCATAACTTTAATGGTACATAAGATGGTACTTGGCTCAATGTTAATCTAGATTATACAGGACAAGCAAGAACGGCAAAAAAACCCAGGAATTTTATATTGAATGTAGATTAAACATGCCTTATTGTGCATTTGTTATGAGAAGACTCGAGCCACGTATTTGGCAAAGCACCTTGATAGGGTTAGTTTTCTATGGAAGCAGCATCCAAATGGGAGACGATCGTTGGTATATACTTGACATAGACTTCATGCTTCCCGCTTTTTTCTTGGTCTAATTCTCTCCTTGTTCATACTTCATAAAGAGTGAAGAACATGTCAAATATTCCTCTGGGTTTACAGTGTTCAATTTCCTGGAAGTTTGTTTCATTGTTAGGACAATCATGATTGCTAGTCTTATGCTGGGTGATTGCTTTTGTTGTGCCTGTTTTACCAGTGATTCAGTTTTTTCCTAGTGGATTGTCATCAAGTTTCTTGTTCGGGTCTCTCTCTCTATCTCTCTCTCTATTGGTCTTTATTCCATGGTGATTTGTCTGCAAGGGTAGGTAAAATAGGCGAATTGCATTTGTGCGTATTATGACACAATCAGATGGTCCAATATCTTATCTTTCTTTATAGTTCTACGTAATGATTTTCTATGACATGGACATAATTTTTTTTCTGCAGGTGGCCACAAAAAGAAGAATGGGAGACATATGGGCAGAGTACTGAATTTGGTTGGATGCAGATGGCAGAACCTGTTATGAAATCATATACTGAGGCTACTGATGGTTCTGGGATTGAGAGAAAGGAAAGCGCTGTAGTTTGGCATTATCAGGATGCAGACCCGGGATTTGGTTTTTCTCAGGCGAAGGAAATGTTGGATCATTTGGAGAGCGTTTTAGCAAATGAACCTGTTGCTGTGAAGAGTGGGCAGTTCATTGTAGAAGTCAAGCCTCAGGTATGTGTTAATGTCACCGCCTTTTTGTTCTTCCATTGCTTTTCCTACTTTCCAGCTTCATCTCTTTCTCTTAAATTAGTTTCTACTCTTGAATGCTTCCAATTTTCCAGAATCAAGGGGTACTCTTTTTTTTTTTTTAAATAATAAACTGAAAGTTATACTTGGATATTATGTTTTCTATTTTTGTTTTTGTTCTTTTCTGCTATATTGTTGTGTTGGGCATATGTTTCTACAAAACAATGTGAACACGAGATTAAGGACGTCACTACTTTGTTAATGCAGGGTGTCAGCAAAGGCATAGTTGCAGAAAAGGTTTTCACAGCAATGACAGAGAAAGGGAAACAGGCTGATTTCGTACTGTGCATCGGCGACGACAGATCTGATGAGGATATGTTTGAACTAATTGGTACTGCAGTGTCTAGACATATTCTTTCTTACAACACTGAGGTATTTGCGTGCACGGTTGGGCAAAAACCAAGCAAAGCTAAGTATTATTTGGATGACTCATCTGAAGTGGTAGCCATGCTTGAGTCTCTTGCTGATGCTACTGACTCTCCAGCATCATCTGATGGGGAAGTTGATAGCTTCCCAAGGCCACTTAGTCGTGTTTCTTCCTTTGTTTGAATTTGCCTTAGTTTCTGATTGGGGAGCACTCTGAGATTGGTTAATGGTATCCTTGCTTAAAATGAAATGGATGTTAGGTTTTAGATACTAGAGAATGGAAATGACGTAAAAAATTTTCTTTTTTCTCTTATTCTTTTTCTCATCCTTGCTCACTAGCCTTTAGGCCCTTTTCCCTGGTGAAGTTTTCAGTGAACTTATTAACTGAGATCCTCCTGGAAGTTTGGGACAGGGTAAGGATTCATTTCTCATGTGTATTACAAAGGAGCATGTAAGTGATGATGGCTCTCAAGGATGGGCTATATGCAGATTGACAACTTTGATGACCTTATTTCTGCAACACAAAAGGATTACTGTGTCTGGAAGAACTGTCTTGAGTTTGGCTGCGACTATAACTGGTTACAATCAAATCCCATAATCTGAGCTTTCTAGTTCTTTTAAGTTGTGCATCGATTGAGCAAAGCGGAGGGGATAACAGTCACATGGTCCTCGGAAGTGATTGGTTACAGAAAGTGGAGGTTTGTGGCCACTTGAACTTGTAGATTGGCATCGTTTGCCTTTGCTCAGTTCCCCTGTACAGGTTGGTATGGGCTGCTAGTTTCCTTTGTTCATTGGTTGCTTTGGGCAGTCCCGATTAATGTGAATATTGGCTGGATAAATGCAATAATTTCTTTGACAGATGGATGCTCCTGTGGAATGTGACAAGTTATAAGAAACTTGGTTTTTGTTGAAGTCTGGATATTTGGTTGTTGCGTTGTTTCTTTCAGTGATTAGAATATAGTTCCTAACATTTTATTCTTTCGGACCTGGTCGCTTATGTTTTGGAAATTCTTATCTAAGATCTGTATCAAAAGTTAAATGCTGAGTTGGTAATTTTGGTGGGACATGTTCAGTTGCTTTCTGGTACAATATTCTTTACCTGAGTTCCTTGGTGCGGTATTGTTTTGGCTGCTAAATGTGAATACCCATGGATAATGCGAGTTTTTTGCACGTTGTTAAATTTCACGGTTCTCATTTTAACTGAACAATTATCATATTCCAATCATCGTTGCACGGTTTGTGAAGCATTGACCCGGTTACAGGGTCTTTGTTGCATTGTTTTGAAACAGATTCGAGGGATGAAATTGAGGCTGTGAGATCATTCAGTTTTGTTATGTTATAGAAATCATTGGTTAACGTACAAGCATCCATGGATTCAGCTAGGGCTGTTAACAGGTCTCGTGCGCAAAGAAAAGGGAAGAGAGAACTCGTGTCTATGGTAGCACCCATTTGGCTGATTTCAAGCTTACTGCATGATGGTGAATTATATTTGTCATTATAATTGGTATGCAATTTAAACTTACTACATAGAAGTTGAAATATACTATCATATGATTGGAGTATGCAAGAGAGGAGTGACAAATTGGAATTAGTCCTGTGCCTTCTTCCTTAGGATGAACCACAAGCAAGAATTTGTATCAACGGCCTTTACGTGATTGGGAGGTCTGGTATCAGCTCGTCTCAGTTTCGACTCTGTACGTGAGAGTGAAAAGACGAAATCCAACCCTCTTCCCCTTGGCCCTGACCCTTTTCAATCTAGGACAACCAAGAACCAACTATTTTTATGCACTGTAAAAGATCACGTCAACAACTTTTTTTAATCTCGAAAACTCTACAACACTGATGCAACTATTTTTACTTGTGAATAAGCTCGTTCTGTTGAACCCAACAGTTCAAATAACCCACACGTGAAACACAAATTAGGATTTACACTGATATCGCCTATATCGATGAACGGTTAAACAATTTGCTCTTAATACTAAACTTGCAAATATTTCCTTAAATGAAAAGTCAAGATCAAAAAATTTATCATTAAACTTGGCTATCATGACTTCCTCGACCTACTGGGGCACTGGCCAAACATCAAACCCTCATAAAGAGTCTCATGACTTTGCAAAGACCTACGTTTTTTATAAACAGTCAGCCCAGGCTTGGTCGCTATGATCTCTTTTGTGAGGGGGACTCCTTCCTCGAAGTTATGCCAAAAAGGCAAGAATAATTCAAAAAATTTGTTGTAATTTGAAATATAACATGACTGAGTATCTCTTTTGTGAGGAGGACTCCTTCCTCGAAGCTATGCCAAAAAGGCAAGAATAATTCAAAAAATTTGTTGTAATTTGAAATATAACATGACTGAGTAATAATTGAAAGAAGGGGATAACTGCAAGTTACTCCTCAAATAGTGGATCGTATGTTCTTGTACTTTCCATGTGCATCGCTTCTAGTTCTCAGGGATAGCCTGGTTCAAGTTTGCACTATCAAGTCCTATATCAACGTGGAACAGAAGTTTATGCTAGCCACGCAAGATCATGCAGTCTCAGCTCTGCAAGGAAAACCCAATATAGCAACCGCGCCATTGATACGAATAAACATGGAAATCTGAGCTCTCATTAGAATTAAGATGAAAAATTACATAGCTAAATTCCCGCATCACACAATATAGCTTGGAGTCATGGTATGCTATCTAAAGCGCAATTTAGCACTTTTCAAAGAATTGAGCTATAGCCTATAATTTACAGGGCAAAATTATGGAAAAACCAACCAGATATAAGGGCAAGTAATTAGGAGCATCTACTCAACTCATTAGGTACTGACCTCACCAGTAGTCTCCGCAAGAACAACGCCCATTTTTGAAATGATGAAACCTACTAGAATCCCGTACAATGATTTCTCGGTTTTTAACCACAGATATATACTTCAGAGCAACATGACAATCATCACAGACACGCAAATTCTTCATTATCCTGATGGGAACACCATCTGGCAAGTTCATCAGTGCAAAGGCAACAGCCAGTTTTTCACTGTGGTGTTCCAAGTTATATTCCTGTTCCTCCAAATCCATGTCATGTAAAGCAGCACCTGTATCAGGGACATAACCATGTGATTTCAGTTCTGCTGTAAGTTCTTCCAAGTACAAGTTGATCTCTTCCAAATGTGGATGAGATTCATCGCCCATTATGAAATAGTGAACCTGGTTTTTCAGCTCAAACCAGCTTATCCCAGGCTCTTTCTTGATCATCCTTTCCCTCATCTTTCTTCTAACCTGGGAAACATCCTGCCATCTTTTAGCAGACGCTTGGGTGTTTGAAAGGAGCACATAAGAAGCAGAATCCTGAGGATCAATTTTTAAAATTTCCTCAGCTATTCTTTCAGCCATGTCTGCATTTTTATGAATTTTACAAGCTGATAGCAAAGTTTTCCAAGTAATAGCATCGGGCTCGACCTGCATGGATCTGATCAGACCTTCTGCTTCCTCCAAGCAGCCTGCTCTCCCCAGGAGATCAACCAGACAGGTATAGTGTTTTACCTGGGGCTCGAATCCGTACTTATTTACCATCAGATCAAAAAATTCAAGCCCTGTATCTTTCAATCCACAGTGACTGCAAGAATAAAGTAAGCTCAAGAAAGTGACTTCATTGGCTTCTAGCCCATCAAGTTCCATCTTTTTGAATAGCTCAATGGCCTCCTCTCCTTTTCCATGAAAGCCATAAGCAGCAATCATCGAACTCCACAAAACAAGATCATCTTCAGCTCCTACCCTTTCCTCAAACACTCTCACAGCATCATCCAAGCAGCCACACCGTGAATACATACTAATTAGTGAACTAATAACAGCAGCAACTGACGTTACACCAGCTTTTACCGCCTCAGCATGAATCTGCTGGCCTTGCCCAAGAGTCGAAAGTTCAGAACATGAACTGATTACACTCACGAAAGTGATTTTATCAGGTCGGAATCCAGCCACTTTCATTAAGTAGTACTGATCCAATGCACCTGTGGCGCACCCATTCTGCACTCGCCCAGCTATAAGTGTATTACACACAACAATGTTATGAACTGGCAATGACTGAATCACTCTCTCGCCTTCAATCAAACCACCACATCTCATATACATGTGCGCCATCGAACTTCCAACAACCAAATCAGACTCCAACCCCGATCTCATCACGTAACCATGAACCTGTTTCCCCTTGATCAAATCTTTCAATCCTGCACATCCTCTAAACACACTTCCCACTGTGTAAACATCCGGCAAGAACCCATCCGCATGCATTTCCGAGAACAAACTCAGCCCCTCCTCATTAAACTCAAACTTGATCATCCCTGTGATGACCGCATTCCAGGTGGCCGAATTCCTCCGATCCATTTCCTTAAAAACCTCGATCGCTGCCCCCAATTCGCCACTCTGTATGTACCCTCCGATTATGATGTTATGTGACATCACATTTCTTTCTGGCATTTCATCGAACACTTTGAGTGCGGTTTCCAATTGGCCCAACTTGGCATAAGCGTTCACGAGGTGGTTGGTTACGAACTTGACCTTCGAGCAACCCCCGGTTATGATGATGGAGTGGAGCTGCTGGGCCACCGAAAGTGAGCTGCGGTCGACGCATTCTTTGAGGAGGTGGGAGAGGAGACGTGGGTCCGACCGAATAAGCCAGAAGTGGGTGGTGAAGGCTTGCTTCAGGTGTCCTCGGGTGCACAAGGCAATGAAAGAGCCCGGCGAGCTGGTGGTAGCGGCGGCGGCGGTGGAGAGAGAGTGGGCACATTTAGTTCGGAGGGAAAGGGGAATTGGAAAGAGAGGTTTCGAACATGACTTTCCCATAAACACAAGTTCGTTCTCGTCATTTCCATAAATCGGGTACTGTGATTACAATTTTTCATTAATTTGGGGGCAAAAATGAAAATGTCGTACTAAGTCGAAAATGGTTTTGTGATTGGTACCTTCCTTGTCATATTAATTAGATAATACTAGAAAGAGAAATTATTATTTTTCCATGTGTTGTGGATTTCACCCAGATCATATTTAAGTAAGATTAATAAATTATTGTTGCACTCATCATTTTTAATGTTGTTATAATTGTCATATGAATTGTCCCTCTACCTAATCATAAATCAATCATATGATAAATATAAATTACTTACAATATGATTAATACTAATTCAACGAAGTCCGATATAGACCAAAATTTCACTGAGGCACAAAAGAATAAGACAGCGCTTGTTTAGGGGGGAAAAGGCAAAGACTCTGCAATATGCAAATCAGCATGCATTTTGTACCATGCACTACATCATGTGCATAAATTCAAAATAAAAATGTAGTGCATAAATCCATTTTCTTACATCTAGTGAAAGATACAAAGATGTATTTATATCTTCAAATTTATATACAACAAACATATAAATATATAAATAAACTAAAAAGATTAAGACAAAAACACATTATGCTATACCGATGTTTACATAGACAAGCAAAAGGCAAACAAGTTACTAAGTACACTTGTACAACTATAATGGCTGCAAATCACAATTGGCACAAAAGAAAACAATGGTATTATACATGGCATAAATTGAAGCTAAGCGGCATCAAAGTTTGGTATGATTTTGTAAAAGCTCTTATACGGCTACTGGAGCTGGTGTAGGAGGCACTCTATTTTCAGCTGGAATTTCGACAAATTCCGCCAGAATCGCCCTGAATTCATCTCCCGACATCGTCTCCTTCTCAAGAAGGACTTCGACAATTTTGTCCATGGCTTCGCGGTTGTTCCTAATGTGGCTCAAAGCAATCTCATATGCGGCGTCTGAAATCCTCTTCACGGCAGCATCGATATCTTCAGCAAGCTTCTCTGACATCGAGTTCCTCGCCATCATTCTCATGATCACATCAGCGCTTTGAGCAGACGAGTCCATTAGCGACCATGGGCCGATTTCAGACATCCCAAAAGTAACAACCATCTGCGAACAAGATAACAAAGGCCATTTGCGAACATCAATAGTTGCAATAAACAAGAAAGAAGATAACTTGGCACTGGAGCTCTCCCACTGTCAACTGTGTCAGCCTATGTTCGTTTTCAAAAGCATCATCTTATTTTGAGAAATCCCCTATTCCATTATAATGTTTCTCCTTTGTGACTAAATATAGTTACACAACTTCCCTTTTTAGATTATAAATTACAAATACAACCATCAAAATTTTGATCAAAGCTAACGTGACTTATCAAAAACCTTGATACAATCGATAAGCAATGGCAAGTTAGAAAGCTTATTAAAATTTGAAAGATGACAGTTTATTCATGTGTAATGACCAACAAGAGCGGGCAACAGTAAGGTGGACAACAGTCACAAGGGAGGTATGTGTAATTTCGAAACCAAGGGAGGAGACTTAGTAATTGTATAGTTTATCTTAGTATTTAATGGTGCAATCAGACCAACTAGAGCGTGATATGATGAGGTTTACCTGCTTGGCCAAACCAGTGATCTGTTGCAAATCACCAGCTGCACCAGTTGTGACCTCTGGCTCACCGAATATAACCTCCTCGGCAGCTCTTCCACCAAGCCCACCAACAATTCTAGCGAACAGTTGCTGCTTGGATATCAACGTTGGATCATCTGCAGGGATGAACCACGTCAAACCACGAGCTTGACCACGAGGGATTAAGGTCACCTTTTGAACTGGATCATGTCCTGGAGTCAGAGTTCTGCATGGCAAAGCAAAAGCCAATAGTGAATATCCAATATCCCCAAATATTAAAGCTATATAATAAGTCCATAGATGGCCAAAAGTTTACATTCACATATGATACTAAGTAGGAATGGAACTCTCCACTTACCCACAAATGGCATGGCCTACTTCATGGTATGCCACAAGACTTTTGCTCTTGCCGTCTGTCATCACTGTTCCCTCCATGCCAGCAACTATTCTATCAATTGAATCATCAATTTCTTTAGATGAGATTGCTGTCTTGCCACGCCGACCAGCCAGAATAGCCGCCTCATTCAAGAGATTAGCAAGATCTGCCCCACTAAAACCAGGTGTCCTCATGGCTATTACTTCAAGTGATACATCTGAATCAAACTTCTTATTGCTTGCATGAACCTTTAAGATCTCGGTTCTTCCACGAATATCCGGAACATCAACAGTCACCTGCATGAAGAGTCAAATTATGCAACTTTCCTTCTTTGAATATTGAATTATACAAGCAAGTAATATATACACCAACGTATTTACCTGTCTATCAAACCTTCCTGGCCTCAGCAGGGCGGAGTCAAGAATATCTGCACGGTTAGTTGCTGCAATTACAATTATACCCGTATTCCCTTCAAAACCATCCATCTCTGTCAAGAGCTGGTTCAGTGTCTGCTCTCTTTCATCATTTCCTCCACCAATACCAGTTCCTCTTTGACGCCCAACAGCATCAATTTCATCAACAAATACAATGCAGGGAGCGTTTTCCTTGGCCTTCTTGAAAAGATCACGGACCCGTGAAGCACCAACTCCAACAAACATCTCAACAAACTCTGAACCCGAAATAGAGAAAAATGGAACACCAGCTTCACCAGCAATAGCTTTGGCTAACAAGGTCTTTCCAGTACCTGGGGGACCCACAAGAAGAACTCCCTTTGGAATACGAGCACCCACAGCAGTAAACCTCTCGGGCTTCTTCAAGAACTCAACAACCTCCATAAAATCTTGCTTCGCTTCATCAACCCCAGCAACATCATCAAAAGTTACACCTGTGTTTGGTTCCATTTGGAACTTGGCCTTTGACTGACCAAAGGCTAGCGGGAAACCAGGCCCTCCAGGCCCACCCATTCCACCAGAGGACCGCCTCGAGAGAAGAAAGAGACCACCAATTAAAATTAAAGGCAAGGCCAAATTTCCAATTAAGTTGAACAAAAGAGAACCAGAGTCCTCTTGAGCATTATGGGCCGCAAAGTCGATGTTCTTCTCCCTAAACTTCTGAAGAAGCTCCTGGCTGAGTCCTGGGAGTTGTACACGCACTCTCTGCACTCGATTACCCAACTCAGGAGAGAGAGCCTCAACAATGGCAATTGTACCATTTTCAAATAAATCAACTTTTTTCACTCTATCCTTATCTAGATACTCCAAGAATCTAGAATAAGACATCCTTGAGTTAGAGACACCTTGGTCATCTGCAATAGCTTTCTCATTGCCTATTAATGCGGGTACTGCAAACCCAGCATTGCCAAGCAACAGTTTCAGAAAGCCTCGTCTTCCTTCATTTGTCCTTTGATCCAGAGATGCTCTAACACTAACTACTTTAGCTGTATTATTCGATGATGGAAGGCGTGGGGATATAAATAACTGCCTGCCATAAATTTCCTTGCTCAAACCTGTCATAGTTTTGCCAACAGATGAACCATGTCCTACTACACATGCAGATGAAGCTGCCATCTTTTTTCGTCCCTCTGCAGTTTAGCAAACATAAACTCAGTAATGAACTAGAACAAGGCACATATCAACAAACCACCCTTCAAATAATTAACAGATTGTGGAGATTCAGAGTCACAGAGAAAGCAAACTAATATTAATTACCATTCAAACAACAATTTTCACATTATGGGTCAACTAAGACTTGTATGATACATTAATAGGCAATAAAACTAGTAATCCGTAATCATGAAAAAATAAATTAGGAGGGAAAAAAAAAAAACAAGAAAAGCCAGTTTACTAAATAAATGATCAACAAAGACACCCTGCGCATTAAATTACCTCAAAATTTACTATTACCAAAGCCCAAAAGAGAAGACACAGAATGAACCCATGAAGAAGCCCTCATTTTTACGCATACAAAAATTACTATTTCAATCTTAAACAACAACTTATCATCGATTCACACAAAACCCATCAAGAATATGTGGGGATTTAAGATATCAAACCTCACAACACAAATCAAGTAAGTCTAGTACTTGCTTTCTTTGAGGAACAACAGAGAAACACTGCCTGTGAGGAAGAGGTGATTATGGAGATTTGAGGAAAGAATGATGGAGGATTGGAGAGCGGAGAGTAATTTAGCGAGGATGGATGTGGTTCCCAAACAGCGTACGTGGCATTTTCTCGATGAGTAATTGGTCTACCCTTTGATTTTTACTTGTCCAAGATTTTATTTTTCTTTGGGGTTTTGGCATTTTGTTGAGAATTTCAATTTTGATTTGGGGATATAGGTTTAGTTTTATATTTTGATATATATATATATTTTAATTGTGGATGATCTCTATGGTAGTGGTTTTATTTTGGATGTTTTATGAAACCAGTCCACACATGAATCCCTCACACCCACATAGTGTTGGGAGAGCGAACACGCCACATGAACATAAAACTTTTTCGACAATCGATACAAAGCTCGTTTGAATGAATTTTAAAAATATATATATATTTTTCGAATGATATTTTTTATAATAATTTTTTTTAAATTAAATAATTTTTTATTTAGATATAATAATTAAAATTATTCTAAAATATATTTTTATTTGGAGTTACTTTGGATAATTTTAAAAAAAAATTTTTTTTGACTTTTTTTTATTTTTATTTTTTTAAAAAAAGTTATCCAAATATAATTTTATTTGCCTGAAATATTTTTTTTTCAAAAAATAAGTATTTTTTTTTCTGAAAAAAAAACTTATTCAAACGGGCTCACAGTAGATCGGTGATATGTGTATAAAAAATGTAATTTTAATTTAACCATTAAAAATAAATTTAAATATATATATTATTTATCCAACTAAATTAAGTGTATTATATCAAATGCAAGTGCTATAAGACCAACTTGTACAGCACAAATATATAAAAATATGTAGGCTTGGTCTAGCAAATATGGGCCCCAACTTTAAACTCATGGGCAGTTTTATCACAGGGTTCGAATCGTGATAATATGAGTGGTGTGTGTGAATATTAGCAAAATAATAATAATAATAATAATAATAATAATAATAATAAGTATGTTTGGAAATATTCTAATTCGTCAATTGAAAATTTTGAATAAATTAAAACTCACAAAGTAATTTTTCGATACGACTATGAGATATATCATATTTTCAATAATTACTTGCCAATGTTACTTTCCTCGACTTATCAAAAAAAAATTTTTTTGCTATTAGTATTTTTCGATAATAATTTCATTTCTTTGTGAAGATGCGAATACTGTATCACTTAAAAAAAATTGAACATGTTCAAATTTCTAGCATATTTTCTTTAATTACATTAACGTTCGAGTCCTACTTTTCTTCTTCTTCTTCTTCTTCTTCTTCTTCTTCTTCTTCTTCTTCTTCTTCTTTACAAATAAATAAATAAATAAATAAACTTGCTAAAGAATTAGAATGGGAGATTGAATGATCCATTGGGAGGAACCACAAAAACTTCAACAGAATCTCCTATGAAACTTGAGGCACAAAGAATGCTCTTTTTCCAAAGAATTATCAAAATCTTTTATCATTGAATAATATATGGGGAGACGTTGATTCTACTATCACTGTTAAATTTGCTTTCATACAATAATATACTTCATTCTATCAACTGAACAGCTGCAATGGCTGGTATTTTCTCTCTCAATTTTTGGGTGAGCGCTACACGGACCGTCATCACTCCGGCTGCAGGTCCGCTGAGTCTAACTTTCACCACATAGTCGTCTATCTGAACGAGTTCTAGCTCTCCACCACCCGTACCAGCAAGATAAGGCCTAATTTCCGATAGAACCTGCAAAAAGCAAAAAGAAGTAAGCCTCACAAACATGTGTTCCGCTTATGGGTACTCTTTCTTTTTCGTGGCAAACAATTTCTGATTATGAATCGTATAGTTTACACGATAAATGCATGCATTAACAGAAATGACTTGTATTGGTTGCAGCTAAGGGAGTTCCAATTCTTGAAAAAGAGTCAAAAATTTATAACTACTCCAGTACAGACATAGAAGATATGGTCCTAATTCTTCATCAATTCCCGCAGCCTTAAGAAAGACATAAATAGAGGATGTGTTGGCAATAGCTGAAGTTAAGCCCCTGTGGACTTCTAGCTGAAAAAAAGTAAAAGTGGAGTGCAAGCTAAGCATGGCTTCTGCTTGTGCTGAGTTTAACAGAAGCCAAAACGGCCCCAAAGCCAAAAGCATCTCTAGGGGTGCTTTTCACAAAAGCCCTAGCTTTAAGCACCTCTCAAAAGCCCCCATAAAGGGTTCTGTAGTTGAAAGAAGATACAAGTAGTTGGAATCATAAAGTTTATAATCACCTGTTGGTTACTTAAAAGAAGAATGGAGCTAGGGACTCAATTGTGCAATATATAGAAACAAAGCGAATATTTAGCAAACAAAATAGTATAAATGCCTATAGTAGAATTTCTTGTGTTACCTTCTCCACATTTTCTTCATTCAACTCAAGCCCAGTTTCAGTGTCGAGGATCTGCTCTACTGCTTCGATTTCAGGAATCTTATCCAGGAGACGAGTTTCAATCCCCATTTTAAGGGTCATGGTTGAACTTGGGCACGACCCACAAGCACCTTGGAGCTTTAGTACCACAACAAGACCATCAATCTCATGCAGAGCCACATTCCCTCCATCAGCCATTAGCCCTGGCCTCACTTCATCCAATACCTTCTCTACATTCTCCTCGGTTAGTGGCAACACGCATCTCGGCGAAGAATAATACACAGTGCCTTTTCAATCATCAAACACCGTTGCCCACAATTTTAATACCAATATTCTAGTAGAAAAAATAAATTGAATCAAAGGCAATGTTCTCAACACCAACACACCAAAATGGTACACTGTTGCCCATTCAAGAAGCAATTAAAATTTGATATGAGCCTGGAACGCGCGTTTCTGCACTTTTAAGCAGAAAAGGCCAAAAGCTTCTTCTTTTTTTTTTTTTTTTTTCTCTTTCTAGGTAAAGAAAGGCTACTTTCTCTTTAATATCTCTTAAATTCAGCTTGTTAAGAAAAGGAAAAACCCTTTGGACAACAAGAATTTCCGTGAAAACATATGAAAAAACTAATGACTAACAAGACTTACCAGCATGATTCTTGAGTTGACGAGCCGGGTTGTATCTGAGAAAGTTTATACTGTGAAATTGACCTCTGAAAAATGTGCTCATCTTTGAAATAGGACTCTGCGAAAGATGCACAAGCTAATAGTACCACAGACTTACGATGATCCTTACATATAATCAAGAAGCAACTAACATAAACCTTAATAATAATACCAGAGAGAGGGAGGCATAGCGCTCAAAGGAGCGATCTTGAACGGATAAGGTGTGTGTTGGTATAAGGGCATGGGTTTGTACACAAAGTGCGCACATTTTGTGCACTTTTTCGCCGGTTTTAGGGAAATACTAGAAAGCCCATAAAATTTTGATAATGGTTATTGCTTTTACAGCATACACATTTCAGAAGCAAGAAGTTTGTTGTGTGCGCGTATTGGCGTGGAACAGACCGAAAGAAGAAGGGAAATGAGGGAATAGTGAATGGGAAATTTT
Organism: Petrea volubilis; assembly: GCA_026212405.1. Classification (NCBI taxonomy): domain Eukaryota; kingdom Viridiplantae; phylum Streptophyta; class Magnoliopsida; order Lamiales; family Verbenaceae; genus Petrea; species Petrea volubilis. The sequence goes on from CM047870.1 coordinate 37,039,647, forward strand.
TATGATCGGCTAATGAATTGAGTTTGTGGACAGAATGGGCGTTTTGGTGGCACTAATGAGATGAGGCCACATCACGGGTTTTCAAATTTTCCCTTTACTTTTTTCTTTTTTGGGTTTCCTTTAGGACTGCCCGTATCTTTCCATAAATAAAAAGTTAAATTCTAATTCCAAAAGTATTAATATAATCAAATAATTCCATACTCGAAGTTTTTGCTTAAGTTACAGATTCCAGGAGTCCGATTATCTATCACGAGTCCCCTATTATGTTTATAAATTCAAGCATGAGTCCACCAAACCATACATGTTGAGTGAACACACAAGTGTGTATACTGTATAGACATGTCACTATGACATGTTACCAACAGTCTTTAATTGTGAAAATTGAAAAGATACAATCTGAATGAGTCAAAAAGAGAATTCAGAATCTGATATTGAGCAGCTTGCACCAAGGGCTAAGACTGTATTGCAGCGAATACGCTGCACTTTGAGTCTTGACAAGGCACGAGGCAATGACTCCAGCACACAGATCCTCTTCTTCAGCAAAATGTGTCCGGTCAGGTGCAACAATGTCTAAACATTAACGAGTGCATAACAAGACAATTCTCCATAATGTTCTAGAGAGAGGACTACCTGAAGCTTAAAAGTCTTAAACATCATGTCTCGGAGCATTAACCATAACTTGCAGCACGAGTCACCTGGTCATGGTCGAGGACAAGTAAAAGTTCCAGAATATAGATCCCATGGACATAAACGCAACACGGGCCTGAAGAGGTACCGCCCTGTAAGTATGCAATGCCCCATTAATATTATAAGTTGACCGCTTCATCTCATGCAAGAACAAGCTAAACCAACGAATGCAGCAAGATGAGAACATACCAAAAGTTCAATATGCTGACGGGAATCCAGAACCGGAATCCTGAATGGAAATATATAGTTATAAATAGAATATGACTCACATATTGAAGGCAACTTACTGACAACATGATACCAAAGATATTACAAGTATTTTACCGGTAAATAGTGTGGGGAGGGCATCTTTCTTGTATTTATTGGGAAGCTCGTCAAGTTTCCCAAGCCATAGATTATTCCACGCAAAAACAACAGCAATCACACATGGACCCAGTACGATTTGATTTAGTAAAACCTACATCACAATGGAATTTTAAGAAATCATGCAAGACTTGCAGGATTTGTTGCCTGAAGAAACCCCAAGCCAGCCTTACTTACCTTCATCATAAGATTTTGAACATTTTGCTTTGGCATGCAACGATCAAGGAACTGGTACCACACGTATGAACCGGGGCCATAGAGAAGGAACCCGTAAGATGTCATCCGGAGGGCACGGATCCAATCATGTTCAGATAGAAGTGAGTTTGGAATGTCCTACACAAGTAATGTTTTATTAAAGAAAAAGAAAATAAAAAATAAAATCAAAGGGCTTGATCAAGGAATTAAAATATTAGTACACAAAGGTTCCTACAATAGACTGCAAAAGTGTTTTGTATTGGGAATGTGGAACAATGATAAAGTTGCAGATGATCTGCAAATTTCTGCACGAAATATTTGGATAACAAGTGGCTGTGGAGACCCCATATGCATCAAAATTCTACCAGTACCCAGCTCGATGTCTATGCTGCTGAGGCTGTGAGTTACCTATTTTGCAAATTTTGGACTCCACTGAGCAACACGGAGAGAAGATGGTAACATGATAAATGGCCAAATAGGAAAAAATTTCCTAAGAAGGCAATCAATTTTAGTGCTACTGATTGCTTTCTTAGGATAAATCAATAGCTCAATATCTAAAATTTTGATTTAAGGATAAATCATGGAAATTTATAGAAATAGTTGGAAGAATGAAACCTAGATATTTCTAATCAACACAATTATGCACATTTTAAATAATGAACACAATGAATACATTCCACATAAATTATATACTTTGGTGCAGTATGCCTAACATTTGTTTTACAACATATTCATTTAAAATTGCATTATTTGTCTGAAATAGTTGGGAGATCCAAACTTAAAAATAATAATTTACCCTTTTGTTCTTTGCCTTGCCACTTGAGGAGTACATGAATGGAGTGTCTGATATCAACAAACATATCTTCAAACAATAAGATATATCTGAGATTTGTTCCCTAAAACGCCTGCTCTTCTATGATTCATTAAGCTTTTCTCCAGAAGCAAGTACAAATACATGAAGAAAGTGTGCCTAGGCAAGACATTCTCTAACAAATAACTGAAGGCAAACACATGTGGAAGTTATTGCTTTTTGGTGTGACTTACAAATCTTAGTTTCATGTGCTTCCAATTAGCTTGCTAAAATATTTGTTCCACTCTGTTGGAGTCTTGGTTGAGTCATGCGATTAACTGTTAACGTCAATGCAAGCTTTTTACATCATTTAACTGGTAAGGAAAACCTAAGGATATCAGAAGCATAATTTTCCTGGTTGAGACATCCTCGGTACTTTCATCCATTCCCAATTAATTAAAAGCCGCAATATCTTTTAAAATCTCTTTGCTCAAATATGCCAAAACAGAATCCCCCTCTTTCCTCATTATGAATCATATTTGGCTAGAATAACTAAACGGGGATTTAATTTTCAAAAGACCAAGCCTTTTCATTCCAAGATTAGTGTGACCATTCTAGATCACTCTGGATACTAGACTGCCAAAACCTGTCACTGGTTTTACCCGTCAAGATAGCTGTTTAGTGCAAAAACGCATCATTATTGCTTAAAACTTCATCTGTACACTCACAAACAACTATTATGCATGATCGAAACTCAGATTGAGGTTGCCGAGGAAGATTGGGTGGCGGCTGCAATTATAAAATACTGAAAGGAAATGGATGGGAGATATAAGAGAACTCAAAAACAGCCTCCACTGTGGCTCTTGAACAAAAAGCTATAGGCTGGGAAACTATCTTGAATCATTTGTTTGACACACCATATTAGAACCTTCACTAGCTTTATATCACGGCAAGAAGGCATAAGAAAGCAGACTGAAAATCAAGGAAACAATTTCGACTGGCTCGAAATCAATTAGAAGAGGAAATAAAATTCTGATAGAAATTCAAATGTTTTGCTTTGACTAGGCTCTATTTGGCACTCACTATTCGTTTTCACACCATACAATTAAGTCAGTAACTACATGGTCTCAACATAAAGAATGAAGCAGATATATGCAAAATATCAATCAAATCAACAGAAAAGCTCAACGAGAAACCGAAATGCTAGGCATTAAGAAATACAAGACCGAATTCACAAAAAAAAAAGAAAAAAAAAGCCCAGAAATCCCAAAATTGAAAACCAGAAAACAAACACATTTCCACACGCCGTAGTTCTCAAAGCCGAAGCGAAGCTCATTCATCCACACATGCAACTGTAAACACACACACACACACACACACAAACACACGCAAATAGTGCACGCAGTCATACCTTGAAATCTTTAGAATTAGAGAGACTGTCTTTGTTTCTGACCCATCTCTGGCGGAGCTGGGCGATGGTGTCGCCGGTTAAGGCCAGAGAGGCGGCGGTAGCGGCCTGCTTGAGCGGAAAACGGTAAGAGGCGGCGGTGGCGGCTTCTCTGGCGGCGTCACCGGAGCTGGAGGGCTTGGATTTCTTGTTCCTATTCTTATGAAAATCATCGCGAAATGGGCCCATTCCCCAGATGCCCCCATTTCCATTGGCACCCAATGACACCATTTTTGCCCAAAAATAAGAATTTCAGGGAACAAGAAAGAGAATTTGCGTTTGCCTATGAAGTACTAACCAACCTAACTTAGCAGACAAGTTTAAATTTTTCAGTGCGTGTACTGTGTAGTACCTACCAGTCATTGAGAATAGGATGAATTACTCATTCGGTAATGCACTGATGAATAAATTTAAGGCCCCGTTTGGATAATTTTAAATAACAAAAAAATGATTATCGAACTCCACTTTTAACTTTTTACAATAGAGTTTTATCTAAAATATAATTTATTTATATTTGAATGTAATCATTTAAAATATATTTTCATTTGAAAGCCAGCTTGAGTAGATTTAAAAATAAAAAATGCTTTTTGCTTTTTCTGTTTTTGCTTGTTTAAAAGAGCGTATTCAAATACAAACTTTAAGTCATCGAAGATTAACAAATCAATGTGAAAAACATTGGGGACCAAAAAGATGATAGTGACCCTACTCTTATCACTTATGACAAATGATTATTTAGCAATTTTTATGATGTAATAATAATTAAATAATTTTTATGTATAATCAGTATTTGTTTTTGGGCTAGATCGACTAGTATTAATTGAATGATCCAAATACAAGCATGTTAATTGTTTACGAAGATAACGAGTGTTGTTGATAATTACCTAATCATTATAAATCAAATATGTAATGATAATTCCTATCCATAATAAAAAAAGCAAAAAAAATATAAATATGTTTTTTTTCAATTTTTTGTCTTAGCCACTCACTTCTGATTTATTGACCAACTAATCTAAATCGGGTATTATAAAGGCACGTTATGAAAGCGACCACCCAATATATATGTAATGAAAATTCATTACCCAAAAAAAAAATATATGTAATGAAAATTGATATGGGACTTAGGGCTGTTAATGGGTCGGATTTGGATCAAATCAAGAAAATTCAAATCCGAATCCGATAAGCTTATTTAATATCTGAATCCGACCCGAATCCTACAGGATTTAAACTCATATCAACTGAGTCTGAAATCGAGAAAAAAATCCAAAACCTAATAAAAAAATCCGACCTGATTAACTGTTAAAAAATTTGAATATTTGAAATCAAATAAGCAATAAAATTATTTATTACGTAAAAAATAAAATTTAAATAAGTATAAAATTATTTTGTAACATGTATAAAAACTATACATTATTTTTTGAAAAAAAAATATGTTGAAAAATACAAAAAAATGTATTATAAATTATAATAGTTTGGATATTACATTCTATTTAAAATTGTTCGCTAACATGATATATGTAAAGTTACTAATATAATAAAAAGTATTATTGAAGTTTGAATTGGTTATTTAACAGATCGAACTGCTTGATTCCAAATCCAACTCATTTATTTCGGATTACGGATATTTGCTATTGGATCTGACCTATCGAATATTTTAATCGACCAAATATGCTAAAATTCAAATCGAACTCGTATCAAATTCGGATTAAAATCCACTCCATTGACAGCCCTAGTGGGTAGAATAAGCATGACTGCCCAATGGCTCAATTAGGAGCTGGCCCAAGACACATAAAAAGCTTTCTTGGGGACCGAAGCAACAACTATGCATATTAGGATGAGGAGAATCACTAAATCACCACTATAAACTCCAAAATATAACATTCACAAGTCATTTCAATTTAAATTCTCCATCAGAAAAACCAAAAATGAAAAGAACGTAAATTTATTTTCTCTAAATTTTCTTTCTTTTAAATGATTCTTCTATTATTTATGGGGCATCTATTTGAATTACTAAAAAGATAAGACATACATACAACTCTACATATATAGAGGGGTTGCCCCTGCAAGTCCCCTTTGGTTTTACACATCTAAGCATACATATACAGAATTTTTACAGTATAGTTAAGAATTACATGAACCAGCCATCAATCATAGAAGTAAGGCAATGAAGCATGCTTGACTGCCTCATAAGCTCACCCTTCTCGGCGCAAATGTATGGATCTTCATCGTCGTCACATTCAACACGACTGTAAGGCATTTCTCGTGCCTCTTCACCCTCCATGAGCAAAGCAAAGTTCTCAACATGGGAGCAAACATAAAACGACTCTTTTGTCCCGACAATCCCAAGCTCCATCCTCGCCCCCGTATCCTGATTATACGCAATCAGGTTCCCGTTTCTTGCCGTCAAAAGAACATCACCATTTCTTCTTACCCCAAGAACCATCCCAATACCTCCCTCAAGAGTAACTTGGAACTTTTTGATCCAAGATTCAACATCCCGGTATTTATTCATGACCCATACGGAGCAACTCTCGCTCCAGACACGTTTATCGAATTGATAAACAGCAAGGGACTGTTCAAGAACTGCCGTGTTTAAATTAAAGGGCAACTCATTTCTCAAGGCGTCTGGAAGAGGCATTTCATCGAACACCTCGTGGCTCAAGTCGAACACCGTAATCAAGTTCTGCACTCCATCCCGTCTTGCATTGCTCCTGTAAGCAACCCAATGAACATTCCCATTAACAAACGCCTGCGACCAAAAATAATCAACCATCCAACTCCACGGGATTCTCCCACTAACCCCACGCCAACTCCCCTCACGAAGCGAGTAAACATCAGCCTTCGGCGGCAACGAATACCCAATATCCACTCGAGCATAAGCCACCCTCACAACCTTGTAATCATCATTCTTTGCATCAAATCCGAACCCAAGAACACACATACAACTCCACGTGTGCTCGAAGGTTTTCTTAGGCTGAGGCAGAGTGACTCTTCGCCTGATCACGGGGTTCCACAAATATATCGAATGCATATGCCCAAACAAATCATCAGTGACGCACAGCACCCCATTTGAAGAACCCACAATCCTATAATAGAATCGCGTCAAATCCCGAAAAGGGTTTTCAATTCCAACGCTTTCTGCCTCAGGGAACCCGTCGGCGTCGCTGTGTACCGAATAAATTTCGGCCTTTCGTTCCTTCGAAAAGCGCCTGATTAACCAATGATTGCAAAGAATCGCTCGCTCTTTATAGAGGGACATGAATTCGGGGCTTGAGATGAGTGAATGCCATGATTTTGATACGCACCGGAACCTGATGAGGGATTTGGGCGGTAGCCTCGTCAGGATATTGATCAGCACCTCCTCCGGTATGTAATCGGACATTATTATTTGAGGCGTTGCTGAGAAAAGGAAAACTGGAGCCAATCAAATACAAATTGATTAAAGATCTACCATAATCTGCACTGTTTTCCCTCTTCTTCTTCTTCTTCTTCTTCCCCTTCCTTTTTTTCCCTGTCGTGTGGAGAAGTAAGGGGAGTCGATTCAAGGATATGCTCCAAACCTGACTCCCCTCATGGAAGTTTCTGGAGAGGTTATGATCCTCGAGCAAGATTGTCGGAGTCACTTGGTATACAATGAAGCTTTGCTTAAGAAGGCATTCTTCAATGGAATGATAGGTCAGTCCTCGTAATGAAAATGACGTGAACGTGGAAGTACCATCGGGGGTGGTAGTTTGTCAATTTTACCAATAATAAAAAAAAAATATCAAGATCCAATAAAGAGATATTTTGAAATAAAGATCAAAAGTTAGCATTAATACAATGAATAAAACGTAATGTTACTTCATGGATAATACATTATATCTGTCTTTATACACATTCAGAACATGATTACTTGAAACTTTTATATATATATATATATATATATAAGATTATTAAAGATTATAAAATTTTGAATTCAAATATTTAACAGATCCAATTTCTAATTTTATGTATGATTAATTTCTTTTAAATTATAAATATTTGTAATCGAATATGATCAATTATCTATTTTTATCCATCGAAAATATTTAACCTCAAATCAAACTTGATTCGTATTAGATTCTGCTCCACCTAGTTTTAGGGTTGTTTCATGGATCATAATTCAAGGTCCATGATGGTATCAAGTCGGTGGAAGGTGGGTGGATCGAAGCCAAGGGTCTGATGTGTTTCCTGAAAAATTGCTATTTATGACTATAAATAAATGAATGAAATAATAAAATAAGAAAGTGAAATAGACGATTTTTTTTTAATAATTAACTCGAGACATCTTATAAACACTCTGTAGAATCATACACACACTCACCCAAAGAAAAATAGTAGGAGACAAGAGAATACGAATACGGGACTTTAATGGTGCCAATTTGAACCCTCACCATTAGACTAAAATACCAATTATTGTAAAATAAGTGATTTGATACTAGATTGAGTTGAACTTGCATGGGTGTCGGAATGGGGAAAAAGGAAAAAAGGAGAAAGGAGAAAGGAGAAAATAACAAATAAAACTAAGGATGCTGAAGAATCTTATTATATTTTTAATTCAAATTCAATATATTGGTCTTACTTCAATTTCAAGGTTTTATAAAGTATTTTAGAATAATTGGTAACTGAAGTATATGTCATTCAAACAAATTCAAGAAAAAAAATTATATGCAGATCATTAGTAATTTTACAACTATTATTTTAAAACAATTTAATATTGAATAATTTTTATATGTATACAAATGTTGTCTTATTATCCTGATGATGATTCGTGCCTGATCCAATCATAGAAACAAGGTTGGAATTGAGATATCACGTTATTCAAAAAATTCAAGCGTACGCATTTTTCTAAAAAATATAAAAGAAAGAAGAAAATAAAAGGAATAACAATAAAATAAATGAGAAAAAGAACCGTTACTTCTTCATCCGCTCTAATATGTATGGTTAATTTTTCCAGGCATGAGTTCCACAAGCCAAGTAAAATTATTGTTCGAAATCTGCTCGACTCCGTTTTATCCAAATTTATGAATAAATTACAAGCTTACATATAAAGATTATTTAGCTCAATCTCAACTCGAAATCTGCACGAGCCAAACTTGAGCTCAAAGCTTTATCAAGCCGACTCACCAGGCTTGTGCATCGGCTCAATTAATTTGCATACCTACTCATAACACATTGAATGGCATATAAATAAATAGCGTATCTAGGCGTTGTAGAAGTGGGGACAAGAATGATATGCATCTCTCGTTTCACCAAAAAAAAAAAGCAGACGTATAACAATGTGATCGAGACTAATGAGATCAATAGAGTTGGAAAAGGACTCACGCAGCTCATAAGTGTACATCAAGGACCACAGGGATTACTCAGAACAATAAAGCGAGTACCTGATTTACAGCTTTGACCTTATTAGAACCAACAAACAGAAACAATAACAACATTGGAACACATGAACTTCGAATCTTTACATCAAATGGTGGAACTAATCAAATCCTCACCACTTAGATAGTTAGATGCCAATCACATTGCCCTGTTCCCAACATTGCTTCTTCCATGCCTATGCTTGTAATCACTTCCACAGTTATGCTCAGAATCACTTCCAGAGCTACTGCAAGAATCATCATAGTTCGTCTGCAGAGTCGGTAATATGCCACAAGTCACCACATCAGAAAAACATGGTCCCTTCTCCAAAAGAACCAAACTTTTCACACAACTATCCACGTGCAATGCACGACGGTACTCTTCGGATCTTGACCCCTGCACTCCAAGATCCTTAATGCCTTCTCCATCGGGATTGTAAGAAAGTAAACGCCCGTCTTTCCAAACTGATATTACTTCACCACGTCTCCCCACCCACAACGGCCTCATGTTGAATCCCGGGCCGAGATCAAGAAAATCAATGCTCAAGTGCTTGCTCCAAGACTCCTCCACACCATATTCTTTCATTATCCATACACAAAAACCAGACACATTCCAAACAATAAGAGCTAGAGAATCCATATAGGCCACCAAATCTTTACTCCTCACCGGATCATTATTCGCTAGGCCAATGGGCAACATCATCTCCCGAAAGACGTCATGAATCATATCAAACAACACAATCAAATCATAGGAATTCATGTAAGAAGCAACCCAATGAGTAGCCCCATTGACATAAGCTTGGCGGTATCTATTATATATAACACACTCAAGATTCAAGAAACTCATATCCTGCCACACCCCAGTGCTCAGCTTGAAAAGCTCGACCTGAGGCTGGCCTCTCCCACAATCCACATATGCTATCCTAACAACCTTATAATCATTACCAACCGGGTCGAACCCCAACCCAAGACACTGCACAAAAGTACCATATGAGCTATAAATCGGGCCGGGCTTCGGAAGAAGCACAGACTTTCTAATGCAGGGGTTCCACAGAACAATTGTGTTCGTGTAATAAACCCGATCATCAGAAAGGCACAACAACCCATTACAGCTACCCACAATTGTGAAAAAAGAATTTATGCTCCTAAATGGGAATTCAAGCCCGGTTAAAGATTCATTCTCCGAGTACAAATCATAAAGCTCATAATTTCTAATGCAACGCCTGAGAAAAAGGAGACGGGCTTTGTTTTCGGTGAATTCCAAGTGAGAGTGAATAAACTGAGGGCTGATGATGAGAGAGTACCATGATTTGCACACGGCGGTGCAACGGAGGAGGGCCTCCGCCGGCAACCTGTGGAGGATGCTGATTATGATTCCTTCGGGTAAATACTCCGCCATTTTGGTTGAATATTTGGTTTTAGATGTAATGGGTTCTTGATTTTGCTTCAGGTATGAATAAATGGAGGATCAGATGATGCTATGTGAAGTGGAAATTGGAGAATGTTTGTGGGTTTTCGGGCAGATGAAATGGTGTTGACATGGGGTTTGATTCTTGGGAGACTGGGTATGAAGACGAATCAGCTCAGTGTCTGTATTTTCTATTGTTTGGATATGCAGGTGGGAAAAGCTAAAACAATAGAAAAGAAACAATTTTCTGGTGCGACTTTCTCTTCAAACTCCATCAACTTCCTTTAAAATGCCACTTGTTTATAGAAGACTAAGAAGAATGGCTTTATTTCTGAAATTGATAAACTAGTCATTATCGCCAAATACTGATGAATTATAAAAAACGCAAAAGGGAAGGGCTCCCTCTGCCGGACCCGAGCTCCACCGAATCACTTTTTAGGGCGTGTTTACTTTAATGAAAAATTTAAAGTTAATGTAGGTTATCTTCGATAATTCTGTATTTATTTTAATTGATTGGTGGTCCGTATTAATTGCTCCACATGCGTTAATAATTGATTGCGACGGTCAAATATAACTCTCCAAATTGTAGAGGTAAAATTAACTATCATTTTACTTTAAATTTTGAATAACAAAATAATTATTTCGGGCTAAATCAATGGCAAGCCCACCAAGAGTCGTAAAGTTCCGTTTGGATAAATTTTTGGGTTAATTACGTTAACATCCCAACATTTGAGATCACTTGTATTTTGATACCCAATTATTGTAGATGCTTACTAATGATACTCAAACTATTTAAAATGTGCTCAAATAGTACTTTTCTCTCTTTATGATGGAATAATAAAGAATAGAAAAAATTATAATTTTTATTTTATTTTTGGTCCTGTAAGTATTCAAAGTTTAAATTCTATTCCTTTTTTTAAAATGTCAATTTTGGTCTGATTTGGTCGGACTCCAGCGAATTATGCTGACATGGTCAAAAAAATTGGGAATTTCTGATGAATTATGCTGACGTGCATAATAAATTTGGAGATTTTGGTTGGTGGCGAATGACATGTTTTACCAAGTAGGATTTTTTTTCGACAATCTTCAAATGACATGTATGTATTTGCATATATTTTGTGTATTTTTTTTAATGCACACTTAAATATTTTGTGGATAATAAAAAAATAAATCCATTAAAAATAAAATAGTTTTCTTCTTCAAAACCCTAGATCCCCCACCCCCACAACCTAGTAGTTGCCACCCCCCACCCCCGCCGCTGCCCCTCACCCAGCCACCAACCCACCTCACTGTCGTACCCGCCGCTCACCCAACGTCGCCCAATTCCATCATTTCTCCCTCTCTCTCTGCCTCTCTCTCTCTCTCTTCCCTTCTGTCTCTCTCGATCTCCCACCTCAATCTACTTTGCAGCCACCCTATCCTACCCCCCTTATCTCTCTCCCCACTCCATCTATCTCTCTCTCCCCCTGTCCCTTTCCTCTCAATCTCTCCCTCCTCTGTATCTCTCGTTTGTCCCTCTCGATTTCTCCCTCTTCCTCTGGATATCTCGATCTTTCTCTCCCTCCCCTTTTGGACGGCGGATGACAGTGGAGGATGCCTTGGAGATTGAATCTCACTTTTGTATATGTATGTATATAGTTATAAATATTTTGTATATCATGTATATATATATATGTCGGTATACTTGTCGACACATGTGGTAAAGTATTTATTTTACTCAATATTATATCCAACTAAGTAGCCTAGCCAGATAAAAAAGTGGAAAAATTAGAAAAACCCCGCAAATTAATTGTCCATGTCAGCACAAGTTGCTAGAGTCCGGCCAAATCGGACCAAAATTGATATATATTTTTTTAAAAAAATATAGGACTAAAATTAAACTTTGACTACTTACAGGACTAAAATCCAAAAACGTTATAGATAACAAATGAAAATTGTAATTTTTATTAAAGAATATTATGTTGAAAATATTGAATTAATTGCATTTTGACCCCAACTAAAATTAAAAATATGCAAATCAACTCCCTTAAGCTCCTAATACATCAAATTCATCCAAACACATCTTTTTTTCCCACTACATTGTTCACCTTTATTTCTTTTCTATTTTTTTCCTCTTTTTTCCCCTATCGCAGCCCTTTTCACAATCCCTAATACCCTTTTCTCACAGCTCCTATTCCCCATCATTCTCGTAGATTGTAGTCGCAAGATGAGAGAGAGAGAGAGAGAAAGCTTAAGGCAATGATAGAGAGAGATCTAGATAATGAGTTCGAGAGTTAGAGGGAGACGAAAGAAGAGAGATCTCACTTGATTCTCTCTTGCCAATTCTCAAAATATTTCTCACCTCATCCACGAGTTTCTTCTAAGATGATATTTTTTGGCAATCGTGAGAGGCGGCTCGAACTTGCCCCAGTTCAAGATTCTAGTGAGTAATTGGAGAAATTATCAATATAATGGATTTTAGGGTGATGATTTTTGGTAGGGTGATAAGGTCAAAGTCAAGATCGAAGAAAAGCTCCTCAGCAGCACTGAGCTCGGAGGACCTCGGCCGATGGTCTCTAACGACGGAGATGATGATGTTCGTTGTTTGCTTCATAACTTACATGCGTTTGGTTTGAGAGTTTTTGAGTTGTGGTTTTATCTGATGTTTCATATGGATGAATTAAGTACACGAAGCAAGATAATATACATTTTTTCTTTACATGTATTAGAGCTACATATTTTTCAAAATTCTTTTACATTTGTAGTGATGCGGGTCGTTCTTGGCTGACCACGTGGCAGAACTTCGTAGCTCCGTGGATGAATGCTAGTGGACCACCTGTTAAGAGAGAGGAGCAAATGTGAGACTAACCAGTTTTATCTGAAGAAGATGAACAATGCTTTTCTCAATAGTTAAGAATAGTAGTGCTGAGCTTTAGTTGAGTTCAATTTACCCTTTTTTTTTTTGGGTTTTGGGACCTTTTTTTATGAATGGAGCCTTGACACGACGTGATTGATGGAGGTTAGTCCCTGAATTGACCTGTAGAGTATAAGTGAACATGCTTTTTGTCCTCTTTGTGATCCCCAATGATAGCTGGGCCATTACTTCATTAATGAGGCTTGATTTTTGTAATTAATGCATATCCCAAACATTTAATGTATGTGATTGCTTTTGAGAGAGGGCATTTAGGGCACCTGGGACCTAGGGAGACTGTCTATCCTATCAGTATGTGTTTTGTAGTGGCATCAATCCACATCTGACAGAGTTTTTAGGAACCTTAGCTAGTGTGCCAACGACTATGTGCTCCTAAGAACCATATGATCTCCCTTGAATGGGAAAATTGCCCTCGATATTAATGGTTCGCTTGAATGGCTTCTTTGAGGCGACTTTATGCACCTAGGCTCTAGCCCAGTAAGTGGAGTCCCTCGAGGACCTCAATAGGCCCTTTATCAAGGACATTTTCCTTGGACTTGGCAGGATAGACTTGGGGAACAACTCCCTCTCATAAGTTTTACCTCACTCAGAAGTCTCCCTTTACTGGCTTAAATCTCTTTCTAGGATAGCTGCTGTTATCGAAGACACTTGTCATTATCCCTCGTGGAAGGTTCTAACGTGGCTCTTTGAGAGAGACTAAGCCACATCATGTAGAATATTAGTTTGAGTGACAGCTTGACAACTGATAGAGAAAACTCACCATTTGTTATATAAACAATTTAATTAAAATGGTAAGTTTTTTTCTTTGACGAGTAAAAATAATTTAACTAAAATATAGTAAGTTTTTAAAAAAAAGGTAAATTATTATGAAAAAACTTTTATTAGTAAGGGTATTTTAATATTTTTAAAGATATAAGGTGCATTGACCTTTTATTTTGTTTTTCGAGATTTCATGTCAATTTTTAATTCCACAAGGGGTCAAATGTAATTAACCCACCATTGTCAATGGAATATTCTTGAATATTCCACCAAAATTAGAAAAATTCACTATCTGAGCACATTTTAAATAGTTTGGGTACCATTAGCGCACTTTTGCAATGGTTGGATACCAAAGTACAAATAACTCCAAACGTTGGGGTACATAATGTAATTAACCCTAAATGTTTTGCTAATGAAAAATACTTATTTTTTTTTTAAAAAAAGTCATATTCTGTTGGATTTTTTAAAGAAAGTAAAAGTTAAAAAAAAAAACTTCTAAGTGGATTTTTGTGAAAGCTATCTAAAGTAATTTTTTTAAAAAAAGTACAAATTAATACATTTAAATGTAAAATTATTTAGTTTAAAAAATTATTATAAAAAATATGGCTCGATAAACACCTTGTTGCCTATCCAAATGAACCTTTTATCAAATGGCAAGTGGTTCACACTTATCATGTTATTGATATATATTTTAAGAAGAATGATCACTCAAACAACAAATGTACTTATAATTACTATATGACTGGCTGGATTCGATCAACTAAATTTGAACTAGAACTTTTCACATCTTAAAGGAATTGTGTTGTATTTTTTGATTTATTTGAAAAATAATAAATAAAATATAATATAATTTAAATTATTTAATGCATACGTAAAATTAAACACCGTGATTATATATAAAAGATTCGACCGAATACAATAATTAGAGTCCTAGAGAACTTAGTTTTGTGAAAATCAGTTACGAAACGTGCGAGTTTCAGTAGTGCTACTTATGAGTTAGGTGTGCCAAATTATTAATTTCAAGTATTATTATACATACGGATCTGACAAATAAAAGTTTAAATTATCATTTATAAATATGTTCGATCTCATTAGATGCTATTCAATTTGATTAGTGCCCAACTGATATTTTCAATTATTGAATTGAATATGATGATATAATAATTTAATTTTTTAACACTTCTTGATATTATCATGTTTAACTCAAACTGTTAAAAATACCAGCATGAACAATTCCTTATAATCGGTGCTACATATAAACACCAAAATGGTAGAATAATCATTTTTTTTTTGTTTAATCTAGCAAGTAGCAATTATTATTTTCTATCTAGTCTTCTCTGTCTTCTCTCCTTCCTCACCCCTAATGATTTTTATTTTTATTTTTATTTTTCTTTTATATTTATTCTTTTAAGCATGTAATTTTATCTGATTTTAAATTATTATTATTTTATTATAAAAAATTAACAAACACATTGGACATAGTTAAAAATGTAAATTTGTATAAAAGCTTTTCATAAATATTTAGAATTATGTACTATCAATTTTTTTTTGATAGATATGTACTATCAAAATTTAAGAATGTATATATCCATCAAAAAAAAAAAATTAAGAATGTATATACAATACATTTTGTTGTTATCAAGTACACGCACTAAATGTGTTCCATTGCTACTTAAAATAATATGTGTTGCTTGTGCGGTTTGGAGCAAGTTTGGCAATTTTTATGTTGGTTTTCTTCACTATTTGCATAAAATAAAACAAAAATTACTATATGTGTATTACTGTGACAATGATTAGCTTATATACATACGCACGCGCGTGTGTGTATATATATAGATGAAATGATTCTACTTTTGGAGAACGTACCTGTAGTTCTCTCTGTCATGACCGGCGGGAGAATTACATTGTTTCCATCTATGTATAGCATTCTATCTTGTACACAGTCGGGGAATTTTGTTATGAATCTGTATTGGGTCTTGTATATGCATTCAAATAAAATAAATATAGAATAAATCAGAATTATTGGATGCCTATGATTTATGAGTAGCCAACACCTGATTCATAATAGAATTTTCAACTAATTTCAAATGTAATAAAATCTTTGGCCAACAATATATTCCAAATTCATCTTTCTTTCTTTTTTCTTTTTTATTCATGGACTTTCGATATATAACATTTCATTGGGGCCTTACTAATTCACGGTGAGCGCTGCGGGTATTTATATATAGTCGAAATTCTTTCTAATAATCACTATATATCCAAACAAAGTATTTCCTTTCATATGGATTCCAAATAAATGAGTTTCAAATCCATTCATTTTAAATCCCCAGCAAAATTAAAATATGTTGATCCCAAATGCAACATTTTTCTCTCCCCCATTTTTTCACTAAAATCCTTGTATCAACATAGTGTAAAAATACCAATGGTGGAGGGTTAAAACCTGATACCATTGAGGTTTCGTGTTCGAACTTTTTTGATTTTTTTTCCCTTTCTCTTTGGGTAAATGTGTGTGTATGTATGGCGTTTCGGTTAATATTTATAAAGTATTTTGAATTAATTGTATAATATATATAATGTTAAAAAAAAGTACATATAATTTAATGACGGATTTAAATCAAGTCTACAAAACAAACAAAATAAAGAAGTAAACCAAGGTGTACTACAAGTCTATTTATGTAGGACTTTTTTTTAATTTGATCCCAAAAAGTGTTTTGTTTAATTTTTTGACATGAAAAGAAGATTCGTGTGGAAAAATTAACTTAAATAGCCGTCGTCGTTGGCGATTTTATTAAAATATTAATAAAATTTATAAAACTTTAATATATTTTCAAATATAATAATAATAATAATAATAATAATAATAATAGTAATAAAATTATAGAAGTCGCCATTATTAATATTTTAATAGAATAGTCAACGACGACAAAAACTTAAGTTATTTTTCACTTGAATTTTTTTTTAATGTCAAAAAATTAAACAAAAAACTTTTTGTTTTTTGGATCAAATTAAAGGAACGTCCCACCGCCCCCAACCACCGTTGCCTTTTTCTGTGGTATAGCTGAATCTCCCCCAGTCCCACTCTCACCGACCCCAAAACATCACTTCCTATATCCCATCAACAAACAATTTGTGTCTCGGAACTTTTTCATTTTTGGTGAGAATTCTCACAACTCTCTCTTCACAAGACAAGATTTTTGTGGTTGTTGGTTTGTTAAAATATGTTTGATTTACTTATTTTCAACGGACAATAATTTTTTCTTTAGAGCTGCTTTAGTCAAAATTAAAAAGAAAACACTCCAACAAGACAATGAGGATTGAGGGGTATTTTTACACATGAGATCCAATAACAGAGCCACATATAGTTCAAAAGATACATAAAAATTACTCCATGTATATATATCGTTAAATTGGAGTAATTATCTTAATTGTTCGTGTACTTTCTAATTGTTATTCAATTAATCTTTTGATTTTTTTAAATTTAATTATTTATATTTTCGATAATTCATTATTGATAAATACATCATTGATTTTAGGGTTTGGGCTCTGCAAGTGCTGGGATGTCCATATGAGTTAAAGAACTATATACATGATACTTTGCTTAAATGAAAACTAGTTAAGAACAGTAATAAATTAAGGAATACGTTCTCTTTTTGTTCTCAGTATCAAAAAAGAAAAAAAATGTTCTCTTTTTATTCTTACATTACCCATTTGAGTTATTGAAGGTAACTGTGACATAGTAAACCACATCATAGTTTTTCATTCCGCCATAATTTAATTAACGAAAGTTTAAAACAAGATGATCCCTAGTCATCAATCTGACATTAAAAGTATCGAGATTCAAGTATTTTTATTTTTGTGATGAATAAATATGGAATAGTGTTTGAACAAATTCGAGAATTTGTATTTTATTGTCCCTAAAATAATATATCAGATAAAATATAGTCCTTTTTTATTACTATTTTTTTTCAATAAATTCAAAGCCAAAGGCAAGTCAAAGAAGCTGTTCAACTGATTAAATAAATAAAGTTAATGTCACTAATGATTCCTAATATTTAAAGTTAGAATCACTTTAATCCTTAATATTTAAATCGTCATGTTTTGATTCTTAATATTATAATAAGTGGAACTTCAGTCATTTTGATGAATTTTTTAAACTAAATTTCACAAAAAGAAAAAAAAAACACTTATACGAAGGCCATTTGATGTCCATTTTCGCCAGCCAACTTAAAACAATTTTACACAGAATTTGATAAAAAATGCACTTTAAGTATGTGTTTAATCTTAGGTGAAATTTGGCTGAAAAATTTATCAAAACGATCATAATATTATTTATTTATGACATAAAGAACTAAAAACATGATAGTTTGAGCTAAAAACATGATGGTTTGAGTGAAGGAGAAGATGTGTTATCATTTAATATTAAAGGATTTGGATTGTCACTCTCGAACCCACCTTAACCGAACCAACTTTTATCATATGACGGGTGGTTTACACTTGTTATATTGATTTATATTTTAAAAAGTGTTATCACTTATATGATGACAAGTAGCATAATAATAATTCTTATATGATTGATTGGGTTCGACCAATCGGACAAATTTTTTTCCATATTATAAAGAGTTTACGTTGGGCTAGTATAGAAGACTTTTATTATGAGATGGTTTTTTTTTATCTTTTGATAAGTATATTATGAGGTGGTTCAAAATTCAAATTTTGTTACATGTTTAATTTATTTGAAAAAATATAATACAATATAACTTTAATTCTCTGCTAAATCAGTGGGACTAAACATCACATTTCTATCGCCCGTGGGCCATGACAACCTGAGAACCTAACTAAATCCAAAACCGTCAATCCAAATAAAGCCTATTTTCTCTTTTATTATTATTATTATTCCTTTTTAATTAAAATCGTTGTACCAACAGAGTGTAAATAAATGAAGAGTATATGTAATTTAATGATGGAAGTAACTAGAATTTTCACATATAACAAAAAGATGTGAATCAAGTGTAGACCCCCACCACTCAACCACCGTTGCCATGTTTGACATAACTTAATCTCCCAATCTCACCCACCCAATCCTCCATTCAACCAACACTGTCTCTCACAACTTTCGCTCTACACAAGACAAGTTTCTTGTGTTTCTTGATTTTCTATACCATGTTTGATTCACTTATTTCCAACAAAAACTCACATATTACAGTAGTACTAAACATTCTGGTAAATCATTTATTTATATTTAGTTGATGCAATCAAATTCTAATCCCAGAGCTTGTGGAGTATAAAGTGAGCTCCATGCTGAGGCTGGAGTGTGATAATGGACTTAGGAGCGTGCGTGTATGATGGCGAGAGCTCGAAAGAGAAGCGTTGTAGAATCATAGCGAGTGCCGTTTTCGCCTCCATTATCGCAAACACTTGCCCGACGCATATTCGAGGGCCCCAACCGAACGGGAAAAATATACCTTGCTTCTTCTGTGCGTTTGCTACTCCTCCGCTGAATCTCTCCGGCTTGAATTCCATTGCATCGTCACCCCATATTTCTTGGTTGTGATGTAATGAGATTACCGGCAATGAGACCTGAATTCCAGCCGGTAATGTTAATTTCCCCAATTTGGTCTCCTCAGCGACTCTTCGAGGAAGAAGAGCTACGGGTGGATAAAACCTCAACGCCTCGTATAAAATCATGGTAACCTATGAATTAACAACCCATAAGAGTTTTTGTAAGGAAATATAATATAAGCAACACGCAACAAAATGCCTTATTAAATAACATTGCCATAGACTTGTTCCTCAAACAATCTCATGGGCTGCCTTAGCTCCTCACACACACTATGTCAGCATCACTTAAAACAAGTCATATAAGAAAACTTGACAAAGCTGACTTAGCGTGAGGAGCGGACGGAAAGCTAAGGCAACACATGAACTTATTATTCAAATAAGTTGACATCATATTTAGGGAATTTCATATGTTTCGATTAAAAACTACTTACGATTTTCAATTGATTTAAACCATCAGAATCCGGAGTTTGCTTCCCGAAGACCTGCAAAACCTCTTCGCGAGCACGTGCTTGCCAGTCCGGATATCTGCTCAAAAGAATCAAGGTCCACACAAGCCACACTGAAGTGGTCTCCTGCCCAGCAAGATAAAACAGCTTGCACTCTTCTACTACCTCATCAATGGTCATTCCGAAGCTCTTGCTACCACCTTGTTCGATTTCATGGAAATTGGACTCCAACAACATGCCTAATAAGTCTACATTGATAGCCTCCCCTGCTTCCATTGCCTTAATCCTTCTGCTAATGATACCCCTAATCCGCGATTGAACTTCTCTGTCAATTTCCTTCATTCTCTTGTTCCTTTTGGTCGGCACGAATCTACACACAAGCAACACATCAGACAACAAAACACAAAAGCTGCCAGTGCGAACGCTCAACTTTGAACGATCTTTCTCATAAATTCTGATTTTTGGCTGATTACACATTTTACTACCTCCATCCCGGAACATATATCGATTGGGCAGCCTCCGTGAAGAGCTCGACCTGTTCTCTCTGAAGTTCAAATATTGTTCTCCCTTCTTGAAAGCTGCTGCCGAACGCAGTTCTCGAAATCACATCGCTTGTTAAATTTTTTAAATAAGGCCACACATCAATCTCACACGATCCTTTTTGCGAGAGACACTTTTCCCAATCGTTCAAAACTTCGTCGCAACTCAAATAGAACGCCGGTATCATCAGCTGCACGCAGCAAACTCAGTCTTACATCAATGTTACACTAACAAAGTTCCGAGGCGGTTACATTATTAGCTTTAAAAGCTATAAGATAGCCTGCAATACATACAAAAACACTTCCATATAGTGATGGGAACAGAGAAAACCTTCAATTTCTCTAGATGAAAAGCAGGGTTGATGATTTTTCTGTGCTTTTGCCATTTATCAGTTTCATAGGTGATAACTCCTCGGGCCAATAGACTGGTGAGTGGGTTGGGATTTTGGACCTTGTGGAAGATATGAATCTTGGTGAAAACCTCCTTAACCAGTTCGGGCTCAGTGATGATAACTGAAGGTGTGGGCCCGTACCAAATAAACGAATCATTTCCTGCAAGTTTTTAAGGCGAGACTCTATAAACCCACTCAGTTATCGAACAATCCAACTCAGGAACTTCAGTCAGTGTCCCAGTTTCATTTCCAAACGTCTTATCAGTTCACAAATTACAAACAGTGAAAGAACATAAATATCTCATTTCTATCGGGACGACCCATTAGATTCCTTGAACAGGACCTACAATTTAAATTTCAAAATTATAAATGGAATATCTGTACTGAGAGGGTCGGCCCATATTGGGACCCTAGAAATCAGCCAGCAAGAAGGTCGGCCCCAAAAAAAAAAACATATATATTTCAATCCTCTTTAATATCACGTAAACGCACTTGGGCAACTTAGTTTCCAAACAAAATTTAGAAAAAGCATGTAGACTCCCAAAGCATCCTACAAATTCTAAAAAATTAGAAGCGCTTAAAAATAAAACTTAAAAAAATCCACTAAACCCAACTCAAGATGAAGACAAAGAAGAAGATTGATAGATACCATAATTCCGAATGGTTTTGAGGAAAAAAGGGATGACCCTTGGCTTGATATCATCATCAAGATTGATGGGCTTCGAATTAGCCTCCTCAGTCGTCTTCGACATCTCTATCAAGTCTCCACAAACCAACTTGTAAGAGTTCCCCTTGAGACCCTGTTTCCTCAGAAAACTTTCGAGCCTCTTTGGCCTGATAATGGCCGAGTTCACTATTCTCCATGTGTAGTATACTAACACCACAAACGAAAAACCAGAAAATATTTGGTATAAAGCTACCATTTTTTTTGGTTTTTTCTTGAACCTTTTAGTGGCCTCTGTAGTGTGGGCTCTGCCCCTTTTATAGTGCTCTTATGCTTGCTATCATTGGGAAAGAAGAAAAGAAAATTCATAAAGGAAAATGGATAATGAAAGAGAACGTGTAGTTTTTATACAAGATGATGTCCCAAATCGTAGTCAAATATGGAGATCCCACACGGTGAGATATTGCTATATAAATATGGTGTGATTTTATCATTTGATAAAAATATTAAAGTATGAGATGAAAGCTGTTTATAAGTTAATCAAATTATTTAACTCTTTTAATGACAAGATATAGTGTCATTAGTACAAATTTTAATATATATATTTTTTAATTTATTAAATTTTACTTTTAACATAATAGATAATCTTTTTATTAGTTACTTGATTTAAAAATTTAAATCGTTATTTGGATTGAATTTTTTTTATTGGAATTAGGATATTAAATTCGAACTAAGTGATAAAAATATAATCTTGTGAGATTTAAATCGGATTTGAAACTTTCAAAAGCTCAATCCTATCCAAATTTGCATCTTTCAAATTTGATCTAAATCCAGCCAGATCCGTGGAGACCTAGTTCATGATGCTTATCCTTTAGGAATGCACTGCCATAGTGTGATATGATGTCAAACGCGAAAGGGATTGGGGCCGCCCGTGTATGAAAATTGAGCCATAATCGTAACATGCGGGCACATGTATTGACGACACAATTTTACGTGCACATTTTGTATACGTAATAAACAATTTAAATTGTATCATATTTTTAATTTGTTATAAAAAATTACGATAAAAATAATTCAAATTATTAGATTCTTATGCAAGGTTAACGGTCGACTCATAAAAATATTTTAGGTATATGCTAGTAATAATACTGGAGTAATTTATTATTTACCTAAGGTCCTCAGGAACAAAATTATTTTGGATTTTTTAAAAAATAATTCGAACAAAAAACAACACGTTCATAAACATAATTAAATTCCGTGCATATCTGTATTAAGTAGTAATGAGATATTATTCGTTTTGGATTTTGATTTGATTTTCATTAAAGAGGGAAATCATAAAACTTTTACTGTGTCTGATCAGACGAGAGTATGTATATTGAATTAAAAAATATGCAATACTCTGTCCCATATCAGAAAACTAAAGAAAAATTGAGTGTTTTATAAGTTTGGCCTAATAACGTCCCACCGCCGCCAACTACCGTCCCCTTTTTCCATGGTATAGCTGAATCTACCCCAGTCCCACTGACCTACCCCAAAACATCACTTCCTGCGTCCTATCAACAAACAATTTGTGTCTCAGAACTTTTTCTTTTTTTTGGTGAGAACTCCCACAACCCTCTCTTCACAAGACAAGATTTTTGCTGTTCTTGGTTTGTTAAAATATGTTTTTGATTTACTTATGTTCAACGGACAATAATTTTTTCTTTAGAGCTTCTTTAGGCAAAATTAAAAAGAAAACACCCCAACAAGACAATGAGGATTGAGGGGTATTTTTGCATATGGGATCCAATAACAGAGCCATATATAGTTCAAATGATACATTGAAATTACGCTATGTATATATATCGTTCAATTGGAGTAATTATCTTAATTGTTCGTGTACTTTCTAATTGTTATTCAGTTAATCTTTTGATTTTTTTAAAATTTAATTATTTATATTATCAATAATTCATTATTGATAAATACGTCATTGATTTTAGGATTTGGGTTCCGCAAGTGCTGGGATGTCCATATGATTTAAAGAATTATATACACGATACTTTGCTTAAATGAAAACTAGTTAAGAACAGTAATAAATTAAGGAATACGTTCTCTTTTTGTTCTCAGTATCAAAAAAAAAAAATGTTCTCTTTTTATTCTTACATTATCCATTTGAGTTATTGAAGGTAACTGTGACATAGTAAACCACATCATAGTTTTTCATTCCGCCATAATTTAATTAACGAAAGTTTAAAACAAGATGATCCCTAGTCATCAATCTGACATTAAAAGTATCGAGATTCAAGTATTTTTATTTTTGTGATGAATAAATATGGAATAGTGTTTGAACAAATTCGAGAATTTGTATTTTATTGTCCCTAAAATAATATATCAGATAAAATATAGTCCTTTTTTATTATTATTATTTTTCAATAAATTCAAAGCCAAAGGCAAGTCAAAGAAGCTGTTCAACTGATTAAATAAATAAAGTTAATGTCACTGATGATTCCTAATGTTTAAAGTTAGAATCACTTTAATCCTTAATGCTTAAATCGTCATGTTTTGATTCTTAATATTATAATAAGTAGAACTTCAGTCATTTTGATGAATTTTTTAAACCAAATTTCACAAAAAGAAAAAAAAAACACTTATACGAAGGCCATTTTATGTCCATTTTCACTAGCCAACTGAAAACAATTTTACACAAAAATTGATAAAAAAATGCACTTTAAGTATGTGTTTAATTTTAGGCGAAATTTGGCCGAAAAATTTATCAAAATGATCATAATGTTATTTATTTATGACATAAAGAACTAAAAACATGATGATTTTGAACTATAAAAACTAAAGTGATCCAAATATTAAACTTTACAGACCATTAATGATATTAACCCCACAAAATATATTATAAAAAGGGCTAATCCAACAACTCCTCAAAGGGCCACGAGTTTCTCTCTCGATTTAACTCATTGCTTAAAGTGGGTTCATCGGCCCATACTTTGTTATATTCAATATATGTGTATATGTGTATATATGTATATATATATTTGATATACTAATTTAAGCATCGAAAGACTTTTGTTGGACCACCAAAAGTCGAAGCAAGGGTAAAGGTTTTTCTAAGGTACCCGAACAGGTTGTTGAGCTAAGGGCAGTGGACAACCCTTTATCAAAATCGAAAGGGATCTCTAATTAGGAAACCGTATCCAAGCTCCGTGACTAGCCTGCGCTCTTCGCTGCTCACGAAATTTATACAGATATTCAGCTACAAATCTCATATTATATATACATTTGCATCTACAAATCTTATGTCATATGTACATTTGCATTTGACTAACTACACATGCATGTTCTTTAATTGGCCACGAGATGTTATAACAATGCATCATACATTTCAGCACCGTGAGGATAGCCGACTATCACCATTCGATTCGAAAATGAGTGAACAGTTTTATTCCCATGAAGGTGAAATTTTGACAAAAACTCAAAGCTATTCTACTGAATTATTTATTTATATTTACTTGATGCAAACAAAATTCTAATCCTGGAGCTTGTGGAGGACCAAGTGAGCTCCATGCTGAGGTTGGAGTGTTATAATGGACTGAGGAGCGTGCGTGTATGATGTCTAGAGCTCGAAAGAGAAGCGTTGTAGGATCATAGCGAGTGCCGTTTAGGCCTCCAACATCGCAAACATTTGCCCGACGCATATTCGAGGGCCCCGACCGAACGGGAAAAATATGTCTTGCTTCTTTTGTGCCTTCGCCACTCATTTGCTCAATCTCTCCGGTTTGAATTCCATTGCGTCGTCACCCCATATTTCTTGGTTGTGATATGATGAGATTACCGGCAATGAGACCTGAATTCCGGCTGGTAATGTTAGCTTTCCCAACTTAGTTTCCTCAGTGACTCTTCGAGCAAGAACAACTGCGGGTGGATAAAACCTCAACACCTCGAAAAAAATCATGGTATCCTGTGAATCAACATCCCACAAAAGTTATGTCAAGGAAACAGGACTTGTGCTTTTAACAAGCTCATGCAGTACTAGCTAACGGATAAATCTCTCTCATGCTCTCTAGTTTCGGTCGGTAAACAAGGATGCGACAAGTGGCATCCGAACCTTTTAACCACCTTCACCAAATTTTTGCGCACATATATTTAAGAGAGACTCAGTTGTATAGGGCCGCTATCAGTAGAGCTAAGACTGCACGAGTTCGTTAGCTCATGGAACGAGCCTGTGACGTCATGATTAGGAATATTTATATATTCAACAAGAAAATACTTACGATTTTCAGTTTATTTAAACCATCAGGATTTGGAATTTGCTTCCCGAAGACTTGCAAAACCTCTTCGCGAGCGCGTTTTTGCCAGTCAGGATATCTACTCAACAAAACCAATGTCCACACAAGCAAAACTGAAGTGGTCTCCTGTCCAGCAGAATAATAGAGCTTGCACTCCTCTACGACCTCATCAATGGTCATTCCGAAGCTCTTGTTACCACCATGTTCAATTTCTTGGGAATTAGACTCCAACAATATGCCTAATAAGTCTTCATTGATAGACTTCCCTGCTTTCATTGCTTCAACCCTTTTGCTAATCATACCCCTAATCCGGGATTGAATTTCTCTGTCAATCTCCTTCATTCTCTTGTTCCTTTTGGTCGGCACAAATCTACGCATCTATAGAACAACACATCAGACAAGAAAACACATAAACTACCAATGCGAATGCTCAATTTTGAATGATCTTTCTCATAAATTCTGATTTTTGGCTGTTGACCTATTTTACTACCTCCATCCGGGGATATATATCGATTGGGAAGCCTTCATGACGTGCTCGGCCTGTTCTCTCTGAAGTTCAAATATTGTCCTCCCTTCCTGATAGCTGCTGCCAAAAGCAGTTCTCGAAATCACATCGCTTGTTAAATTTTGTAAATAAGGCCACACATCAATCCCAGCCGATCCTTTCGGTGAGAGACTCTTGTCCCAAGCATTCAAAACTTCGTCGCAACTCAAATAGAATGCCGGTATCATCAGCTGCACACAGCAAACTCAGTCTTACATCAATGTTCTACGAAGAAGTCCCGAGGTTCTTACATTATTTGCTGCAACAGCTGTAAGACAGCCTGCAATACATTAAAAAAAAAAAAAAAAAAAGGAGAAAAAACACTCGCATATAGTGATGGGAATAGAGAAAACCTTCAATTTCTCTAGATGAAAAGCATGGTTTATGATCTTTCTGTGCTTGTCCCATTTATCAGTTTCATAGGTGATAACTCCTCGTGCCAATAGACTGGTGAGTGGATTGGGATTTCGGGCCTTGTGGAAGATATGAATCTTGGCCAGCACCTCCTTAATTAGTTCGGGGTCAGTGATGATAACAGAAGGTCTTGGCCCGTACCAAATAAACGAATCATTTCCTGAAAGTTTTCATAATAAAAGTGTTAGAATTTTATTCTAATTTGGACTTTTATTAATTGGATGATTTGTTTTTTATAAAATAAAAACGGGCTAAATTAATACGGTTAATGGGACTTGACTTATAAGGCCTGATTTGTTTGACCCACTATGTTAAGGCCTTGATTTTAGCAGATATGGTCTGACAGTTGGTGTAGGCCCATCCTAGAAAGCCCATGATGGGAGGGCCCTAGGGTTACATTATATATTTGGCTAGGTCCCCTCTCCACTCCACACTCTGATAATCGCTTGTCCCATTGAAAGCTGTCAATATCGGTGAGAGATGGAGAGGAAGAATTAGCCAAGGATGTTTGTCTAAACATCCATAATGATCGACTATCAATCATTGGTATAAGGTACGCTAATATAAATTTATATATATAGTGTTCTAAATTCGTGGTGTATCGATCCTGCGATTACAAATATCTCTTACAGTTGGTATCAGAGCCAATACACCTATAAATTTAGAACCCTAATTGATCTTATTATTTGCGTTTGATAATCTTTGTTCGATTATTTTGACAGTTAATAACCAATCGTAATTATGAATGAGCCTCTATTGTGATTGTGTGATTCTTAAAATTTTCATCTAAATCGGAATCAGATCACGACCTGATGAATCATGATGTCGTCGGTTTGAACTATACTTGAATAAGGCTTATCGAATCCAAAAGTTTGATCTATTAATTCATAAGAACAAACATGACGTGGGTTTTACCAACAAAAAAAAAAAAAAAGAAACATAACGTGGGAATATAGTTAAGAAAATCCCATCAAAGTCACATGAATTAGTTGATGATGTGCGCATCGTTTAGCCTCTCTTGGGTTTTATATACCGATCATGCATCTATATATATATATATATACATACACGTGTGTATGTATGAAACTTAGTTTTCCAATATTCAAATTTTATAAGATGTTGTATTGCATTACTCTGTTTTATTAAAATCCGTGCACAAATTGGAACCTTACTTTCAAAATTTCCTTTTCTGATTCATAAAATCAGATTATACAATTGTTGTTTGGTTGGTAACTTAATGATATAAATTATTAATGGTCACTAGTCCATGATTTATCTTGTGTTGAGGAATATTAAATATATTGGATGTGTTGATTGTCACAACTAGATTTATGTCGAATAATATTTTTCATGATTATGACATTCTCTCAACTTCTAGATTATAGTGTTTTGGATATCTAAATTTTATTTAATTAGTTATCTAGTTATTAAGCAAAGTAGATTTGAAGATAACTTGAATGCACCGAATTATTTTTGTAACTCCCGAAAGCAAATTGTTTTCGTGCTTATTTTGTGGGAGTTTTGCATACATATTGCTCGTGTGCAAGTTAGGCAATTAGCTTTAATTCGGCCATGTGCTAATTTTATGAGTTGAGATAAATAGTTACACCAAAGTGTTCTATTTATTAAGACTTGTAAAATTTTACATGCATTGTTCGAGTTGATAAAATTATTATGCATTCTTACCTGCCCAAAGGGGGTATGATATGTGTGGTAATTTTGATTTGTTGGTGCGGAACATATTGTTAGGGTACAATGGTTTAGAAAATTCGTCTCCCAAAGGAGGCAATTTTCAAAAACCAGGGTAGTCCTATGCCGTTTTTGCACGGAGGGACCTATCATGTGTGACTACTCTGCCCAAAGGGGAGTTGTCATGACATGTTGGACTCTCAGAGGAATAAAGCTATATTTTTTCAAGCTTATTCCGATTAATTGCCTATTGATAATAATTCGTTGCATTCATGTTGATTTGGACTACTACTATGAACTTAAATGGTGGTAGTGTAAGAACATATTGATGGGGATGTACTGATATAGAGGGTTTGTTCTCCCAAAGGAGTCAACTTTTCGAAAATCAGGATATTCTCCTGCTCGTTCTTGCATGTAGAGGACCTATTATAGATGACATACTCTGCCCAAAGGAGAGTTTTGTCATAGTGTGCCTAGATCCTCTACTAAATAAGCGCCATTAGTTTAAGTTTATTCTCACTAATTATCCCCACACTACATGACTATTATGGCATTAATGTTAATCATATTTGTGGAAAATAGAGCCTTTGTGTGTAGCAAACTCTGCCCAAAGGGGAGTTTGTTATCACATAAGAGGTCTCGATCTTGTTAACTGATATTATATTTGGGCATGTTTTATATATATCAGCATATTTGAATTTGTTTTATTTATTATTCCCTATGTGAAATAAAATGGTCTATTGTTAGATATTTGCCTTTGTTCTAAGTTACTTAACAAGAGTGAGTTTATTTCAGACTTTAAAAGGCAAAATGATATGGACATGATATATTATTTATTGTGAGATGTACCAATACAAACATAGCCTTGAATTTAATAAAATCTCTAAAGTTGTTGCTCTGCTGGAATGCCTTGTTTTGAATAATAAGAATCATCACTTGAGTCTCCTAATTGTTAAAAAAGCCACTTTATAAGCAAATGAGCAATGATCCGACTATTGTGGGAGTCCGCTCTATCTATTTGATTTAAGCGCAAAATTGGAGTTGTGTGTCTAAAGAATCTGTTATTCCGTGATTTTGATGTCATAAATATTGCTTTTGATTTCGCGATAAGAATCATTTTATGATTGGAGGATTCTAGACATCTTAAAAGTTTAAACCAGATTTTAAGGTTTAATATCTCTATACTTGATATAAATGATGTACATTATCAATTTATTCTCCTAGAGTTTGATTATGTGAAAATCATTCTCATAGCTCATGAGTTTTGAACATAAAGATTTGTGTCATATGTATGAATGGAATCATGGAAGATATTAATTTTTGATAAGTGGAGAACCTCATTTTCTACAATAAACTGTGGTCATGAAAGTTAGACTCATTCATAATTTGGTCAAATAAAACATGTATTACGGGGTTAATGTTTGTAAAGATCCAATGGGCTAAAAGCCTTTAGACAAATGGGCTTGTTTAACCCATATGTGAGGAATACTTGAATGAAACGACTACCATTGGTAGCTTTGAAAATTGAATTTATTTCAATTTGATAAAATGTGATTTGTTTCTTTTGACGATGAGAAATAACAAAAGAGCCTATTTGTTGGTTTTCCAAAGTATTTGTCGTATGTACTGTGTAATTATTTTTATGAATACTATAGAGTTCCTCCTCTTAATAAAGTTATTTCATGAAATATAATAAAGAGAAATTCTTTGATGTGATGACGAAATACTTAGGTTACTTGAGAGTGGAAATAATCACATTGTTAATTGAAATTAGCATTTTCAATTAGTCTCATAAATATTATTCAAATTTTTGACCAAATTATTGGCTACGGTGCTTTCACATTCTAATCTTTTGATATATTTGAGAATAGTTTTTCCATAATATTTAAGAGGAACCATTCGTGATTCGTGTGAGGATTTACACTCAGTTTATTTCACTGTAAGTGTCTTCTTATAATGCAAGTTGTTTTCTTGAAAATGACTCTAATATATTTGGAAAATTCTTTTTCAAATGGTGAAGTGTCATACTGATTGTGAATATTTGGGAACATATTTGAAATTCTGCATTTATCTTAAAGGTGTACCTATTATTAAACTTCGCTTATCACCCTGATAGTTCTGAGTAAATGGTATGAATAATATTTGGTGTCATACCTTGAGAGACTTATTTGATTGTGTTTTTGTTCTTGGCTTTCCTATTATATTGAAGAAAGGTGAAGTTTATGTATTTAATAGAGAGTTTATTTGAAATCTTAATGAGGGATTTCAATTGGGATCTATTATGCAATATTTAAAAATATTGATCCTATATTTTATAACTAGTGCTTCATGAGAAAGCGATTTAGCAAATTCATATTCTTTGCTGTATACCCAAGTCTATGTGTTTAAGAGTTAAATGAGAAAATTTTTGCCCAACTTATTACGTTTCTCAATGTGAATCTAATTGATATAATCACTTTCGATATCACATTAGGATCTAATACTTGAAAATTTTATATAGCAAAGATATCTTTACTTTGATTTTGGAGTAAGATATTTTGTGTTTCTTGATTGTTGCGAAAGTGATTATTATTGAATTGTTTAACTGATCCTGGAAAACTAATATATATAGTTTCTAGTTTTCAGTTTGATATTTAAGTTGAGAATACATGGACTTTGTTATAATCCATGTCTCACAATGATATGTGGGAGTCATAGAAATGGATCATTACTGTAAATTGTCAATTGTGAGAAAATATTTGATCAGTGAGAAATTCCGTGGATGATTCAATCAAAATTTGCTGGTAAGAAATTTATTCAAAAGGGGGTGTATGTCGATAAGGATAAATCCTTTACTCTCCTTATTTCAAATAAATTTCTTAATAATATGATGAACTTGAAAATTCTCAACTTCTAATTTTTGTAGCATTCAAGTTCTCTTTTGGCCGTAAAATTTTTGATTGAAAGTTTAAAGATAGAACTTCATGTTTTGGACAAATTGGAATATTAAATGATCAATAAATTGTTGACTGATTGTCTGAGTTATTTCACGAACCAAGCACAATAATGTCTTATTATTTTCATGGAATACTTGGAGAAATAAACTCTTGCTTGCTACTATGACTTGGCCCATAAGATTTGAAATTGATTGTTGATTTCTCAAATTGCCTACATTTGGTCATCGTTAGTAGACCTGATAATTGAATCATTTGACTTGGATGTGCTTTTATGATTGATGGGGGGTGTATTGTTGCATATTTTCTTGATTCAATCATTATAAGTTTAAATTAATATAGAGGAGACTCATTTTAGAGCGATTGATTCTTCTAATTTTGAATTACTTATTAACTTAAGTGGAATAAGTAATTGTTGGGAAAATTATTATGAAGAATTTTGAAGTCTTCAATAAATCAAGGCTAATGCTTGTCTGTTAGGGCTAATGCACTATATGTGTAGATTTTGATGAATGTTGTCTCACGGTATATCTTTGATGATTCTATCTATTCTTGGTTGAGGATTTATTTGTAGCATGATTATGTGATTATTCATCCTCAAATATATTGATATATGAAGTTAAATTTCTCACTTGTATAGACTTGATCAATGATAAGCAACATTGTGGTAGAGCACATAGTTTTTTGGGCCAGTTGCTAAAGAGTTGATGGTTTAGTCGATATCCATCAAGTGGGATATACATAATTTAAACATGTATATGCAATCAAGTCTTGGCATATTGAAACAGTGGGAGCTATTTAACTTGGTTCATATATTATTATTTAACCCATTTTGTTACAGGGTTAAGTTGGACTATGCGCATTAAGAAATAAAACTCTTGGATTAATCCATATTTGTGTGCACACATTTTTTTTTGATATCGTAAGACTTGGTGTTTGCCTTAAGAGATGGGTATGTCTCATAAATGACACCATGTTGTTATCCGATTATCAATCGAGACATACACGACTTTCTAAGAAGTCATTGGATTTTCTTGGAGTTTCATATTGTTCTAGAAATTCATTTCTTACAAGAAAACCATGTTGGATTTTTTAGAGTTTCATATTGACCTCGAGACTCATATTTTATAAGAAATCCATATTGATTTTCTTGGAGTTTCATATTGTTTTAGAAACTCATATTTTGCAAGAAAATCAAATTTTCTTAGGATTTCATATTGATACAGAAATCCATATCTTACAAGAAAATCAAAGGACCGACAATGAAATAGCATGTGTTTGGGTCATGTTGTGATGCTATTTCTTGCTACACCACCATGTCTGAATCCATGTCGATGGAATTGTTGGTATTTGTGACCATGGAAGGTCTTGTGTCAATTAAGGATGCAATTATCGCCATGATCCAATATTAGTGATTTTAACTGGACAGGATTGCAGAAGTCTTCCTCCCTTGCCGTATTGTTGTTTTCAAAATGTGGCCACAGTCAAAAACTTGTAATTTAGCCCAAGAGTCATTTTTCAAATAAATTATTTTTGGGAGATTAAAACGTCAATTAATATTTGTCCAAGTGGGAGACTGTTAGAATTTTATTCTAATTTGGACTTTTATTAATTGGATGATTTGTTTTTTATAAAATAAAAACGGGCTAAATTAATACGGTTAATGGGACTTGACTTATAAGGCCTGATTTGTTTGACCCACTATGTTAAGGCCTTGATTTTAGCAGATATGGTCTGACAGTTGGTGTAGGCCCATCCTAGAAAGCCCATGATGGGAGGGCCCTAGGGTTACATTATATATTTGGCTAGGTCCCCTCTCCATTCCACACTCTGATAATCGCTTGTCCCATTGAAAGCTGTGAATATCGGTGAGAGATGGAGAGGAAGAATTAGCCAAGGATGTTTGTCTAAACATCCATAATGATCGACTATCAATCATTGGTGTAAGGTACGCTAATATAAATTTATATATATAGTGTTCTAAATTCGTGGTGTATCGATCCTGCGATTACAAATATCTCTTACAAAAAGATCACTTTCCTATGCTTAATTTAGACAATGATATGATTAGCTGCTGAAAATGGATCTAGCCCATACTCGTGATAGCCGCTGAAGTTGGACAATAATAACATTAGCAAAGATCAGTTCTCTCTCTCTCTCTCTCTCTGAAAAAATACATGAGAGACCAACCTTGTGACCTTCTCTCTTCTCCTTCAAATAGCTTATGCTGAGACTCTATAAACTACTCCATTATTGAACAATCCAACTCAGGAACTTCAGTAAGTTCCCCAATTTCTTTTTCGAACATCTTATAAGTTGACAAATTACAAACGGTAAAAGAACATTAATATCTCAATCCTAACGGGATAGGTAGCTAAATCCTTAAGCAATGTCTATAGTTCAATTCTAGAGGTGGCAAATAGATGTGTTGGGTCGGGTCTTTGTGGGTTGGGTCAAAAATGGGTTGGGTTCAAAATGAGTTCTTAATAACGGATTGTAAATGGGTTGGGTTGTAAACAGTTTGTAGCGGGTTGTAAGTAAATTGTAAATGGGTCGGAGCGGGTCAAAAGTAGGTCCGACAAAAAATACTCATATAAATCAAAACTTAGAAAATAAAACAAGTTTTAGATCAAATCAATCTTTAATATCATATTTTACATAAACTTACATCTCATAATAATAAATTATGTCTCAAACACAAAATCGAATAAAAATAAGAAACGACTACGTAACTAAAGAGGGGCGACTCAGAGTGAGAATATCAGCAAAAGCACTTCAATCTCGTGTTTGCCATTGCAAAATCCTCTGCTAATCATCTAATTCCATTTAAAAAAGACATTGAGTTATATAGAATTTTACAAATTTAAAATTATATGAATTATACAAAGTGCATACCTACAATTTGAAAGGAGGTACTACCCATTTGTGCAACCAACTTCTCGATATCAGTTGACAGGTCATTTTCATTTTCATCTTCGATTTCATAAACTATATATGAAACAATATAGTGACATCTAGAATATCAAATAACATCATAAAAATTTAAAAATAATGAAAAAGACATTTAAAGTTTGGACCTTCAAGCCAATCGCGACTACACAAATTGCTTCTGCATTATTTGGTATATATATATATATATAAATGTTTTTCAACTCTTGCACCTAATAGAAATGCAATTATTATGCATGTATTCGGTAATTAATCAAGTTTTTTATTAGGCAGTCTACTGGTGATGCTGATGGTTTCTTACAAAAAAAAAAAAAAGAATTATTGCATGCGTGTGAGGTTATTTTTTTTTTCATTAATAATTGATCAATAGCAACATTATTATTATTATTATTATTATTATTATTATTATTATTATTATTCAATGCATACATGTTCAACAAGTTATCAAATTTTTTATTGGGTTGTTTAATGGTAAGTTGATCGTTTATCAAAATAAAATTGCAGCATGTGATTCTCTTTTTAATTAAATATACACACACACACACACACACACACACATACACGTACATATATATAATATAAATGAATCGATTATCTTTGTGACAATGGATTCCCTCAATTCGCTTGTATGTATACTGAGCTACAATTTGTGAAATGCAATCATTTTTAGCTTATCAAAAAATTTGAAAAAAATTAAAAAAAAAAGAATATTAATCAAACATTAAGGATAATTGCGACTAAAATGGACAGACTTAGGACTTTTCGTGGTATGAGAAATGTTGACATATTCTACTTTGAATAAAATTGATGATATTTATAGTAGTTGGTAGGATTTTTTAAAATTTTGGGCCAAACCCATCATAGACTCATTAAGGAACCATAAGTGAACCATCAAAAAATTATTTAAAATCTATGAAAAAATTATTTAATAATCATAACCAATTAAACCCATTTGGACCCAATACACTTTGACCCATGTAGAAATCTTTCTAATCCAACCCAACCCAACTAGATATTAGTTTGGTTGGGTTGGACCCATAGTTTACAACTCGTATTGCCACTACTATTGAAATCGTAAAGTTGTGAATGCACCAACTGATTTGAAAGAATCGTTTTATATTGAGCTTCTGCACTAATCGATTAGAAGCTCTTAAAAATAAACTTAAAAAGATCCACTAAGTCAAACTAAAAAATAGAGACAAAGAAGAAGAAGAACGATAGATACCATAATTCCGACCGGTTTTGAGGAGAAAAGGGAGGACCCTTGGCTTGATATCATCATCAAGATTGATGGGCTTCGACTTAGCCTGCTGAATCGTCTTCGACAACTCTGCCAAGTCCCCATACACCAACTTATAAGAGTTCCCATTGAGACCCTGTTTCCTCAGAAAATTTTCGAGTCTCTTTGGCCTGATAATAGCCCAGTTCAGTATTCTCCATGTGTAGTATAATAACACCACAAACGCAAAACCAGCAAATATTTGGTATAAAGCTTCCTTTGTTTCTTTTTTCTTGAAACCTGTTGATGGCCTCTCAACTGTGACTCTCTGCCCTTTTTATAGCGCTCTTATGCTATGATTGGGCAATAAGAAATGAAACAGTCATAAAAAAAACCTGGATAATTAACAGATCAGACTATAAATAAGTGGATAAAATATGGAATAAGGTATGATGAGTTAAAAATTCAAATTCGAACTTTAATAATATTTTTGTTAAATTAGGTATTTTATGTATATAATATTAGTGAATAACTTTAAATAAAATATAATATATAAGCTGTTATAATTAATAGTACACTATTTTTTTCCAAGATAATTTTTTCGACAAAAGAATGTATAATTTTCATATATATATATATATATATTCTAGAATATCTTCCTATTTTATTAAAATTTATTTTTTACATAAGGTACAAATTTTTTATCTTGGTTACTTGATTTTAAAGTTTCAATTCTTTTAAGCACAAATTCTAGTTATCACCCTTGAAATATAATGCAATTATAAAAAAAAAAAAAACACTATGCATGAAAAATTACCATTACTGCTTGATGTTATGTACCGTTTAACAATTTGTATATGTCGTTAGTTTGACTAATGACACCGTTAGTAAACCTATATGAACTTTTGAAAATACCCTTAGGAGTGTTTTGGTTATTATGTGCTATAATTTGAGGTATTGCATTGTAATTTATTAAAATTACAGGAGGTTAAACATAATATTCTTGTTTATTTTTCATATTTATCGTTCAAAGTTGTTGGTGGATGGTGTGTACATTACCAAATTATTAGTTATTAACTGATGTATTCAAGTAATGTAAGGTTTTGTTTGTATAGTGTATGATCTGTTGATGAACTACTATTCACTGACCGTATAAGACTTCATTTTTCAACAATAAACATAGAAAACTATAAAAATATCTTGAAAAATGCAACAAATGAGCACCAAAAATATCATTATAATTCATGTCATAAAACTTAGTATTTTCTTATAAATACATAAATTATACGCTGCTTAAAAGGATTAGGAAAAAAAAAACAAGAGGGTAATAGTAATTTTCTATTAGTGGGGTATTTTTTGTAATTTCACTATACCTCAAAAGTGTAATATTATTTGTACCAATTTAAGTAAGGGCAAAACTATCATTTTCTCAATTTTGTTAGATTTGACATGGACCCCTCTAAAGTTATGGAGATAATTGTAATTTTTCATACGCGTGGGTGATTTTTTTATTAACTTCATTATACTTCAGGGGTGGTAAGTATAATTTGTCCTTCGTATATATTAGCTTTTTATATATTGATTTTAGTTTATTTTATTTTTAATTTTATTTTATATCATTTATACAATTAAATAATATTCATATAAATTAACTGATCTTGTATTTATTTGTTTTTGTATTTCATGAACATTATTTGTAAAGATAAAAACAAAATGATAAAGCTTTATCAAAAAGTAAAAAATTAAAAATTAACAAGTTCCTCTTTTTCTTCTTCAACCCGGAGCGACCCACGTCATCCCACATCATCGACCCCTTCAACAAGTGAGTCTCTCTCTGTCTCTCATGATTAATATATATATATATTGTGTGTGTGTGTGTGCATATATATATCTATATATCTATGTGTTCGTATATATATATGTATATCCCTATGTGCATATTTATATATACACATTGTGTGTGTGTGTTGGCAAGGGGCTCTCAAACTACTTTTTTGTTTGGGGGGTTTTCGGTCATTTATTTATTTTATAGAGAGCAAAATAACATGTTTATAGGATATTGGAAGGAGGCATAGTGTCGATCGTTTATTACAAAATAATGCTACATCTTTTTTTTTATATGTATTATTGAGTGAAGGAGAAGATGTGTTACCATTTCATATTAAAGGGTCTGGACTGCCACTCCCAAACGCACGTTAGCCGAATCAACTTCTATCATATGACGAGTGATTTATACTTGTTATATTGATTTATATTTTAAAAAGTGTGATTGCTTACCTGATGACAAGTAGTATAATAATAATTCTTATATGATTGATTGGGTTCGATCAATTGAGTCCGGACAAAATTTTTTTCCATATTATAAAGGGTTTACGTTGGGCTAGTATAGAAGACTTTTATTATGAGATGGTTTTTTTTTTTCTTTTGATAAGTATATTATGAGGTGGTTCAAAATTCAAATTTTGTTACATGTTTAATTTATTTGAAAAAATATAATACAATATAACTTTAATTCTCTGCTAAATCAGTGGGACTAAACATCACATTTCTATCACCCGTGGACCATGACAACTTGGGAACCTAACTAAATCCAAAACCGTCAATCCAAATAAAGCCTATTTTCTCTTTTATTATTATTATTATTATTATTATTATTCCTTTTTAATTAAAATCGTTGTACCAACAGAGTGTAAATAAATAAAGAGTATATGTAATTTAATGATGGAAGTAACTAGAATTTTCACATATAAAAAAAAGAAGTGAATCAAGTGTAGACCCCCACCACTCAACCACCGTTGCCAGGTTTGACATAGCTTAATCTCCCAATCTCACCCACCCAATCCTCCATTCAACCAACACTGTCTCTCACAACTTTCGCTCTACACAAGACAAGTTTCTTGTGTTTCTTGATTTTCTATACCATGTTTGATTCACTTATTTCCAACAAAAACTCACATATTACAGTAGTACTAAACATTCTGGTAAATCATTTATTTATATTTAGTTGATGCAATCAAATTCTAATCCCAGAGCTTGTGGAGTATAAAGTGAGCTCCATGCTGAGGCTGGAGTGTGATAATGGACTTAGGAGCGTGCGTGTATGATGGCGAGAGCTCGAAAGAGAAGCGTTGTAGAATCATAGCGAGTGCCGTTTTCGCCTCCATTATCGCAAACACTTGCCCGACGCATATTCGAGGGCCCCAACCGAACGGGAAAAATATACCTTGCTTCTTCTGTGCGTTTGCTACTCCTCCGCTGAATCTCTCCGGCTTGAATTCCATTGCATCGTCACCCCATATTTCTTGGTTGTGATGTAATGAGATTACCGGCAATGAGACCTGAATTCCAGCCGGTAATGTTAATTTCCCCAATTTGGTCTCCTCAGCGACTCTTCGAGGAAGAAGAGCTACGGGTGGATAAAACCTCAACGCCTCGTATAAAATCATGGTAACCTATGAATTAACAACCCATAAGAGTTTTTGTAAGGAAATATAATATAAGCAACACGCAACAAAATGCCTTATTAAATAACATTGCCATAGACTTGTTCCTCAAACAATCTCATGGGCTGCCTTAGCTCCTCACACACACTATGTCAGCATCACTTAAAACAAGTCATATAAGAAAACTTGACAAAGCTGACTTAGCGTGAGGAGCGGACGGAAAGCTAAGGCAACACATGAACTTATTATTCAAATAAGTTGACATCATATTTAGGGAATTTCATATGTTTCGATTAAAAACTACTTACGATTTTCAATTGATTTAAACCATCAGAATCCGGAGTTTGCTTCCCGAAGACCTGCAAAACCTCTTCGCGAGCACGTGCTTGCCAGTCCGGATATCTGCTCAAAAGAATCAAGGTCCACACAAGCCACACTGAAGTGGTCTCCTGCCCAGCAAGATAAAACAGCTTGCACTCTTCTACTACCTCATCAATGGTCATTCCGAAGCTCTTGCTACCACCTTGTTCGATTTCATGGAAATTGGACTCCAACAACATGCCTAATAAGTCTACATTGATAGCCTCCCCTGCTTCCATTGCCTTAATCCTTCTGCTAATGATACCCCTAATCCGCGATTGAACTTCTCTGTCAATTTCCTTCATTCTCTTGTTCCTTTTGGTCGGCACGAATCTACACACAAGCAACACATCAGACAACAAAACACAAAAGCTGCCAGTGCGAACGCTCAACTTTGAACGATCTTTCTCATAAATTCTGATTTTTGGCTGATTACACATTTTACTACCTCCATCCCGGAACATATATCGATTGGGCAGCCTCCGTGAAGAGCTCGACCTGTTCTCTCTGAAGTTCAAATATTGTTCTCCCTTCTTGAAAGCTGCTGCCGAACGCAGTTCTCGAAATCACATCGCTTGTTAAATTTTTTAAATAAGGCCACACATCAATCTCACACGATCCTTTTTGCGAGAGACTCTTTTCCCAATCGTTCAAAACTTCGTCGCAACTCAAATAGAACGCCGGTATCATCAGCTGCACGCAGCAAACTCAGTCTTACATCAATGTTACACTAACAAAGTTCCGAGGCGGTTACATTATTAGCTTTAAAAGCTATAAGATAGCCTGCAATACATACAAAAACACTTCCATATAGTGATGGGAACAGAGAAAACCTTCAATTTCTCTAGATGAAAAGCAGGGTTGATGATTTTTCTGTGCTTTTGCCATTTATCAGTTTCATAGGTGATAACTCCTCGGGCCAATAGACTGGTGAGTGGGTTGGGATTTTGGACCTTGTGGAAGATATGAATCTTGGTGAACACCTCCTTAACCAGTTCGGGCTCAGTGATGATAACTGAAGGTGTGGGCCCGTACCAAATAAACGAATTATTTCCTGCAAGTTTTTAAGGCGAGACTCTATAAACCCACTCAGTTATTGAACAATCCAACTCAGGAACTTCAGTCAGTGTCCCAGTTTCATTTCCAAACGTCTTATCAGTTCACAAATTACAAACAGTGAAAGAACATAAATATCTCATTTCTATCGGGACGACCCATTAGATTCCTTGAACAGGACCTACAATTTAAATTTCAAAATTATAAATGGAATATCTGTACTGAGAGGGTCGGCCCATATTGGGACCCTAGAAATCAGCCAGCAAGAAGGTCGGCCCAAAAAAAAAAAACATATATATTTCAATCCTCTTTAATATCACGTAAACGCACTTGGGCAACTTAGTTTCCAAACAAAATTTAGAAAAAGCATGTAGACTCCCAAAGCATCCTACAAATTCTAAAAAATTAGAAGCGCTTAAAAATAAAACTTAAAAAAATCCACTAAACCCAACTCAAGATGAAGACAAAGAAGAAGATTGATAGATACCATAATTCCGAATGGTTTTGAGGAAAAAAGGGATGACCCTTGGCTTGATATCATCATCAAGATTGATGGGCTTCGAATTAGCCTCCTCAGTCGTCTTCGACATCTCTATCAAGTCTCCACAAACCAACTTGTAAGAGTTCCCCTTGAGACCCTGTTTCCTCAGAAAACTTTCGAGCCTCTTTGGCCTGATAATGGCCGAGTTCACTATTCTCCATGTGTAGTATACTAACACCACAAACGAAAAACCAGAAAATATTTGGTATAAAGCTACCATTTTTTTTGGTTTTTTCTTGAACCTTTTAGTGGCCTCTGTAGTGTGGGCTCTGCCCCTTTTATAGTGCTCTTATGCTTGCTATCATTGGGAAAGAAGAAAAGAAAATTCATAAAGGAAAATGGATAATGAAAGAGAACGTGTAGTTTTTATACAAGATGATGTCCCAAATCGTAGTCAAATATGGAGATCCCACACGGTGAGATATTGCTATATAAATATGGTGTGATTTTATCATTTGATAAAAATATTAAAGTATGAGATGAAAGCTGTTTATAAGTTAATCAAATTATTTAACTCTTTTAATGACAAGATATAGTGTCATTAGTACAAATTTTAATATATATATTTTTTAATTTATTAAATTTTACTTTTAACATAATAGATAATCTTTTTATTAGTTACTTGATTTAAAAATTTAAATCGTTATTTGGATTGAATTTTTTTTATTGGAATTAGGATATTAAATTCGAACTAAGTGATAAAAATATACATCTTGTGAGATTTAAATCGGATTTGAAACTTTCAAAAGCTCAATTCTATCCAAATTTGCATCTTTCAAATTTGATCTAAATCCAGCCAAATCCGTGGAGACCTAGTTCATGATGCTTATCCTTTAGGAATGCACTGCCATAGTGTGATATGATGTCAAACGCGAAAGGGATTGGGGCCGCCCGTGTATGAAAATTGAGCCATAATCGTAACATACGGGCACATGTATTGACGACACAATTTTACGTGCACATTTTGTATATGTAATAAACAATTTAAATTGTATCATATTTTTAATTTGTTATAAAAAATTACGATAAAAATAATTCAAATTATTTGATTCTTATGCACGGTTACCGGTCGACTCATAAAAATATTTTAGGTGTATGTTAGTAATAATACTGGAGTAATTTATTATTTAACTAAGGTACTCAGGAACAAAATTATTTTGGATTTTTTAAAAAA
Source organism: Petrea volubilis (assembly GCA_026212405.1). NCBI lineage: Eukaryota > Viridiplantae > Streptophyta > Magnoliopsida > Lamiales > Verbenaceae > Petrea > Petrea volubilis. Next base: position 37,081,778 of record CM047870.1, read on the forward strand.
TAATTCGAACAAAAAACAACACGTTCATAAACATAATGAAATTCCGTGCATATCTGTATTAAGTAGTAATGAGATATTATTGGTTTTGGATTTTGATTTGATTTTCATTAAAGAGGGAAATCATAAAACTTTTACTGTGTCTGATCAGACGAGAGTATGTATATTGAATTAAAAAATATGCAATACTCTGTCTCATATCAGAAAACTAAAGAAAAATTGAGTGTTTTATAAGTTTGGCCTAATAACGTCCCACCGCCGCCAACAACCATTGCCTTTTTCCATGGTATAGCTGAATCTACCCCTGTCCCACTCTGACCTACCCCAAAACATCACTTCCTGCGTCCTATCAACAAACAATTTGTGTCTCAGAACTTTTTCTTTTTTTGGTGAGAACTCCCACAACCCTCTCTTCACAAGACAAGATTTTTGCTGTTCTTGGTTTGTTAAAATATGTTTTTTATTTACTTATTTTCAACGGACAATAATTTTTTCTTTAGAGCTTCTTTAGTCAAAATTAAAAAGAAAACACCTCAACAAGACAATGAGGATTGAGGGGTGCTTTTACACATGGAATTCAACAACAGGATCATATATAGTTTAAACGATACATAAAAATTACTCTATGTATATATATCGTTAAATTGGAGTAATTATTTTAATTGTTCGTGTACTTTCTAATTGTTATTCAATTAATCTTTTGATTTTCTTTAAAATTTAATTATTTATATTATCAATAATTCATTATTAATAAATAGATCATTGATTTTAGGATTTGGGCTCCGCAAGTGTTGAGATGTCCATATGATTTAATGATTTAAAAAATTATATACACGATACTTTGCTTAAATGAAAACTAGTTAAGAACAGTAATACATTAAGGAATAAGTTCTGTTTTTGTTCTTAGTATCAAAAAAAAAAAAAAAATGTTCTCTTTTTATTCTCACACTACCCATTTGAGTTATTGAAGATAACTGTGACATAGTAAACCATATCATAGTTTTTCATTCCGCCATAATTTAATTAATGAAAGATTAAAACAAGATGATCTGTAGTCATCAATCTGACATTAAAAGTATCGAGATTCAAGTATTTTTATTTTTGTGATGAATAAATATGGAATAGTGTTTGAACAAATTCAAGAATTTGTATTTTATTGTCCCTAAAATAATATATCAAATAAAATATAGTCCTTTTTGATTATTTTGTTTTCAATAAATTCAAAGCCAGAGGCAAGTCAAAGAAGCTGTTCAACTGATTAAATAATAAAGTTAATGTCACTGATGATTCCTAATGTTTAAAGTTAGAATCATTTTAATCCTTAATACTTAAATCGTCATGTTTTGATTCTTAATATTATAAATAAGTAGAACTTCAGTCATTTTGATGAATTTTTTAAACCAAATTTCACAAAAAGAAAAAAAAGCCAACTGAAAACAATTTTACACAAAAATTGATAAAAAAATGCACTTTAAGTATGTGTTTAATTTTAGGCGAAATTTGGCAGAAAAATTTATCAAAATGATCATAATGTTATTTATTTATGACATAAAGAACTAAAAACATGATGATTTTGAACTATAAAAACTAAAGTGATCCAAATATTAAACTTTACAGACCATTAATGATATTAACCCCACAAAATATATTATAAAAAGGGCTAATCCAACAACTCCTCAAAGGGCCACGAGTTTCTCTCTCGATTTAACTCATTGCTTAAAGTGGGTTCATCGGCCCATACTTTGTTATATTCAATATATGTGTATATGTGTATATATGTATATATATATTTGATATACTAATTTAAGCATCGAAAGACTTTTGTTGGACCACCAAAAGTCGAAGCAAGGGTAAAGGTTTTTCTAAGGTACCCGAACAGGTTGTTGAGCTAAGGGCAGTGGACAACCCTTTATCAAAATCGAAAGGGATCTCTAATTAGGAAACCGCATCCAAGCTCCGTGACTAGCCTGCGCTCTTCGCTGCTCACGAAATTTATACAGATATTCAGCTACAAATCTCATATTATATATACATTTGCATCTACAAATCTTATGTCATATGTACATTTGCATTTGACTAACTACACATGCATGTTCTTTAATTGGCCACGAGATGTTATAACAATGCATCATACATTTCAGCACCGTGAGGATAGCCGACTATCACCATTCGATTCGAAAATGAGTGAACAGTTTTATTCCCATGAAGGTGAAATTTTGACAAAAACTCAAAGCTATTCTACTGAATTATTTATTTATATTTACTTGATGCAAACAAAATTCTAATCCTGGAGCTTGTGGAGGACCAAGTGAGCTCCATGCTGAGGTTGGAGTGTTATAATGGACTGAGGAGCGTGCGTGTATGATGTCTAGAGCTCGAAAGAGAAGCGTTGTAGGATCATAGCGAGTGCCGTTTAGGCCTCCAACATCGCAAACATTTGCCCGACGCATATTCGAGGGCCCCGACCGAACGGGAAAAATATGTCTTGCTTCTTTTGTGCCTTCGCCACTCATTTGCTCAATCTCTCCGGTTTGAATTCCATTGCGTCGTCACCCCATATTTCTTGGTTGTGATATGATGAGATTACCGACAATGAGACCTGAATTCCGGCTGGTAATGTTAGCTTTCCCAACTTAGTTTCCTCAGTGACTCTTCGAGCAAGAACAACTGCGGGTGGATAAAACCTCAACACCTCGAAAAAAATCATGGTATCCTGTGAATCAACATCCCACAAAAGTTATGTCAAGGAAACAGGACTTGTGCTTTTAACAAGCTCATGCAGTACTAGCTAACGGATAAATCTCTCTCATGCTCTCTAGTTTCGGTCGGTAAACAAGGATGCGACAAGTGGCATCCGAACCTTTTAACCACCTTCACCAAATTTTTGCGCACATATATTTAAGAGAGACTCAGTTGTATAGGGCCGCTATCAGTAGAGCTAAGACTGCACGAGTTCGTTAGCTCATGGAACGAGCCTGTGACGTCATGATTAGGAATATTTATATATTCAACAAGAAAATACTTACGATTTTCAGTTTATTTAAACCATCAGGATTTGGAATTTGCTTCCCGAAGACTTGCAAAACCTCTTCGCGAGCGCGTTTTTGCCAGTCAGGATATCTACTCAACAAAACCAATGTCCACACAAGCAACACTGAAGTGGTCTCCTGTCCAGCAGAATAATAGAGCTTGCACTCCTCTACGACCTCATCAATGGTCATTCCGAAGCTCTTGTTACCACCATGTTCAATTTCTTGGGAATTAGACTCCAACAACGTGCCTAATAAGTCTTCATTGATAGACTTCCCTGCTTTCATTGCTTCAACCCTTTTGCTAATCATACCCCTAATCCGGAATTGAATTTCTCTGTTAATCTCCTTCATTCTCTTGTTCCTTTTGGTCGGCACAAATCTACGCATCTATAGAACAACACATCAGACAAGAAAACACATAAACTACCAATGCGAATGCTCAATTTTGAATGATCTTCCTCATAAATTCTGATTTTTGGCTGTTGACCTATTTTACTACCTCCATCCCGGGATATATATCGATTGGGAAGCCTTCATGACCTGCTCGGCCTGTTCTCTCTGAAGTTCAAATATTGTCCTCCCTTCCTGATAGCTGCTGCCAAAAGCAGTTCTCGAAATCACATCGCTTGTTAAATTTTGTGAATAAGGCCACACATCAATCTCAGCCGATCCTTTCGGTGAGAGACTCTTGTCCCAAGCATTCAAAACTTCGTCGCAACTCAAATAGAATGCCGGTATCATCAGCTGCACACAGCAAACTCAGTCTTACATCAATGTTCTACGAAGAAGTCCCGAGGTTCTTACATTATTTGCTGCAACAGCTGTAAGACAGCTTGCAATACATTAAAAAAAAAAAAAAAAAAAGGAGAAAAAACACTCGCATATAGTGATGGGAACAGAGAAAACCTTCAATTTCTCTAGATGAAAAGCATGGTTTATGATCTTTCTGTGCTTGTCCCATTTATCAGTTTCATAGGTGATAACTCCTCGTGCCAATAGACTGGTGAGTGGATTGGGATTTCGGGCCTTGTGGAAGATATGAATCTTGGCCAGCACCTCCTTAATTAGTTCGGGGTCAGTGATGATAACAGAAGGTCTTGGCCCGTACCAAATAAACGAATCATTTCCTGAAAGTTTTCATAATAAAAGATCACTTTCCTATGCTTAATTTAGGCAATGATATGATTAGCTGCTGAAAATGGATCTAGCCCATGCTCGTGATGGCCGCTGAAGTTGGACAATAAGGATTCGTTTGGTATGCCTAATTAGCCGAGAAATATTGTTTTCGTCTAGGCTAATTTTTTGTTTGGTTGGATTGATTACGTTTCGTGGGTCAAGGCGTAATCTTGCATGACCCGAGATGAGAGCCGTCGAATCTCGAGATTACCATCTCACCTCTAGGGGTGAGATTCAATCTTGGCTGGCATGGATTAATTATGCGGTGACTATAATTTACCAAAAAGCCCTTACTGTATATGAGGCTTTTTACTTTTCTGTCCTAATTCTTTTTAGGGCAATTTGTGTTCAATTTTAGGGTAACTTGCAGCCCCTCATACAATTCTTCCTGTCTTGCGCCGCTTCTACCCTATTTGCGCGAGTTGCTCTGGTAATCTCCTTTGGTGAGCGAAAAAAAATTGCGCCCCGAGTAAGTGATGTTGTGATTATACGATGCAATGGAATGTGCTTTTCTAATTGGTTGAAGTTCTTTGAATGCAGATCGAATTTGAAGGGATATCTGGCCCTTGTGCGTCTTATTCTCCTTTGCTTTCTGAGACCTCTATCGCGTAAGAAACCATTGTATTATGTGTAATTGTTTATTTTCTTGTTTCGTGTTCTTTATGTAGTTATACATTTGTTCGATTATTTGGCTTCTATTATATTCTTTAGATTGGGGTTTAAATCTATTGAAATATACCAATGAATGGTATATATGAAAAAGTGATATCACAATTGTATGGGTGAGTGTTTTCCTGTTTGTGAATGATAATGTAGTGACTTCCATTTTTATATTGTTTCTTGACGGTGCAAACAAGAGGTGAAGCACTGAAGCTTAGTTGGTTTATTTTGTAGCAATCTTCAATTGTAATCCATGTGTCCTCAATTATCCACATAAAAAATAGCTACCATTTGAATACATTGTTCTGCATTCTTTATTGTAATTTTTTGACTCGTTGTGCAAAGGTGATGGGTGTTGTGGCCTGCTACTCAAATTAAATGTGCTCAAATAACCGTATTTGTTTTCTAATGAATAAAATGCCTACTAGCTAACTTTGACACAGAAAACAGTAGCACTTGAAGGGAAGAAATAATGGATAAGAGAAGACAATTTCTCTTTCTCGTGTGAGCATATCTTTTTTTTTTCCTCTCACATGGTGGTCTTGTATCATGTATGTCGTGCATATTGTGACCGTTTAACAAACCGTCATCGCCCTAACCGGCGACTTCGAAGGAGTTACAGTATAATAAGTAAGATACCGAATCAAATGAAGTATCTGAGAACATTGACTCAAATAAGTGACACGGACTGCTTTGATAACCTACGCATGAGCAGGGATGCATTTTGTAGGCTCGCTTATTTGTTGGAGCACATTGGTGGGCTAAGTTCTGATAGATTTGTGACCGTTCCAGAGAAGTTGGCTATGTTCCTGACGATATTGGCACATCACAAAAAAATGCGGGTACTCAGAACTGACTTCAAACGATCAAGTCACACAATTAGCAAAATATTTAACCAAACCTTGCGGTGTTTGCTTCGAATTAGCAACCTCTTCTTTGTTAACCCAAAACCCATTGACGATTCCGAAAGAAACGATACTTGGAAGCACTTCAAGGTACATAGACAATTATTTTATTTTTTTAAAGTCTTATTCCTTTGTGTTTGTTACGAGTCCTCATTTTTTCTGTTAATTTTGATAACATGATTGTTCTTATATTGAAATGGCAGGGGTGCCTTGGAACTCTAGACGGTACATTCGTGGAGGTGCATGTACCTTTGCAAGATCAAGGCAGATATTACTCCCGCAAAGGTGAGGTTCACGTGAACGTGCTAGGTGTATGCGACAGACACATGAACTTCGTTTACGTTTTGACTGGTTGGGAAGGGTCGGCTGCGGATAGCCGAGTGCTTCGAGCGGCAATAAGCAAGCCTAACAGTTTACGCATTAATTTAGAAGTGAGTTTCCACAGATGGGGCAAACGTTGTGGGATATTTTTTTTTTTTCCTTTTATATACACTTAATGGCATTTTTCATCTACTCTCACCAATTCCAAATGATTATATGTGCAGGAAATTATTTCTTGTGTGATTGTGGTTATACGAATGCTGAAGGGTTTCTTGCCCCTTATCGAGGAACTCGATACCATTTGAATGACTGGCGAGGCAGCGCACGTCAGCCACAAAACCCCCAAGAACTCTTCAATTTGCGTCACAGTAGGGCTAGAAATGTGATCGAGCGAGCATTTTGCGTGTTAAAAAAGCGATGGGCTGAACTCCGGAGCCCAACATTCTACCCAATTAAAACCCAGAATTGGATTATCTTGGCATGCGCATTACTACACAATTTCATTCGTCGAGAGATGGATGTCGACCCGATGGAGGAGGAGTTGTCCGACGAAGAGGAGCATTCAGACGATGAGGATCCAGAAGTAATCGGAACAGTTCAAACGACTACCGCATGGAATCAATTTCGAGATAATATGGCCAGTACCATGTTCAATGAGTGGCGCCACTCTTAGGTCCACTTGCAGTCCAAAAAATAATCAACTAAGCAGGGTGTGGTTGTTCTTAGGGAGAGCAGTGTGTTTGAAAAACAACTCACAATGGACCAAACTTTGCACATTTGTTTGTTCCTTTGTACTAACTTTGTTATGATAACTTGTGTAATCCATGTTTGGTACCGTTTACGTTTTTTGTGTTATTTTATTGGTTTAAGTTGTACTGCTGATGTAGATGTCTTTATTTCTCTATTTTGTCGACTCAAGCAATCTTAGTTGAATTTAAAATCTGGAATGATTGTTACCCAGTAGTATTGAGTCGGTTGCTTGATATAGTGCATCGCTAACGTGGTTTGATTCCCTTATTGAAGGCCATAATTAGAGGCTGCGATTGTAAGAAATTTTGGAACTAATTGTTTTGCATTGTATGAGTAGTTTAACCATAATATGTACGTCTATTTGGAGTGCATTGCTTCTTCTTTGTTCAATTTCAATTGATATCATTTGTTGCTTGCGTCCGTTTCAGGTACAAACAGAAATGCAAGGTAATACATCACGTAATGCTGGACATTAAACGCAAGATCAGTCCGTTTCACGTCGATTCTGGTCTACGTTGGAAGAAGAAACACTATTGGATGCACTCGAACATATCCAAGGGCAGGGTATGTGGAGCGAAGGATCATTTAAAGGGGGATATTTGGCAAAATTACAAGCAATCCTGCACGAGAAACTACCCGGATGCGGGCTATACGAAAAACATATTCGTTCAAAATTGCAAGTGTGGAAAAAGACACTTGGGCACCTCCAAAGTATTCTGAAAAGCTCCAGCGGGGCTGGTGCTGGGTGGAACCCGGATACACATATTATTGTGGCTGAGGATGCAGCGTGGGACGCATATGTGAAGGTTAGTGCGAAATGCATTTACTTATTTGTGTAAGTATAAATTCTTGGATGGCACCCACAAAACTTATTTTATTTGTCCCAATATATTGTCTCCAGTATATGTCAAATCAACACATACTTGTTAATTTTTTGCAGCATGTAGATGAATATATTGTTTTCGGTTTTGTGCTTGTTAATTGCATTACACGAATTTATATTACATTACGAATCAATACTTATTTTATATGTGTCTGCTGTATGGTAAAGTAGGTCAATAAAGACGCAAATTGCTTAGGGGTAAGCCGCAACCATATTTCGAAAGATGGGTCAAGATTTTTGGAGGTAACAGGGCAACTGGGGAGCAGCAATGTGATGTCGCCGATGCAGTGAACGAGCTGTTCAATAAGACTAGTGGACGTCCTGAAGGTCGTATCTCATCAGTTGGTGGTGACCACACTTTATACAATTTTCCGATCAATGAAGGAAGCGAGGTGCCTTTTGAAGTCGTCGACACTTCTGATTCCCCTATCTCTTGCTCAGATGGCAAGACAAAGACATCCACGAGCGGTAAACGTAAACGAAAAATGAAAGCAATCGATGTGGATATAAATGGAGTAATGGACACTTGGATGGATCGTTCAGTTGTAGTATTTGGGGGATTAGTGGAAAAGTGGAATGATTGCCAAAACAAAGGTCCGCAACCAATGGGAAAGGACAAAGCCATAAAAACTGAGATATACGAGGCAATTTCCGAAGATGATGACTTCACAATAGACCAAAAGATTTTCCTTACGACTTACCTGGCGAACAATGAACCGGAGTGCTTGGCTTTTTGGGGGATGCCTAAGCTGGCTCGTTCCAGATATTTGCAAATAGTACTTGAAGGTGGGGTTCGTCGACCATAAGACTTTTGATGTTTGAAATGACCTACTAAGTAACACTTGTTGGAATTTATAACTTCTGTGCAGTCAGGTCATCTTGTTATTCTGTGACTTCTTTTGGTGGGTATTTTGTTTCGCCTGTACTGAACAAATTTTTTTTGGTAATGGGCATGTCGTGAACCTGGTTTAACCCATATTTGGTATCCAACTTTGTGTTTTGATGTTGGTACTATAATATTTGTGCATTATGCAGCTAAATTTACATATGTTAGAGTGGCCAAAGTGGAACCAAAAAAGGGGGACAAAAGAAACCATTGATGTTGGGATTGCGAACACAACACTGTAATTTTGAATCTATCTTTGCGCAGCTGAATGATTGTCGGTCTGTCCATTTGAAAAAGTATTTTTTCACCAAGAAGCACATGCACATGGACTGATACTTCATCACACACGTTTGCACCATGATCCTCAAATCATCTATTTCTACATCTTCGACTATCTTACGGAGTAACGAACACGATTTTATACATCTGATAATCGGAACACAATCTAATATTTCCTGCCATTTGGAAATGCGTTCGTGTATTCCTGGAGACGGATAAGTAACTTACTTTTATATTCGGTGTCTAATAATTGCAAAGGGTATTACACTATCACAACTAATCATGGAGCAAGATGTGTTGTGGCCCTCGTATCCGATTTAATTTTTTTGCCAAATTCTATGGAAACTCATTTTTCTGATAAACCGCCATAAAAGAGTACTAATATATGGAACACACACGTTTCGATCGAGTATCTGACGAACCGATTTATTGAAAGCCAACCTACTTGAAAGATGCATGTAGCCTTTACGCGCACATGCATAAAGCCTGCCATTGAGTAGGAATTCACAATCTACAATGACAATTTACCCTGCACAAAAACAGATCGTCCTGAGCTGTACATTGAACAACTGTTTCTTTCCACTAAACAGCTGCAAAATGGGCTGTTTTTCAAACCCCGAAGGTCCTTGGCCAGCTACTAATGAAGTTGCTATCCACATCCTCAGTCCATGTTTAATCGTAAAAGATTCGGGAGTTAACCGCAACACGAGTGCAATAGACATAGCTACAACAAAGGTAATTAGGACATATGTGCCTTGATACAGTCACATCGTTAAGAACACACGATAAATATTGCAAGACTCACGGCAAGACAATGAAGTCCTTGAGTATGTAATTGCCATAAATGTTGCAGTGCAAAACACCATGGAGGGGACTCCACTTTCCCAATCCTATTGCTGTTATAACATGACCTAAATGGGGACCCCCTAATCATAACCAAAGATTTAAAGCAAAAAAAGTCCCAGCAATGCATACTATATCCAAACTAACAGTCTCGGATCATTTTATACATGGCATTGAGGCAAAAATCAATATAACTATATATATACAGCCAAATATTGACTGAAATGCTTATTAAACATATATAAAGTTCCACATTTTCCTCCCCTCAAACTTAATCAATCTAATTTGTTCAATTAATTTTTTAAATACCCACGATTTTATGCAAATTCCAAAAAAAACAAATTGGAAAAAAATTGTATGAAAATAAATTATACAAAACCACATTTTGGCATATGTTTATATTACTAAAACAGAGCAATAGGAGGAGCAAACCTGCAAATATTGTACGAGGACAAAGAAGTAATTTACTAGTCCAGGCCTTAGTACATAATCCTAATTTTGGATACCAAACATACATATGAAGATTGAAAATTGGCACCCTGGATTGAGCAAATAGCATACCAAACAATCCCAACAATTTAGGCTACTCTCGGCTAATTTTAGATTGCAAGATAAGCTCCAATTAACAAATCTTTCATACCAAACGAATCCTAATAACATTAGCAAAGATCAGTTCTCTCTCTCTCTCTCTCTCTGAAAAAATACATGAGAGACCAACCTTGTGACCTTCTCTCTTCTCCTTCAAATAGCTTATGCTGAGACTCTATAAACCACTCCATTATTGAACAATCCAACTCAGGAACTTTAAATAAAATATAATATATAAGCTGTTATAATTAATAGTACACTATTTTTTTCCAAGATAATTTTTTCGACAAAAGAATGTATAATTTTCATATATATATATATATATATATATATTCTAGAATATCTTCCTATTTTATTAAAATTTATTTTTTACATAAGGTACAAATTTTTTATCTTGGTTACTTGATTTTAAAGTTTCAATTCTTTTAAGCACAAATTCTAGTTATCACCCCTGAAATATAATGCAATTATATAAAAAAAAAAACACTATGCATGAAAAATTACCATTACTGCTTGATGTTATGTACCGTTTAACAATTTGTATATGTCGTTAGTTTGACTAATGACACCGTTAGTAAACCTATATGAACTTTTGAAAATACCCTTAGGAGTGTTTTGGTTATTATGTGCTATAATTTGAGGTATTGCATTGTAATTTATTAAAATTACAGGAGGTTAAACATAATATTCTTGTTTATTTTTCATATTTATCGTTCAAAGTTGTTGGTGGATGGTGTGTACATTACCAAATTATTAGTTATTAACTGATGTATTCAAGTAATGTAAGGTTTTGTTTGTATAGTGTATGATCTGTTGATGAACTACTATTCACTGACCGTATAAGACTTCATTTTTCAACAATAAACATAGAAAACTATAAAAATATCTTGAAAAATGCAACAAATGAGCACCAAAAATATCATTACGATTCATGTCATAAAACTTAGTATTTTCTTATAAATACATAAATTATACGCTGCTTAAAAGGATTAGGAAAAAAAAAACAAGAGGGTAATAGTAATTTTCTATTAGTGGGGTATTTTTTGTAATTTCACTATACCTCAAAAGTGTAATATTATTTGTACCAATTTAAGTAAGGGCAAAACTATCATTTTCTCAATTTTGTTAGATTTGACATGGACCCCTCTAAAGTTATGGAGATAATTGTAATTTTTCATACGCGTGGGTGGTTTTTTTAATTACTTCATTATACTTCAGGGGTGGTAAGTATAATTTGTCTTTCGTATATATTAGCTTTTTATATATTGATTTTAGTTTATTTTATTTTTAATTTTATTTTATATCATTTATACAATTAAATAATATTCATATAAATTAACTGATCTTGTATTTATTTGTTTTTGTATTTCATGAACATTATTTGTAAAGATAAAAACAAAATGATAAAGCTTTATCAAAAAGTTAAAAAATTAAAAATTAACAAGTTGCTCTTTTTCTTTTTCAACCCGGAGCGACCCACGTCATCCCACATCATCGACCCCTTCAACAAGTGAGTCTCTCTCTGTCTCTCATGATTAATATATATATATATATATATATATTGTGTGTGTGTGTGTGTGGATATATATATATATATATCTATATATCTATGTGTTCGTATATATATATGTATATCCCTGTGTGCATATTTATATATACACATTGTGTGTGTGTGTTGGCAAGGGGCTCTCAAACTACTTTTTTGTTTGGGGGGTTTTCGGTTATTTACTTATTTTATAGGGAGCAAAATAACATGTTTATAGGATATTGGAAGGAGGCATAGTGTCGATCGTTTATTACAAAATGATGCTACATTTTTTTCTTTATGGGTATTATTGAGTGAAGGAGAAGATGTGTTACCATTTCATATTAAAGGGTCTGGACTGCCACTCCCAAACGCACGTTAGTCGAATCAACTTCTATCATATGACGAGTGGTTTATACTTGTTATATTGATTTATATTTTAAAAAGTGTGATTGCTTACCTGATGACAAGTAGTATAATAATAATTCTTATATGATTGATTGGGTTCGACCAATCGAGTCCGGACAAAATTTTTTTTCATATTATAAAGGGTTTACGTTGGGCTAGTATAGAAGACTTTTATTATGAGATGATTTTTTTTTTCTTTTGATAAGTATATTATGAGGTGGTTCAAAATTCAAATTTTGTTACATATTTAATTTATTTGAAAAAATATAATACAATATAACTTTAATTCTCTGCTAAATCAGTGGGAATAAACATCACATTTCTATCGCCCGTGGGCCATGACAACCTGGGAACCTAACTAAATCCAAAACCGTCAATCCAAATAAAGCCTATTTTCTCTTTTATTATTATTATTCCTTTTTAATTAAAATCGTTGTACCAACACAGCGTAAATATATGAAGGGTATATGTAATTTAATGATGGAAGTAACTAAAATTTTCACATATAAAAAAAAGAAGTGAATCAAGTGTAGACCCCCACCACTCAACCACCGTTGCCATGTTTGACATAGCTTAATCTCCCAATCTCACCCACCCAATCCTCCATTCAACCAACACTGTCTCTCACAACTTTCGCTCTACACAAGACAAGTTTCTTGTGTTTCTTGATTTTCTATACCATGTTTGATTCACTTATTTCCAACAAAAACTCACATATTACAGTAGTACTAAACATTCTGGTAAATCATTTATTTATATTTAGTTGATGCAATCAAATTCTAATCCCAGAGCTTGTGGAGTATAAAGTGAGCTCCATGCTGAGGCTGGAGTGTGATAATGGACTTAGGAGCGTGCGTGTATGATGGCGAGAGCTCGAAAGAGAAGCGTTGTAGAATCATAGCGAGTGCCGTTTTCGCCTCCATTATCGCAAACACTTGCCCGACGCATATTCGAGGGCCCCAACCGAACGGGAAAAATATACCTTGCTTCTTCTGTGCGTTTGCTACTCCTCCGCTGAATCTCTCCGGCTTGAATTCCATTGCATCGTCACCCCATATTTCTTGGTTGTGATGTAATGAGATTACCGGCAATGAGACCTGAATTCCAGCCGGTAATGTTAATTTCCCCAATTTGGTCTCCTCAGCGACTCTTCGAGGAAGAAGAGCTACGGGTGGATAAAACCTCAACGCCTCGTATAAAATCATGGTAACCTATGAATTAACAACCCATAACAGTTTTTGTAAGGAAATATAATATAAGCAACACGCAACAAAATGCCTTATTAAATAACATTGCCATAGACTTGTTCCTCAAACAATCTCATGTGCTGCCTTAGCTCCTCACACACACTATGTCAGCATCACTTAAAAGAAGTCATATAAGAAAACTTGACAAAGCTGACTTAGCGTGAGGAGCTGACGGAAAGCTAAGGCAACACATGAACTTATTATTCAAATAAGTTGACATCATATTTAGGGAATTTCATATGTTTCGATTAAAAACTACTTACGATTTTCAATTGATTTAAACCATCAGAATCCGGAGTTTGCTTCCCGAAGACCTGCAAAACCTCTTCGCGAGCACGTGCTTGCCAGTCCGGATATCTGCTCAAAAGAATCAAGGTCCACACAAGCCACACTGAAGTGGTCTCCTGCCCAGCAAGATAAAACAGCTTGCACTCTTCTACTACCTCATCAATGGTCATTCCGAAGCTCTTGCTACCACCTTGTTCGATTTCATGGAAATTGGACTCCAACAACATGCCTAATAAGTCTACATTGATAGCCTCCCCTGCTTCCATTGCCTTAATCCTTCTGCTAATGATACCCCTAATCCGCGATTGAACTTCTCTGTCAATTTCCTTCATTCTCTTGTTCCTTTTGGTCGGCACGAATCTACACACAAGCAACACATCAGACAACAAAACACAAAAGCTGCCAGTGCGAACGCTCAACTTTGAACGATCTTTCTCATAAATTCTGATTTTTGGCTGATTACACATTTTACTACCTCCATCCCGGAACATATATCGATTGGGCAGCCTCCGTGAAGAGCTCGACCTGTTCTCTCTGAAGTTCAAATATTGTTCTCCCTTCTTGAAAGCTGCTGCCGAACGCAGTTCTCGAAATCACATCGCTTGTTAAATTTTTCAAATAAGGCCACACATCAATCTCACACGATCCTTTTTGCGAGAGACACTTTTCCCAATCGTTCAAAACTTCGTCGCAACTCAAATAGAACGCCGGTATCATCAGCTGCACGCAGCAAACTCAGTCTTACATCAATGTTACACTAACAAAGTTCCGAGGCGGTTACATTATTAGCTTTAAAAGCTATAAGATAGCCTGCAATACATACAAAAACACTTCCATATAGTGATGGGAACAGAGAAAACCTTCAATTTCTCTAGATGAAAAGCAGGGTTGATGATTTTTCTGTGCTTTTGCCATTTATCAGTTTCATAGGTGATAACTCCTCGGGCCAATAGACTGGTGAGTGGGTTGGGATTTTGGACCTTGTGGAAGATATGAATCTTGGTGAACACCTCCTTAACCAGTTCGGGCTCAGTGATGATAACTGAAGGTGTGGGCCCGTACCAAATAAACGAATTATTTCCTGCAAGTTTTTAAGGCGAGACTCTATAAACCCACTCAGTTATTGAACAATCCAACTCAGGAACTTCAGTCAGTGTCCCAGTTTCATTTCCAAACGTCTTATCAGTTCACAAATTACAAACAGTGAAAGAACATAAATATCTCATTTCTATCGGGACGACCCATTAGATTCCTTGAACAGGACCTACAATTTAAATTTCAAAATTATAAATGGAATATCTGTACTGAGAGGGTCGGCCCATATTGGGACCCTAGAAATCAGCCAGCAAGAAGGTCGGCCCAAAAAAAAAAAACATATATATTTCAATCCTCTTTAATATCACGTAAACGCACTTGGGCAACTTAGTTTCCAAACAAAATTTAGAAAAAGCATGTAGACTCCCAAAGCATCCTACAAATTCTAAAAAATTAGAAGCGCTTAAAAATAAAACTTAAAAAAATCCACTAAACCCAACTCAAGATGAAGACAAAGAAGAAGATTGATAGATACCATAATTCCGAATGGTTTTGAGGAAAAAAGGGATGACCCTTGGCTTGATATCATCATCAAGATTGATGGGCTTCGACTTAGCCTCCTCAGTCGTCTTCGACATCTCTATCAAGTCTCCACAAACCAACTTGTAAGAGTTCCCCTTGAGACCCTGTTTCCTCAGAAAACTTTCGAGCCTCTTTGGCCTGATAATGGCCGAGTTCACTATTCTCCATGTGTAGTATACTAACACCACAAACGAAAAACCAGAAAATATTTGGTATAAAGCTACCATTTTTTTTGGTTTTTTCTTGAACCTTTTAGTGGCCTCTGTAGTGTGGGCTCTGCCCCTTTTATAGTGCTCTTATGCTTGCTATCATTGGGAAAGAAGAAAAGAAAATTCATAAAGGAAAATGGATAATGAAAGAGAACGTGTAGTTTTTATACAAGATGATGTCCCAAATCGTAGTCAAATATGGAGATCCCACACGGTGAGATATTGCTATATAAATATGGTGTGATTTTATCATTTGATAAAAATATTAAAGTATGAGATGAAAGCTGTTTATAAGTTAATCAAATTATTTAACTCTTTTAATGACAAGATATAGTGTCATTAGTACAAATTTTAATATATATATTTTTTAATTTATTAAATTTTACTTTTAACATAATAGATAATCTTTTTATTAGTTACTTGATTTAAAAATTTAAATCGTTATTTGGATTGAATTTTTTTTATTGGAATTAGGATATTAAATTCGAACTAAGTGATAAGAATATACATCTTGTGAGATTTGAATCGGATTTGAAACTTTACAAAAGCTCAATCATATTCAAATTTGCATCTTTCAAATTTGATCTAAATCCAGCCAGATCCATGGAGACTTAGTTCATGATAATTATTCTTGAGGAATGCACTGTCATAGTGTGATATGATGTGAAACGTGAAAGGGACCGAGGCCGCCCGTGTATGAAAATTGAGCCATAATCGTAACATGCGGACACATGTATTGACGATACAATTTTACGTGCACACTTTGTATATGTAATAAACAATTTAAATTGTATTATATTTTTAATTTGTTATAAAAAATTAAGATAAAAATAATTCAAATTATTAGATTCTTATGTAAGGTTAATGGTCGACTCATAAAAATATTTTAGATGTATGCTAGTAATAATACTGAAGCAATTTATTATTACCTAAGGTCCTCAGGAACAAAATTATTTTGGATATTTTAAAAAATAATTCGAACAAAAAACAACATGTTCCTAAACATAATGAAATTCCGTGCATATCTGTATTAAGTAGTAATGAGATATTATTCGTTTTGGATTTTGATTTGATTTTTATTAAAGAGGAAAAATTATAAAATTCTCACTGTGTCTGATCAGACGAGAGTATGTATATAGAATTAAAAAATGTGTAATACACTGTCTCATATCAGAAAACTAAAGAAAAATTGAGTGTTTTATAAGTTTGGCCTAATAACGTCCCACCGCCGCCAACTACCGTCCCCTTTTTCCATGGTATAGCTGAATCTACCCCAGTCCCACTGACCTACCCCAAAACATCACTTCCTGCGTCCTATCAACAAACAATTTGTGTCTCAGAACTTTTTCTTTTTTTTGGTGAGAACTCCCACAACCCTCTCTTCACAAGACAAGATTTTTGCTGTTCTTGGTTTGTTAAAATATGTTTTAGATTTACTTATTTTCAACGGACAATAATTTTTTCTTTAGAGATTCTTTAGTCAAAATTAAAAAGAAAACACCCCAACAAGACAATGAGGAGTGAGGGGTATTTTTACATATGGGATCCAATAACAGAGCCATATATAGTTTAAACGATATATAAAAATTACTCTATGTATATATATCGTTAAATTGTAGTAATTATCTTAATTGTTCATGTACTTTCTAATTCTTATTCAATTAATCTTTTGATTTTTTTAAAATTTAATTATTTATATTATCAATAATTCATTTTTGATAAATACATCATTGATTTTAGGATTTGGGCTCAGTAAGTGCTGGGATGTCCATATGATTTAAAGAATTATATACACGATACTTTGCTTAAATGAAAACTAGTTAAGAACAGTAATAAATTAAGGAATAAGTTCTCTTTTTGTTCTTAGTATATATAAAAAAAAATGTTCTCTTTTTATTCTTACACTACCCATTTGAGTTTTGAAGGTAACTGTGACATAGTAAACCATATCATAGTTTTTCATTCCGCCATAATTTAATTAACGAAAGATTAAAACAAGATGATCTGTAGTCATCAATCTGACATTAAAAGTATCGAGATTCAAGTATTTTTATTTTTGTGATGAATAAATATGGAATAGTGTTTGAACAAATTCGAGAATTTGTATTTTATTGTCCCTGAAATAATATATCAGATAAAATATAGTCCTTTTTGATTATTTTTTTTTTCAATAAATTCAAAGCCAGAGGCAAGTCAAAGAAGTTGTTCAACTGATTAAATAATAAAGTTAATGTCACTGATGATTCCTAATGTTTAAAGTTAGAATCATTTTAATCCTTAATGCTTAAATCGTCATGTTTTGATTCTTAATATTATAAATAAGTAGAACTTCAGTCATTTTGATGAATTTTTTAAACCAAAATTCACAAAAAGAAAAAAAAGCCAACTTAAAACAAATTTACACAGAAATTGATAAAAAATGCACTTTAAGTATGTGTTTAATTTTAGGTGAAATTTAACCAAAAAATTTATCAAAATGATCATAATGTTATTTATTTATGACATAAAGAACTAAAAACATGATGATTTGAACTATAAAAACTAAAGTGATCCAAATATTAAACTTTACAGGCCATTAATGATATTAACCCCACAAAATATATTATAAAACGGGCTAATCCAACAACTCCTCAAAGGCCCACGAGTATATCTCGCGATTTAACTAATTGCTTAAAGTGCGTTCATCAACCCATACTTTATTATATTTAAAAAGAGTTTGTAGTCTAAACAAATAGCCGTCTTAGCTCAGTGGTACAGCGCGTGGCTTTTAACCACGTGGTCGTGGGTTCGATCCCCACAGACGGCGGATTTTCTCCGTCCTTTTTTGTCATTATTTTTGCCCTTAGCTGATTTGGGCTTCTCATAGTGGGCTTTTAAAGAATTGAAAAGGTGTCCTTTCGGGAGTATATATCAGGGCCATCGACGGGGTTTGATTTGGATCAAATGAGCAAATTCAAATGCGAGTCCGATTTGCTGTTCCAATAGTCGAACCCGATCCGAACAAAAAATCTTAATCGGAAAAAAAAAAAAAAAAATCCAACTCCTTAACAATTTACAAAAATTAAAGTTTTAAAATAAAGTAATGAATAAAAAAAATACCCTTTATGTCAAAGATAAAATTAAATAAAATTGAAAAATATATTAGAATATATGTGAATTTCGGATATTATAATCGAATTTAACCTAATAAATATTTTAATTGACCGAATATGTTAAAATTTGGATGAGATTGGATAGTGTTCCAACTAAAATCCGCTCCATCGACAATCCTAAATTATTCATGCATGATTTAGAACATGAATCCCATAGCCGAATCCAATTTGAAATAAAGAGCATTTATAATTATAGATGGACTGCTTATTATTCCAAACCATCACTTTATTCACACGTCAAGATCATATTTGTCACGCCCCGAATCCGGGACGCGGCACGGCGATGCCCCTAAGCCCGAAGGACTCAGAGACACCAAGCCACGGAAATCAGAACATACTAAAAACCATTAAATATTCATTCAAAAACCTTAGTCTCGCAGCGGATAAAATAATAATCATAACTATTACATCTTTAGTTTTAAAAACATAAATCGTAACCCAATATATAATAGTCTTAATGGATAGTCATAAATGAAAACCTCAAAACAAATAACTATAACTAAAGTCTCTACACGAGGACTCCATCAATCCACTCACCAACCCCAAAATTGTTCCTCGTCACCTTTCTCGGCACTATCCTCTGCAAAATGATTATTAGTGGTGTGAGCGCACTCGTCCAGTAAGGGGTCTCTTGATGACCCTCTATCGAATTTGAGCAAGTTACATATATATATATATATATATATATATATATATATCATTAAAATCACACTTTGCACACATAGACAATATTCAGAAATTAATATTTTCCATTTTTCAAGTAACGGAACAGATAACAAAACAGAATCAGACAAATTCATTTATATATATCTATGCTCGTGTACACTCGAAATCTATATTGGCCAACTTGATCAAGCCCTAACTATAGCCCCGTTAGGTGGGTTCGGACACTACTATTATTACCCGTAGGAAGGCCTTAACTACACCCCGTTAAGTGGGTTCGGACACTACTATTATTACCCGTAGGAGGGCCTTAACTATAACCCCATTAAGTGGGTTCAGAAATTGTTACTGTACCCCGTAGCTCGGTCAGAAATTTTGGAACGTGTTCCTACCAATAGTATCCCAAGTGTTCGAAGCATGTTCATAAATACATATAAAGCACAACATGAAACAACTTTTATTTTTACATCAAGAAAACTCATAAAATAGCATGCTCAAATCCATTTTTATATATGAAAATAACTTTTTCGACGAAAACATAACTTTATGGAAAACTTATTTTTATTAAATAAATAGAGAGAGGAAACCACTTACCCGAGTCTATTCAAATCTCTACAATCGTCGAGGCTTAACAAGCCAAATCTTAATCACGATTATTCGAACCTAATAACGTAATGGGGGTTTGTCAGTCAGATTATATATCTATTGTCTCAAAATTAATTTATGAAATTGTAATCATGTACACTCATTAAATGGTATAGATACGGATGAGTATATATATAGAGAGAGGTAGATGTGTAAGTATGTAGGCAACCAATCGGTGTTAGACCATTACTGCTCCACTCTGTATTTAAATCAATACTTAGCTCAAGGATTTCTATGGTGTTAGCATCTAACTTGTGTATACAAGGTCAAGTCACATACTATTTTATATCTATATATATATATATATATATATTTATGTGTGTGTGTGTGTGTTTGGAATTATAATCACGTGTTGGTTGCACTGAAATTAAATTAATCCCTAACTAAATAGATTAGCATTATGCCTAATCTCACTCACACAAACCGGAACAAGTGTAATTTGCACCACCGTAATGATTACAAGAAAATTGAAGCAAACATATTAAGACACTATGGTGCATGTCTTTGCTAATAGGCCAAATCATTAATTAACACAAAAATTCATGTGCCACACGAACTTATATGGACATGCGAGAATCCGATCACTTGCTAATAAAAAATATATGTATGCATATGCCGTAAGAATATAGTTTTATGCCTACAATCACCTCATACCATTAAATAATAAGACACTGAGGGATTACTAAGAGTAATGATGTTATAACCTCAAGTAATGATTACTAAGAGTAATTAGAATATGATATAGAAAAGCTTACAATTTGTGAAGGATTTTGCTTTGAACGATCGCTGCAACAATTTTCAATCTCAAATCGTTGCTTTGGAATATGGAGTCCGCCGCTGCTCTCCCTCTCTCTCTCTTGTCTAGTCTTTGTGTGTGTATATATATATAATTCAAATTCCAAACCCTAAAAGGATTAGTCCAATAGTTCCAAATTTAATAGAGTTAGCCTAATAAACCCAAGCCCAAACATGATAGTAATATAAATCCAACAATCCTAGGCTTAATAAGATAGCCCAATATCCCTAATTGCAATAGAATTTAACTAATATTAATAATATTAAAGATAGCAATAATAATGAAATACTAAAATTATAATCCCAATAGTATTAGTAATAATAATAATAATAATAATAATAATAATAATAATACGGTAATATGGCTCGGGTTTTACAATATTGAGCCACATCTAACTGGTATAATATGCCTACATAACCTATTATAGACACTTAACCACTTTCAAATACACAGATACACATTTATTATTTCGAAATGATTTCAACCATTAACCTATACTAATTTCAATATATATACATATTTGATATACTAATTTAAGCATCGAAAGACTTTTGTTGGACCACCAAAAGTCGAGGCAAGGGTAAAGGTTTTTCTAAGGTACCCGAACAGGTTGTTGAGCTAAGGGCAGTAGACAACCCTTTATCAAAATCGAAAGGGATCTCTAATTAGGAAACCGTACCCAAGCTCCGTGACTAGCCTGCGCTCTTCGCTGCTCACGAAATTCATACAGATATTCAGCTACAAATCTCATATTATATATACATTTGCATCTACAAATCTTATGTTATATGTACATTTGCATTTGACTAACTACACATGCATGTTCTTTAATTGGCCACGAAATGTTATAACAGTGCATCATATATTTCAGCACCGTGAGGATAGCCGACTATCAGCATTCGTTTCGAAAATGAATGAACAGTTTTATTCCCATGAAGGTGAAATTTTGACAAAAACTCAAAACTATTCTACTGAATTATTTATTTATATTTACTTGATGCAATCAAAATTCTAATCCCAGAGCTTGTGGAGTATAAAGTGAGCTCCATGCTGAGGCTGGAGTGTGATAATGGACTTAGGAGCGTGCGTGTATGATGGCGAGAGTTCGAAAGAGAAGCGTTGTAGAATCATAGCGAGTGCCATTTTCGCCTCCAATATCGCAAACACTTTCCCGACGCATATTCGAGGGCCCCGACCGAACGGGAAAAATATACCTTGCTTCTTCTGTGCGTTTGCTACTCCTCCGCTGAATCTCTCCGGCTTGAATTCCATTGCATCGTCACCCCATATTTCTTGGTTGTGATGTAATGAGATTACCGGCAATGAGACCTAAATTCCGGCTGGTAATGTTAGCTTTCCCAACTTGGTTTCCTCAGCGACTCTTCGAGCAAGAACAACTGCGGGTGGATAAAACCTCAACACCTCGAAAAAAATCATGGTAACCTGTGAATCAACATCCCACAAGAGTTATGTCAAGGAAACAGGACTTGTGCTTTTAACAAGCTCGTGCAGTACTAGCTAACTGATAAATCTCTCTCATGCTCTCTGGTTTCGGTAGGTAAACAAGGATGCGACAAGTGGTATCCGAACCTTTTAACCACCTTCACCAAATTTTTGCGCACATATATTTAAGAGAGACTCAGTTGTATGCAAACTTAGTATTTTCTTATAAATACAATTATACGCTGCTTAAAATGATTATAAAAAAAACAAGAGGGTAATAGTAATTTTCTATTAATGAGGGTATTTTTTGTAATTTCACTATACCTCAAGAGTGTAATTTTATTTGTACCAATTTAAATAAGGGCAAAACTATCATTTTCTCAATTCTGTTAGATTTGACATGAACTCCTCTAAAGTTATGGAGATAATTGTAATTTTTCATAGGCGTATGTGGTTTTTTTAATAATTTTATTATACCTCGGGGTGGTAAGTATAATTTGTCCTTCATATATATTAGCTTTTTGTATATTGATTTTAGTTTATTTTATTTTTAATTTTATTTTATATCATTTATACAATGAAATAATATTCATAAAAATTAACTGATCTTGTATCTATTTGTTTTTGTATTTGATGAACATTATTTGTAAAAATAAAAACAAAATGATAAAGCTTTATCAAAAAGTAAAAAATTAAAAATTAACAAGTTGCTCTATTTCTTCTTCAACCTGGAGCAGCCCACGTCATCCCACGTCATCGACCCCTTCAACAAGTGAGCTCTCTCTGTCTCTCATGATTAATATATATATATATATTGTGTGTGTGGTTGTGCATATGTTCGTATATATATATATATATATATATGTATATCCCTGCGTGCATATTATATATACACATTGTGTGTGTTGGCAAGGGGCTCTCAAACAACATTTTTGTTTGGGGGGTTTCCGGTCATTTATTTATTTTATAGGGAGCAAAATAATACGTTTATAGGATATTGGAAGGAGGCATAGTATCGATCCTTTATTACAAAATAATGTTACATCTTTTCCTTCATGTGTATTATTGAGCGATGGAGAAGATGTGTTATCATTTTGTATTAAAGGATCTGGACTGCCACTTTCGAACCCACCTTAGCCGAACCAACTTTTATAATGTGACGAGTGGTTTACACTTATTATATTGATTTATATTTTAAAAAGTGTGATCGCTTACATGATGACAAGTAATATAATAATAATTCTTATATGATTGATTGGGTTCAATCAATCGAGTCCGGACAAATTTTTTTCCATATTATAAAGGGTTTACGTTGGGCAAGTATAGAAGACTTTTATTATGAGATGGCTTGTTTTTCTTTTGATAAGTATATTATGAGGTGGTTCAAAAGTCAAATTTTATTACATGTTTAATTTATATGAAAAAATTTAATACAATATAACTTAAATTTTCTACTAAATCCGTGGGACTAAACATCACATTTATATCGCCCGTGGGCCATGACAACTTGAGAACCTAACTAAATCCAAAACCGTCAATCCAAATATAGCCTATTTTCTCTTTTATTATTATTATTATTATTATTATTATTCCTTTTTAATTAAAATCGTTGTACCAACACAATGTAAATAAATGAAGAGTATATGTAATTTAATGATGGAAGTAACTAAAATTTTCACATAGAAGTGAATCAAGTGTAGAGCCCCACCACTCAACCACCATTGATTTGTTTGACATAGCTTAATCACCCAATCTCACCCATCCAATCCTCCATTCAACCAACACTGTCTGTCACAACTTTCGCTTTACACAAGACAAGTTTCTTGTGTTTCTTGATTTTTTATACCATGTTTGATTCACTTATTTCCAACAAAAACTCACATATTACAGTAGTACTAAACATTCTGGTAAATCATTTATTTATATTTAGTTGATGCAATCAAATTCTAATCCTAGAGCTTGTGCAGTATAAAGTGAGCTCCATGCTGAGGCTGGAGTGTGATAATGGACTTAGGAGCGTGCGTGTATGATGGCGAGAGCTCGAAAGAGAAGCGTTGTAGAATCATAGCGAGTGCCGTTTTCGCCTCCAATATCGCAAACACTTGCCCGACGCATATTCGAGGGCCCCAACCGAACGGGAAAAATATACCTTGCTTCTTCTGTGCGTTTGCTACTCCTCCGCTGAATCTCTCCGGCTTGAATTCCATTGCATCGTCACCCCATATTTCTTGGTTGTGATGTAATGAGATTACCGGCGATGAGACCTGAATTCCAGCCGGTAATGTTAATTTCCCCAATTTGGTCTCCTCAGCGACTCTTCGAGCAAGAAGAGGTACGGGTGGATAAAACCGCAACACCTCGTATAAAATCATGGTAA
Organism: Petrea volubilis; assembly: GCA_026212405.1. Taxonomy (NCBI): domain Eukaryota; kingdom Viridiplantae; phylum Streptophyta; class Magnoliopsida; order Lamiales; family Verbenaceae; genus Petrea; species Petrea volubilis. The sequence goes on from CM047870.1 coordinate 37,106,468, forward strand.
CCTACGAAGTAACATCCCATAAGAGTTTTTGTAAGGAAATATAATATAAGCAACCCGCAACAAAATGCCTTATTAAATAACATTGCCATAGACTTGTTCCTCAAACAATCTCATGTGCTGCCTTATCTCCTCATCCACACTATGTCAGCATCACTTAAAACAAGTCATATAAGAAAACTCGACAAAGCTGACTTAGCGTGAGGAGCGGACGAAAAGCTAAGGCAACACATGAACTTATTATTCAAATAAGTTGACATCATATTTAGGGAATTTCATATGTTTCGATTAAAAACTACTTACGATTTTCAATTGATTTAAACCATCAGAATCCGGAGTTTGATTCCCGAAGACTTGCAAAACCTCTTCGCGAGCACGTGTCTGCCAGTCCGGATATCTGCTCAAAAGAACCAAGGTCCACACAAGCCACGCTGAAGTGGTCTCCTGCCCAGCAAAATAAAACAGCTTGCACTCTTCTACTACCTCATCAATGGTCATTCCGAAGCTCTTGCTACCACCTTGTTCGATTTCATGGAAATTGGACTCCAACAACATGCCTAATAAGTCTTCATTGATAGCCTCCCCTGCTTCCATTGCCTTAATCCTTCTGCTAATGATACCCCTAATCCGCGATTGAACTTCTCTGTCAATTTCCTTCATTCTCTTGTTCCTTTTGGTTGGCACGAATCTACACACAAGCAACACATCAGACAACAAAACACAAAAGCTGCCAGTGCGAACGCTCAACTTTGAACGATCTTTCTCATAAATTCTGATTTTTGGCTGATTACACATTTTACTACCTCCATCCCGGAACATATATCGATTGGGCAGCCTCCGTAACGTGCTCGGCCTGTTCTCTCTGAAGTTCAAATATTGTTCTCCCTTCTTGATAGCTGCTGCCGAACGCAGTTCTCGAAATCACATCGCTTGTTAAATTTTGTAAATAAGGCCACACATCAATCTCACACGATCCTTTTTGCGAGAGACGCTTTTCCCAATCGTTCAAAACTTCGTCGCAACTCAAATAGAACGCCGGTATCATCAGCTGCACGCAGCAAACTCAGTCTTACATCAATGTTACACTAACAAAGTTCTGAGGTGGTTACATTATTAGCTTTAAAAGCTATAAGATAGCCTGCAATACATACAAAAACACTTCCATATAGTGATGGGAACAGAGAAAACCTTCAATTTCTCTAGATGAAAAGCAGGGTTGATGATTTTTCTGTGCTTGTCCCATTTATCAGTTTCATAGGCGATAACTCCTCGGGCCAATAGAGTGGTGAGTGGGTTGGGATTTCGGACCTTGTGGAAGATATGAATCTTGGTGAACACCTCCTTAACCAGTTCGGGCTCAGTGATGATAACTGAAGGTCTTGGCCCGTACCAAATAAACGAATCATTTCCTGCAAGTTTTTATGGTGAGACTCTATAAACCCACTCAGTTATTGAACAATCCAACTCAGGAACTTCAGTCAGTGTCCCAGTATCATTTCCAAACGTCTTATCAGTTCACAAATTACAAATGGTGAAAGAACATAAATATCTCATTTCTATCGGGACGACCCATTAGATTCCTTAAACAGGGCCTAGAATTTAAATTTCAAAATTATAAATGGAATATCTGTACTGAGAGGGTCCTCCCATATTGGGACATTATTAATCAGCCAGCACGTAGGTCGGCAAAAAAAAAAAACCATATATATTTAAATCCTCTTTTAATATCACATAAACGCAGTTGGACAACTTAGTTTCCAAACAAAATTTAGAAAAAACATGTAGACTCCCAAAGCATCCTACAAATTCTAAAAAATTAGAAGCGCTTAAAAATAAAACTTAAAAAAATCCACTAAATCCAACTCAAGATAAAAGACAAAGAAGAAGATTGATGGATACCATAATTCCGAATGGTTTTGAGTAAAAAAGGGATGACCCTTGGCTTGATATCATCATCAAGATTGATGGGCTTCGACTTAGCCTCCTCAATCTTCTTCGACATCTCTGTCAAGTCTCCACAAACCAACTTGTAAGAGTTCCCCTTGAGACCCTGTTTCCTCAGAAAACTTTCGAGCCTCTTTGGCCTGATAATGGCCGAGTTCACTATTCTCCATGTGTAGTATACTAACACCACAAACGCAAAACCAGAAAATATTTGGTATAAAGCTACCATTTTTTTTGGTTTTTTCTTGAACCTGTTAGTGGCCTCTGTGGTGTGGGCTGTGCCCCTTTTATAGTGCTCTTCCGCTTGCTATCATTGGGAAAGACGAAAAGAAAAGTCATAAAGGAAAATGGATAATGAAAGAGAACGTGTAGTTTTTATACAAGATGGTGTCCCAAATCGTAGTCAAATATGGAGATCCCACACGGTGAGATATTGCTATATAAATATGGTGGGATTTAATCATTTGATAAAAATATTAAAGTAAGAGATGAAAGCTTGTTTATAAGTTAATCAAATTATTTAACTCTTTTAACGACTAAGAGATGGTATCATTAGTACAAATTTTAAAATATATATTTTTTAATTTATTAAATTTTACTTTTAACATAATAGACAATCTTAGTTACTTGATTTAAAATTTTAAATTGTTATTCGGATCGAATTTTTTATTGGAATTAAGATATCAAATTCGAACTAAGTAATAAGAATATAGATCTTATGAGATTTTAATCGGATTTGAAACATTACAAAAGCTCAATCCTATACAAATTTGCATCTTTCAAATTTGATCTAAATCAACCAAGATTCGTGGAGATCTAAATCATTATGATTTATCCATGTGGAATGCACTGCCATAGCGTGATATAATGCCAAATGTGAAAGGGAATGGGGCCGCCGATGTATGAAAATTGAACCATAGTCGTAACATGCGGGCGCATGTATTGACGACAAAATTTTACGTGCACACATTGTATATGTAATAAACAGTTTAACTTGTATCATATTTTTAATTTGTTATAAAAAATTACAATAAAAATAATTCAAATTATTAGATTCATATGTAAGGTTAACAGTCGACTCATAAAAATATTTTAGGTGCATGCTAGTAATAACACTGGAGCAATTTATTATTTACCTAAGGTCCTCAGGAACAAAATTATTTTGGATATTTTAAAAAATAATTCGAACAAAAAACAATATGTTCATAAGATAATGAAATTCCGTGTATATTTGTATTAAGTAGTGATGCGGTCATAATTCATCCCACATCGGGTGGAGACGAGGCGCTTGAGCTCCTTATAAGGGCTAGGTCCTCTCTCATTTAGTGAGGCGCCTTTTAAGGGCAAAACCCCCCGGCCTGATCGGATGGTCTTAATGGTCGCAGGAGGGACAATACCTCACGGATGAGGCCACCGGGTGGAGATCGGATATGGGTGCATCATATGACGCCGTCTGTGGGAATCGAATGGTTCTCAAACCCCTCGTTTGGGGGGCTTATGATGCGGTCATAATTCGTCCCACATCGAGTGGAGACGAGGCGCTTGAGCTCCTTATAAGGGCCAGGTCCTCTCCCACTTAGTGAGGCGCCTTTTATGGGCAAAATCCCCCGGTCTGATCAGATGGTCTTAACGGTCGCAGGAGGGACAATACCTCACGGGTGAGGCCACCGGGTGGAGATCGGATATGGGTGCATCAAGTAGTAATGAGATGTAATTCGTTTTGGATTTTGATATGATTTTCATTAAAGAGGGAGATCATCAAACTCTCACTATGTCTGATCAGACGAGAGTAAGTGTATAGAATTGAAAAATGTGCAATACTCTGTCTCATATCAAAAAACTAAAGAAAAATTGAATGGTTTCTAAGTTTGGCCCAAGAACTCAAGTGCATTCAAGATATTTTTTTTTTGAGCAAGTTGTTTATAACTTAATTTCAGGGTGTACTTGATGGGTTTAGAGGCAACTCTTGGTTCCAACAGGTCCAGGGCATAACAAATGGCATTAGTGTAGTTTGCCAACTGGAATATCGGAAGCTAAGTGCTATGCACATTGGAGCTATTTCTTGAACCAACAGAACAAGTACTACATGTGCGGGAACCACGAGTCCTAACGTCTGGCGGTCGATCCTAGAATAAGTCATGCCGCGACAAGGACATCACGAAGGAGGGGAGATTGTAAATCGGAAAACTAAAGAAAAATTGAATGCTTTATAAGTTTGGATCCATTGGATATCTTTTTGGATAAGTTGTTTATAGTTTAATTTCAGAATGCACTCGATGGATTCAAATGCAACTCTCGTGTCTAGCGGGCTTGCAGACTCGGAGCGTGACAAAATGAGGCATTTGATACATGGACATGAAAATAAAAATATATCTGATTTGGGCTCCATACATACATAACATAGTTCAAATTATACTATAGATTTATAATTCATTAAAAAAATTGATATACAAAATATATGAGACAAATTTGAATCTCTCTTGATGTATATATAAGGTCAAATACTAAATTTGTATAAGAATTTTCTCATACGTGAGCTCATGACATTAAAAAAACATGTATCTCAATTCCCTCTCCTTTTTTCAAATTCATATCAAGTTAAATTTGATATGTACTTTTTAAAAATTGTTTTATTTCATCCCCCAAATAATAGGATTACCTTTAACATTTATAAATATTTCATCCTTTCCTCAAATAAAAATTTATAGCTCCGCCATTAATTGATTGGTCAATCAAAAAACATAAAATTACATTAATTTATGATATTTTATAAAGAATATTTCAATAAATTGTACCAAAATTAAATTATAATGTAATTCTTGTTATATTATACAATATGAAAATAAAAACTATTACGATGCTAAAAGACGGAGTACTTTTATTAACGTTTCAAATTAGCAGTGTTATAATATGCTCTGATAATGACATTTTATAATGTCTCAGTAATCACTTTTTTGAGGTGGAAAATCGGACAATTTTGTGGTTGTCAGCAAATGGACGTCGTTTTACAAATGTCCAAAATATATGACTTAAGGCATGACGGACGATCCGAAAACTTGGTCAAAAATCACCAACCGTACTAATAACAATGACACACTTCATACGTATAGATAATAAAAAAATAATATAATTTAATGTATAAAAAATTTAATAGTGTTTATATTATTAAAATATTTTTCATAAATTTATGAAATTAATAATAAGTAAAAAAATTTTAAAAAATTCCAAAAAAAATGTAAATATATATATATATATATATTTAGTAGATTTTTGTATTTGACTATTTCCCCCAAGCTATTACTCATATACATACTATGTATACAAAATTGAATCCATGATGGATATCCGTCGTATCCATTTAAAATACAAAACTAACAAAAAAAAGGTTCGAAATGCATTAAAATTACTCTTAAGCATTAAAGGGAAATTCTCTCAAATCTAGATGATTTTTATAAACTTGCAACAAATTTTTATATGTACTAAGTGTGAAGTCAATAAAATATATATTTCACTACTAAAGTGGCATGACCTACAATATAACTATTTTTAACCACGGTATATTAGAATGTTTCTTTCTGTTTTGAAGTTGGTTAATGACCTCTCAATATTTAGTACTAATAAACATTGAATAAATTGAAATTCAAGCTGACTCAAATCACGAAGGTGTAAAGCTCTCCCTAATATGTATAGTTGTATTTTCAAAGTTCGAACATGAGACATCAAGTTAAACTAATATAGTATCGAACTGTTAGATTATGCGTTTTAGTGGTAAATATTTCTCATTTAACATGCAAATTTCGTTGCTCAATGTTGTTACGTGAAATACATAGCAATGTACATATTATTCCCTCTATCCCAAACTATTAGTCATTTAAGGTTTTTACACAGAAATTAATTTAGTTAATTAAAAACCTTCTTTTTAACTAAATTTACAATAATTTGACCAAAATACCCCTCATTTAAAGAAATTGTATAAGGATAATTAATAAATTTTATTTGAGATATGAGGTAAATTCGCAAAAAACAAATAAAGGAACTTGCCTTTGATTCATGGTCATATCAAACTATCCAAAACCACTTCTCCCTTATGTACAAGACCCCCCCCCCCCACCCCCCCTTCATCAGTAGTCAATAGAATTGCTGCAACGAAGCTTATAATCCCTTGAACTCTTCAAAACGATAAATATTATGAGATCAAAAAAAATTAAAATGATTAATAATTTGAGAGTGAGGGAGTAATATATTATTATATCCCAAACATATCATTTTTGCCAGCACGCTATGTGAAACAACAATTGCAAAACTATAGCCTCTCTCCCTGGCTACAAAAACTAAAGGCTCACACATTCTTAAGCATAAATTAAGTTATCTAATTCCATATCAGACGTTGCTTAACCACACACAACTAGTACTATGCCTTCCTGAGTATCAGCATTAGCTTCAAAACTATTACTGTGCATTCTGTTAAAGATCTTAATATACAGCATTATCAAAATTCTACAGTTTGTGGAGAACCAAGTGAGCTCCATGCTGAGGTTGTAGCGTTATCATGGCTAGAGGAGCGTGCGTATATGATGGCGAGAGCTCGAAAGAGAAGCGCTGTAGAATCATGGCGAGAGCCACCTTTGCCTCAAGCATTGCGAACATTTGTCCGACACATATCCGAGCCAAACGGGAAAAATATACCTTGCTTCTTATGTGCCTTTGCTACTCCTTAGCTAAATCTCTCTGGTTTGAATTCCGTTGCATCTTCCCCCCATATTTCTTGGTTGTGATTGTTAGAATAATCATAGGATATTTATTTAATTATTCCTTAATTTTGTATTGTATATTAGGGATGTTTAGCTCCTTCCATGTATAGGTTATTGCTAATCTCTATATAATGAGATTAGCGTATGATTAATAATATATACAAAAAAACCTTTTCCACTCCAAACTCGTCTCCTCTCACATGGTATCAGAGCAGTTCTCGTTTTAAATTTATTAAAAAAAAAAAAAGGGGGGGGGGGAAAACCCTAACCTCATGTCGGCCGCCGTCACCATCTTCATCCCGAAACCCTAGCTTGGTCGGCGCCGACACCTCCTTCCCGAAACCCTAAGCGCCGCCGTTCCTCAACGCTGTTCATTCCTCTGTGTTTCCCCTGTCCCGAAACCCTAATCGCGCAGAGCGCCCGCCTCATTTCTCACTGCTCTCAGCCCGTCCGCGCCCCTTGCGCCCTCGTCCTTCCGGCGCTCTTCGCTGGACCCTCCGTCGCGCCGTCTCAGAAGCAGGCGACCCTTCCTCCGGCGGAAGCGCTCCTTCCGGCGCTCTTCACTGGAACCTCCGTCGCGCCGTCTCAGAAGCGGGCGACTCATCCTCCGGCGGCAGCGATTTCCTCTTCGCGTCGCTCCCTCTTTGTTTTCTTCTCCAGCGCTCAGCCCTCTTGTTTCTCTCTCTCGGTGACTGCTCTTTCTCCTTCCTTTTCTTTCTTTTCTCCTCTTATATATATATTCCCTTTATTTCGGTCAAAAAAAAAAAAAAACCACAATGACTTCCTCTCTTGAACCCAAAACCCCTATGGGCACTACTATCAAATTGAACGGGCGAAACTATCTACTTTGGGCCCAATCGTTTAAGTTATTTCTTGGGTCTAGTGAAAAGTTAGACCATATTCTCTCGGATCCTCCGGAATCAAGTGATGCCAAGTTCAAAGAATGGCAGAAGTATGAGTATGCTGTTATGGCTTGGTTACTCAATAGTATGGAAGAGTCAGTTGCCTCCAATCTAATGTTCTTGACCACAGCAAAAGAAATGTGGGATACAGTCCACAATATGTATGCGAATGAGAACAATGTGTCTCGTGTTTTTGAACTGTATGAGAAAGTTTTCTCGTTGAAACAGGACAGTCGAAATGTAGCTGAATACTATTCTCTCGTCAAAGGCATTCATGACGAGATTCTCCTATACCACCAGCTGAAGTGTGATCTAGAGACACGCAAAACTCAATGGGAAGAATTTTGGGTAGCTAAGTTCTTGTATGGCCTGGATAGCTCTCTTCAACCCGCTCGGGATCAAATCTTGGCTAGTGATAAGGTTCCGACCTTACCCACTGCCTTCTCCCGAGTCTTACGTGTATCTACGGGGACCTCAAGCACACATACCCCTTCTGTTGAGGCCTCCGCTTCGGTTGTTCGTGGTCATGGCCGAAGTAACTCTCGGGGTGTCCCATCCAGTGCTGGCCGCGGTCGTGGTGGCCGTGGAAAATTTCCCCCTTGTACTCGTTGTAGGCGTACAAATCATGCCTCCGATCACTGTTGGCAGAAGTTTGGTAAGCCAGAGTGGGCCAATGCCGTTCCTCACGAGACTCATACCTCTCAGCCAACCTCAGATCAGGTCCTCCTCAGTCGTGAAGAATATGAGAAGCTTGTGCAGACTCCTTTAGCTCCCTCCACTGCCTCTCCAGTTTCCCATGCTATAGGCGCCTTCACGGCGTCTCAGAGTGAGTCCTGGTTATTGGATTCTGGTGCCTCCACCCACATCACTGGTATTAAGTCTCATTTTTCCTCGTTATCTTTGTCACCATCTGTAAATCCTGTGCGCTTAGCCGATGGCTCCTACTCCCCTGTGTAAGGTTCAGGTGTTGTTACACCTACTACTGCTATTACTTTAAAAAGTGTCTTGTTTGCTCCACGGTTTCCTATTAGTCTATTATCAATTAGCCAACTTACTAAGTCTCACAATTGCTCAGTAACATTTTTTCCATCCCATTGTGTCTTTCAGGATCTACACACGGGGAAGACGATTGGTGGCGGTCGTGACCGCGGTGGTCTTTACTACTTACACACAGTGGATACACCTGTTGATGCTCGAGCTCTCTCTGCTTCCGTTACACCGTTTCAATGGCATTGTCGGTTAGGTCACCCCCCTTGTCTACCTTAAGACGTTTGTTACCTATTGAGTCTGTTCGTTTAAATTGTGAGTCGTGTGAGTTAGGAAAGCATCATCGTGCTTCCTTTCCACCCCGTGTTTAAAAGCGTCGTTCCTTTCCTTTTGAATTAGTTCATTCTGATGTTTGGGGTTCTTGTCGTGTCGAGTCTGTTGGGGGGTTTCGTTATTTTATCTGTTTTGTGGATGACTACTCTAGATTGACTTGGGTCTACTTGTTAAAAGATCGGTCCGAAGTTCCTACTGTAATCCAATCCTTTCATAATGAAATAAAAACTCAATTTTCTGTTCCTATTCGAATACTTCGTACAGATAATGCTTTGGAATATGTTCAAAAACAAGTGTCTATCTTTTGTACCCACCATGGAATTATTCATCAAACTACTTGTCCCCACACGTCTCAGCAAAATGGTGTAGCCGAACGCAAACATCGACACCTCTTGGATGTTGCGCGTACCATTTTGACTCAGATGAATGTCCCTAAAACTTTCTGGGGGGATGCTGTCCTTACAGCCTGCTATCTTATCAATCGATTACCCTCGAGTGTTCTCCATGGCGGTATTCCACATTCGACACTTTATCCTGATCGTCCTTTGTTTCATGTCACTCCCCGGGTTTTTGGGTGTGTGTGCTTTGTCCACATATCTTCATCGGGTCTTGACAAACTTTCACCCCGATCTGTTAAGTGTCTTTTCCTGGGGTATTCTCGTACACAAAAAGGGTATCGTTGTTATGATCCCCTCTCTCGTCGGTCCTTTATCTCTGCTGATGTCACCTTCTTTGAGTCCACATCTTACTACTCTACTGGGGACACCTCATCCTCTTTAGTCCCTTTGCCTATCCCTTCTCCTTTGTTTTCTACTGCTCCTCCTCTGCAGGTGTACTCACGGCGACGGCCACTACGGACCTCTGTGCCTCCGGCTCCTACTGATACGCCTTCCTCTACGGTAGATCCAACCTCCTCCGAACCTGTTTCTTCAGATTCCGATCTACCCATCGCTTTACGCAAAGGTAAACGTTCTTGTACTGCTCACCCCCTCACTAACTATATGTCCTTTGATAACCTTGGTCCCTCGTATCGTAGTTTTGCTTTTTCTCTTTCTACAGAACCAATCCCTTCTACTCACCATGAGGCACTTCAACATCCTAAGTGGAAACAGGCAATGGACGCGGAGATGTCGGCTCTTATTGATCGGGGAACTTGGGACCTGGTCACCCCCCCCTCTAATGCTGATGTGGTTGGTTGTCGATGGGTATTCACCCTCAAGTACTGTGCTGATGGCACTATTGACCGATACAAGGCCCGTCTAGTTGCTAAAGGCTTCACCCAGACTTATGGCGTAGACTATCTTGAGACGTTTTCCCCCGTTGCTCGCCTTAACTCCATTCGAGTGCTGTTTTCTTTGGCTATTAATCAAGATTGGCCTATGTTTCAGATGGATATCAAAAATGCCTTCCTCTATGGTGACTTGCAAGAAACAGTTTTTATGGAGCAACCTCCAGGGTATGTTGCTCAGGGGGAGAGGAAAGCAATGGTATGCCGGCTAAAGAAAGCAATTTATGGGCTGAAACAGAGTCCTCGTGCCTGGTTTGACAAATTCAGTCGGGTTTTAAGTGATTTTGGGTTCCACAGGTGTCAGGCAGATCACTCCGTATTTGTGAAACGTAGCACCTCAGGTGTCGTTATCCTAATTGTGAATGTGGATGATATCCTCGTATCTGGCAATGATGTCGAAGGAATCGAAGTTACTAAGGAGTACTTAAAACAACAATTTGTTACTAAAGACTTGGGTCCTCCTCGGTACTTTCTAGGAATTGAAATTGCTCGTAGTAGGCATGGAGTTTCGTTGTCTCAGAGGAAGTATGCCCTTGACTTACTACAAGAAACTGGCTTGCTGGGGACCAAACCAGCTGACACCCCTATAGACTTAAATCCGAATTTTTAGGAGGATGATGATACATACTTAGAAGACAAAGCGAAGTACAGAAGGCTCGTGGGAAAGCTGATCTGTCTGACTGTAACTAGACCAGACATATCATTTGCAGTTGGAGTTATTAGCCAATTTATGGACAAACCTCGACCAATCCATCTAGATGCTGCCATGAGGATTTTAAAGTACATAAAAGCCTCTCCTGGAAAAGGCCTACTCTTCAAGAAGCATGGACATTTGAAGATCGAGGCCTATTCAGATGCAGACTATGCTGGGTCAAAGGGAGATAGAAGATCGACTTCTGGCTACTGCACGTATGTTGGAGGAAATCTAGTGACTTGGCGGAGTAAGAAGCAGACAACAGTAGCTCGGTCTAGTGCAGAAGCTGAATATCGTGCTATGGCGCATACCACGAGTGAAATGTTGTGGCTCAAAAGCTTACTAGGAGAATTGGGGTTCAATTATAATGAACCGTTACCTATGCACTGTGACAATCAGGCAGCTATTCACATTGCCAATAACCCAGTTTTTCATGAAAGAACGAAGCATATTGAGGTCGACTGTCATTTCATTCGAAATGCTGTGACAAGCCACATCATCAGTACTACATTCACTCCGTCCTCGGAACAGATTGCTGATGTATTTACTAAAGCTTTGGGGGGGAATAAATTTCAAACTCTTTGTAACAAGCTGGGCATGATTGATATATATGCTCCAACTTGAGGGGGAGTGTTAGAATAATCATAGGATATTTATTTAATTATTCCTTAATTTTGTATTGTATATTAGGGATGTTTAGCTCCTTCCATGTATAGGTTATTGCTAATCTCTATATAATGAGATTAGCGTATGATTAATAATATATACAAAAAAACCTTTTCCACTCCAAACTCGTCTCCTCTCACAGTGATGTAATAAGATTACCGACAATGTGACCTGGATTCCGGCTGGTAATGTTAATTCCCCCAACTTGGTTTCTTAGCGACACTTCGACTGAGAGCGACTAAGGGTGGATAAGCCTCAATACCTCGTATAAAATCATGGTAACCTGTGAATTAAACATCCCACAAGACATGTCAATGAAATATAATATAAACCACACACAACTAAATGTTGAGCAAATAGTTCATCTCATTGTCGTAGAGGAACAAGTTCATGTGCGGCCTTAGCCCTCACTAAATCAGCGTCACTCAGCTCTCTTGTTTCAGAGAGGAGAACAATTGTGAAATCCTGAGAAAGCTGATTGCTGTGAGGAGAGAACAAAAAGCCAAGGCAATACACGAGCTTATTATATGAATAAACTGACCATATTTAGGAAAATTCAATACGATCAATCAAAAACTACTTACGATTTTCAATTGATTTAAACCATCGAAATCCGGTGTTTGCTTCCCGAAGACTTGCCAAACCTTTTCCTGAGCATGTACCTGCCAGTCTGGATATCGCCTCAATTGAAACAATGTCCACACAAGCAACACTGAAGTGGTCTCCTGCCCGGCAAAATTGAACAGCTTGCACTCTTCTACTACCTCATCGATGGTCATTCCGAAACTCTTGTTACCACCTTGTTCGATTTTTTGGAAGTTGGACTCCAACAATATGGCCAATAAGTCTTCATTACTAGCCTCCCCCGCTTTCATTGCCTTAACCTTCTGCTAATCATACTCCTAATCCGCGATTGAACCTCTCTTTCAATTTCCTTCATTCTCTTGTTCCTTTTGGTCGGCACAAATCTACACATTGAACAACACATCCGACAAGAAAAACATGAAAGTACCAATCCAAATGCTCAAATTTCAAACGATCTTTCTTATAGAATCTAACTTTTTATTACCTCCATCCGGGAATATATATTGACCGGGTGGCCTCGATAATGTGCTCGGCCTGTTCCCTCTTGAAGTTCTAATATTCTTCTCCCTTCTTGACAACTGCAACCAAAGGCAGTTCTCGAGATCGCATCGCTCGTCAGAGTGTGTAAATAGGGCCACACATCAATCTCACACGATCCTTCCGATGAGACACTCTTTTCCCAATTGCTGAAAACTTCACAAGTCAAATATAACGCCGGTATCATGAGCTGCACAAAGCAAACTCAAGTCTTACATTACTGTTCTATGACCAAAGTTTGAGGTCCTTTTCTATGGAAGCAAAATCAAACCGAAAATTTTATTTGTCCTTAACAGCTATGAAAGAGCCTGCAATACATATAAAAACACTTCTAAAACCTTTAATTTCTCTAGATGAAAAGCAGGGTTGATGATTTTTCTGTGCTTCGCCCATTTATCTTTGTCATAGGTAACAATTCCTTGTACAAGTAGCTTGGTCAGTGGATTCGAGATTTTAGGTTTTTTGAAGACATTAATCTTGGTCATCACCTCCTTAATCAGTTCGGGCTCTGTGATGATTACTGAGGGTCTTGGCCCGAATCAAATAAACGACTCATTTCCTGCGAGTTTTCATTACAAAAATAAGGATAATTACATTTACTACCCTTCTAAAGTATCGAAACTACAACTGATCTCCCAAAAATTTTCAATATTAAAAAAAGTTACCTTAATAAAATTTATAATTACAAATACCCTCCACTCAGTTGGTTCCCAATCTTAATATGATGACATCAACACATTTTTTTTAAAAAACCCAAATCCATCCTTACCCTAATTTTTATACATTTTTCTTCCATATTAATTTATTTTTATGTGTAAATACAATATAAATAAATAAATATGTATATATATACATACATAATATATATATGTGTATATATATATATACATACACAAACATTGCACACACACATATATATACACACACACAAACTGCCGCCCACCGCTTGCCGTCACCGGCATAGCTTGCCGCTGTCCGCGAGAGAGTGAGAGAGAGAGAGAGAGAGAGAGGGAGGGAGAGGCAGATTGAGACAGAGGGAGAGAGAGAAATCGATGGAGGGAGTGAGAGATCTAGGGGGAGGGAGGGAGAGAGCTTGGGGGGGGGGGGGGGGGAGAGAGAGGGAGAAACGAGGGCGGCCACATGGTGGTGGTGGAGAAAGAAGGCAGGCAAACGCGGTGGGGGAGGGGGGGGGAGGGCAGTGGTGAAGGAGGGGGTTAGGGTTTTGTGGGGTTGGGAGGAAGAGGAAGAACAAAAATTAAATCTAAACATAATTTAAAAATTAAGAAAATTCTAAACATTTAAAATTTTAATTATAATTTATTATTTTAACAATAAATTTTTAATGACTAATATAAAAATTAAAAATTAATTTACATATATATAGTATTTTTTATTTTTTCAGTTTATTTTTCTTTTTTATTTACATACATATAGTATTTTTTTTATTTTAACAAGATTTATTTTTTTATTTTATTTTTTTTAATATTAAGAAATAAAGGATAAAATCAGAAGTTTAGAAAAAGTTGATCGAATAACAGGCGAATAGGGGGATATTTGTAATTATAAATTTTATCGAGATAACTTTCTGTAATATTAAAAAATTTTGAGGGATCAGTTGTAGTTTCGATACTTTAGAAGGATAGTAAATGTAATTATTTCTAAAAAATATCACTTTCCTATGCTAAAAATGGGTAGTTATGGTAATGATAATAATATGATTAGCTACAGAGAATTGATCTAGTCCATTCTTGTGATGGCTGCTGAAGTTGGACAATAATAATACTAACCAGGATCATATATATATATATATATATATATATATATATATATATTAGTGAGAGACCACTCAATTATTGAACAATCCAAAAAGCTTGTAAGTTTCAAGTAAAATAGTAGTTCCACAAATTATTTGTAACGCTTCATAAGCGAGGTAATTATAGACAGTAAACGAACATAAATATGTCAATCTTCTTTTAATATCACATTAAGTCGCAAGAAACATCTAATTACATAATATTAATTCACAAAACATCCAACAAATTCTAAACATTAGAGACCCTTCAAAATAAATTTAGCCAAACTTTCACTAAATTAACTCAAGATAAAGAGATTGATACCATATTTGCCAATGCTTTTGAGGAAAAAAGCGATGACCCTTGGCTTGATATCATCATCATGATTTATGGGCTTTGACTTAGCCTCCTCAATCATCTCCAACATCTCTTTCAAGTCCCCATAAACCAACTTATAAGAATTCCCATTGAGACCCTGTTTTTTCAGAGAATTTTCGAGCCTCTTGGGCCTGATAATAGCCCAGTTAGTATATTAACACAACTAACGGAAACCAAGCAAATATTGTGTACGAAAATTCCATTGTTTTTGGGAAACTGGTAAAGGGCTCTCTAGTAAGTACTCTGCCTTTGCTATAGTGGTCTTGAGCTATCCTTTGAAGAGAGAGAGAGAGAGAGAGAGGGGAAAAAAAACTATAGAAAGAAATAGGATAATTGCATCTATACCTGCACCAAAAAAACCACCATATTTTGAAAAAAAATGGTGATTTCTTTATTTTGTAGTAGAAAAAATTATGTTGTATAATTAAAAATGAAAAATTATTTATCAGGTGATGTTGGAAATATTTATGAAAATTGAAAAATTATAGAAGAATTTTTGTGGAAAAAGAAGTCGAGAGCGATGATGATAAATTTTTGTTAAAATTGAACGATTGTTGAAGGGAAAAATGGAGAATGTAAGAAGTAGTGTTTCAAAAAAAAAATGGGAGGAAGTTGAGGTTAAGGATGTTGGTTTCCACAAATTAAAAAAAAAAATTCCTACAGAATGTCGACTTTCCAATGTTTTTTTTTCCCAATTAACATACCGTGTGAATAGTCAATTTTTTTGGAAAATTATTTTTTTAATGGAAGTCAACATTGTGATTGTCAACTTCCATTAAAAAAATATTTTTTTTATTTTACATTTAAATTAAATTTTTTTATACATTGATATTGTTTTATTGAAAGTCGATAGTGGAATTGTCAACTTCTATTCCACTGTCGACTTGGTTAGTATTTTAAAGCTTTTTATTTGTGTCAAAAATAAAACACATCAGCTTTTTTTATGTTGTATTTGTAAAAAATCCTGAGTGTATTGAGGAAGCTTCCCATATGTCGTTTCACAATACCTTTTTCTTTCTCTGCAATAATTGGACTTGTGCGATATGGACATCGAAGTAGGAACCAATATATACACTTAAGAGCACCAAGTTCCCTTAAAAAAAACAAGAAAAACAAAAAAAGAAAAAAAAAAACCCAGTAAAACTCCCCTTGATTGACACCAAGAGTTTCACAAATTTTGTATGATACATATCTTATTAACTTAAATATAATTATGGGGTGTTCGCAAACCACAAAAGGGAGATTTTATAGAAGGCAAAGGCTTAGGCATGAATGGTTTTGAGTTCTGATCCCAAAAAATAAATTTGTTACCAATAAAATTGATCACATAATTGTATGCTATAATAAATTCCATTAGATATGAATTATTCTATTAATAAAAAGAGTGTTTTTGGCAATGAAATTCATTATAATATATAATTATATGATCAACTTTGTTGGTCGCAAATTTATTTTTGGGATCAAATGAGAGTATTAAAGGGCAATCTCTCCTATTTAGATGATTTATCAACTTGCAACAAATTCTTATATATACCGAATGTGAAAAATCGAATAGTATAAATCATATCGATAAATAAAATATAAATATTATTGCTAAAGTGGCATGATCAACACTATCTACTATTGTTAACCACAGCATATTAGAATATTTCTCATTGGTCCAAATGAAATTTTGGTTTAACAGACATAATCCGCCTTTAGAAGTTTGGGGAGTTCGTCGTTAGGATTCAAATCCTGTGTACGTGTATCGGGTTGTATGTGTGCGTACTCAAAAAAAGAAAAAAAAAACAAAAAAGGATATTTCTCATTGAACATGCAAATTGTCAATGTTGTAACATTACACATAGGCCATAGCAATATTCAAACTAGCATATTACTACAAATCCCAAACACATCATTTCTCTCAAGCACACCATGTGAAACAACAATTACAAAACTATAAACTGCAAAAAATGCATCAGGCATCAGAGACTGTTGAAGCATATACAGTTCCATACATTCCTGAGAATCATCATCAGCTTCAAAACTAGCACCATAACTTTATTCCCAGCAAAAGGTCAAATTTTGATTCTCAACGATTACTACATATTCCGGTAACAATCTTAATTTAGTGTAATACACAATATTATCGAAATTCTACAGCTTGTGGATAACCAAGTGAGCTCCATGCTGAGGTTGGAGCGTTATCATGGATTGAGGAGCGTGCGTATAAGATGGCGAGAGCTCAAAAGAGAAGCGTTGTAGAATCACGGCGAGCGCCACCTTCGCCTCAAGCATCGCGAACATTTGTCCAACACATATTCGAGGGCCCCACCCGAACGGGAAAAATATACCTTGCTTCTTCTGTGCCTTTGCTACTCCTTCGTTAAACCTCTCTGGGTTGAACTCCATTGCGTCGTCCCCCCAAATTTCTTTGTCGTGATGCAATAAGGTTAGTGGCAGTGAGACCTGAATTCCGGCTGGTAATGTTAATTTTCCCAACTTGGTTTCTTCGGCGACTCTTCGACCAAGAGCAACTACCGGTGGATAAAACCTCAATACCTCGTATAAAATCATGGTAACCTGTGAATTAACATCCCACAAGAGTTATTTCAAGGAAATGTACTATAAACTGCAAGCAACTAAATGCTTTCCTCGAACAAGCTCATGTGCGGCCTGAACGCCGAATCAACACACTAAGTCAGCATCTCTCAAGCACACTTGTTACCCTTCCAATTAACCACCTTCATAAACTTTCTTCATACAAAACAGAGATAATTACCAAACCCCCCCACCCCCCAAAGTTTGGCTACAAAAGACCCCCTCTCAATCCATTGAAATTACAATTACCCCCTGAAACTACCAAATCGAGGGGGACTTTTATGATTGATACAAGTAATTGTTAATGTTATTTGCAAAAATGAAGCAAACCTTACGGGTGGTAATTGCAATTGGCAATAGATAGAGGGGTTTTTTTGTAATTGCAACAAACCTAAGGGGGTGTTTTGGTGACTATCCCTTCAAAAGTCTTGAGATAGCTGACTCAAAAAAGGCCGTGGGGGGAAACAAAAGGGTGAGACAAAATCTGAGCTTGTGACACAAACAAGTATGTGACATCATATTTAGGAGAATTCATGTACCCAATTAGAATATACTTACGATTTTCAATTGATTCAAACCATCAGAATCTGGAGTTTTCTTCCCAAAGACTTGCAAAACCTCCTCCCGAGCTCGCGTCTGCCAGTGTGGATGCCTACTCAATAGAACCAACGTCCACACAAGCAACACTGAAGTAGTCTCCTGCCCAGCAAAATAAAACAACTTGCACTCTTCTACTACCTCATCTATTGTCATTCCAAAACTCTTGTTGCCACCTTGTTCTATTTCTTGGAAATTAGACTCTAATAATATACCCAACAAGTCCTCATTACTTGCTTCCCCTGATTTAATTGCCTTAACCCTCGTGCTAATCAGACCCCTAATCCGTGATTGAACTTCTCTTTCAATTTCTTTCATTCTCCTGTGTCTTTTGGTTGGAACAAATCTACACATTGACGGATAACACATCAGACAAGAAATTACCAAAACCCTACCAATTTGACTGCTCAATCACTTAGAAGCTAAAGAAAGTCGATGAAAATATGTTAACTAAACAACAAATTATTTTCAAAAGTTTGATGGTGAAAATGATTAAGTTGTCAAAATTGACAATTGGTGATACCTTACAATGAAAATTTATTGCTAATGAAAATATTGTCGTTTAAATTTTCCTCATTAATATTATACTCTGTTTATACTGAATTGTATGATGTTTACAAGCCATTGGCATAGATTATTACCTCCATCCTGGAATATATATGGACTGGAAAGCCTTGATGATGTGCTCAGCTTGTTCTCTCTGAAGTTCGAATATTCTTCTCCCTTCTTGATAGCTGCTGCCAAATGCTGTTCTCGAAATCGCATCACTTGTTAAATTTTGTAAATGAGGCCACAAATCAATCTCACATGATCCTTCTGGCGAAAGACTCTTTTCCCAATTGTTTAAAACCTCATCACAACTCAAATAGAACGCCGGTATCATGAGCTGCACAAAGGAAACTCAATCTCATTAACTCTGTCCTTAATATGGAATTGATACCGAACCAACAAATCTGCAATAACCAAAAGTTTTATCTTCGAGGACTAGATTATTTGTCACCAAAATACAACAAGCATTTTTATCATTTCAGGGGGAAATTTTTTTGAAGTTCGGTGAAAAGATATAAAATATAGCTTTATATAAACTTGATCGTTAAGATGGACCACCACTAAACCTCTTTAAAACATTCAATTAAACCATTCATAAAGTAATGGTAAGACAAGAAACCTTCAATTTCTCTAGATGGAAAGCAGGGTTGATGATTTTTCTGTGCTTTGCCCATTTATCAGTTTCATAGCTCACAAGACCTTGTGCCAATAGCCTGGTGAGTGGATTCGGGTTTCTGGGCTTTTGGAAGACATTAATCTTGGTCATCACCTCCTTAACCAGTTCGGGCTCTGTGATGATTACTGAGGGTCTTGGCCCGAACCAAATAAACGACTCATTTCCTGCAAGTTTTCATTACCAAACAAAAAATGACATCTCATCCTAAAATTAGATAACAATAACAGAATGACTAGGGGTAGCAACGCGATGGGATTGCCAAAACTCGAGATCCGACCCATCAATAGTTTACTCAAGAATCTGAGACCTTATCCTATGGAACTTTTACTCAGAAACTAAGTAAAGTTTCAACATTTTATTCACTAATCTAAATTAACTCAACATACGAACAAGATTAAGAAGAAGATGATGATTAGTTACCATATTTTTGAATGGTTTTGAGGAAAAATACGAAGACCCTAGTCTTGATATCATCATCGAGATTGATGGGCTTGGACCTTGCCTCCTGAATCATGCTACGCATTTCTTTCATATCCCCATACACAAATCTATACGAGTTCCCCTTAAGACCCTGTTTCCTCAGGAACTTTTCGAGCTTCTTTGGTCTGACATAAGCCCAGTTCACTATTCTCCATGTGTAGTATTATTAACACCACAAAGGCAAAACCAGCAAATATTTGGTATAAAGCTTCCATTTTTCCCCCTTTTTTCTTGAACCTGTTAATGGCCTCTCTGCTGCGAGTCTGGCGTTTTATAGTGCTAAAATGAACCGGCCCAGTGTGGGACTGCTTTTATTACTGTCAAACTGGATAGGGAGTAGGGACCGGTAACTATTTTCTGAGGAAGAAACAAGGTAAGGGTGTAAAGAATATAATATTTTCATAGGATATAGAAATTTCGTATATTTTTGAAATAAGTAGTGATGTGATATATAAAATATGTGAATTGACATGAAGGCGTTTGCAAACACTATCATATATATATATATATATATATCTATTTTTTTTAAAAAATAATTATGCAATATTTTGTTATGTTGTTTCTATGAATTTTTTTTAAACAATTTAAAAATTGAAAGCCCTTTTCAATTTAGGTTGTCTTTTTCCGAATTTCTAGCTATATTTCACTATTAATATTTACTTTTTCTTTTCCAAATACTATTTGTTGCTTTTATTAAAAAAAAAGAAAGTTAAAATAATTTAAAGGCTGAAAGCATCTTTCAATCCAAACTTTTTTTTTTAGTTTTTAGTTATTTTTTTAAAATTCGACTTCTATTTTCTCACTTTTCTTTTGAAGTAATGCTTAATTTTATTATTTAACTTTTTTTTTTATTTTTTCTACAATTTTATGAGCAAAAGTATTTACAAACACCCCATACACTAACTGCAACAATATTATCTCGAGAGCAAAGATGGTTAATGAATTAATTTAGCTCTGAATTTATGACTAGCGAGCCTCTACAAATATCAAATGAGGTATGTAATTAGAAATGTTTAGAGTGCAGGTACCTACGGTGTTCTTAGATTGGTCCGTCCTTTTCCTTCCCTATTCGGGACGCAATAATATGACTGCTTTATTATTTTCTTTTATTGCGAACATTATTGACTTTGTTTTGCTTAGGCGGCAAGCGTTGAGTTATTGACTTCGTTTTGCTTAAGCGGCACGCGTTGAGCTTCTAGAATTCGGCACAAGTATTTAGTTTAATATTTGATACAATTATTATAATATATATAAGCCCGATCACATTATTGCAATCATGTTTTTTTGTTTTTATTGAATTTTTATCATGTGATTTCCTTTTATCATTTCTAATTAAATCAAAAAATTCTGAAAAAAAAAACTAATATAAAAGATTTTGTGTAACATGAAAACTATCAACAAAAACCCTTAATAGAAAGTGTGTATTACACGCGCCAATTATGCATGTATATTAGTATTTTATGCCCATAAATTTACCCTTTTTATCTTAGTTTAAAATAATAGTTAGCATAACAATCCCTTATGTTTTAAATAATTATCAACAAAAATCCTACATCAGAATTAATTTTTGCTATTATAACTCTATGTTTTAAATAATTATCAACAAAACCTTTCATCAGAATTAATTTTTGTGTAAGCAATACAATTTTTTAGACACGATACATAAGAACAAGTAGGTTTTTTTTGTTCAAATTTACAATCTTATTGGTATTGTAGTAATATATGTATTGAAATTATGGTTTAACTCAAAGTTTTTGATATTTTAAAAATATAATATAATACCCTTAAATATACAGTATTATTATGAATATCATGAGGGGCTTTAAACTAATTTTTTGTTAATACAAGATTTTTTGTGATAATTAAAAATAACATAGGGGGTCTATAAATTTAACTCCTCTAAAATGACGAAATATTGGTATTGTTGAATTATTTAACAAGGGATAAAATTGAAAATTCCTAGTGAAATCCTTAAAAAAAGGACACAAGGGGTGGTGTGTTAATTTTTATAAATATGAGGGGTTTTAAATAAATTTTTTTAATACGAGAGTTTTTATGATAATTAGAAATAACACATGGGGTTCTATAAATTTAACTCATTTTTTATTTTGATACAATATTGCAATTATTTTTGGTCTTGCGTATTGAAGACATCATTGGATTTGGTCTGCTTTTTGTTTGTTTATATTTGTAAGGCCAAGATGTTTCGTTTCAACCAAGAATTGCTTTGAAAATCGTTAATACCAAATTACCAACTTGTACTATGTCGACATGAAAATAGAAACATATATATGAAACAAAAGAATAATCAATAGACTAATTAATGTAATTATGAAAAACAAGAGGCAGGAGTTGGCATATTTCTGGTCGAAACATAGGCCAGGCTCATCAAGTTAATTTTATATAAGTCCCAAATTTATGGCGGATTTAGTAAAAACAACATAATTGGGACACATTATTGATTAGCAGCGGAGTTAGGATCCTAGAATTAGAGATGCACTTATTAACTATGAGTTGTAAATAATACAAATACTTAAATTAAAAACAAAAAATAAAGGTACCCTACAAGGAGTTTTAAATTATTAAAATACAATTAAACTTGTTACTAAAATTTATATATATATATATATATATATATGTGTGTGTGTATGTGTGTGTATAAAAATTGCATGCACTTGCTAACTATTTTTGGCTCCATCACTATTTTTAGTCCATGAAATATTAATTTCTTGTTTTCGGCTAGGTATGTATGAACCTTGATTAAGATACATAAAGTTAATCAGCTTTTTGACTTAGTCAGATAATTGTTACCTTGGAAATTAAGTTATAGTGACGAACTCTTCCGGTCAAAATTGTTATAGTTCAAATCATACGTAATATAAAAACAATTAAAAGAAATGGTAAAAAATTTCAAGAACATGCACCTTAAAAAATTGTCACTAACAAAAAATTAATTAATAAAATAAAGTTCGTTGTCTCTCAACATACGTATTTAATGAATGATGTTATATAGTCACTATTTTTTTTTTCTGACAACGTCTTTATCTATACATCAGAGTCAGAATCACATAATGTTCGCTTGTATGTTATACACAATATAAGCGCAGACTAAATAGACCAAAAAAAGTATAATTAATAACAAAATATAAAAATTATCACAAATAATTGTATTATATGACAAATATACTATTTTATTAATAATTAAATTTCTTTAGTCATAGTAACATTTATGTGGTCACAATATCATTAAATTATGATGAAAAATAATATTGTATTGTCACTGTTGACAATTGATGACATTCCTATAATGACATAAAAAATTATCATTATAATTTTGTAATAAAATTTCATTATCATTAAGTTTGTCGCTATATATATGTACCTAATCATCAGACATTAATATTATGACCTTAAACACTATATTGTTATTATGATATCATATAAATTGTCTTTGTACAAAATAATTTTCACTCACTAAATATGTATAATTCATGATAAATTTTTTATTATCACTTATTATGTTGCCAGTAACTTATTTTTTATTTTTTTATTTTATCCCAGTAGATAATTGTCAAGAACAAAATTACATCATTGTCTAGATGTTAAGAGACGTATGTACATGTAACTTGATATTTGATAGTAGCAAAGCATGTAACATTTGTTCCCTTTGAATCTCTTTCTTTTTTTTTTGAGTTTTTATTATTTTTTTATTGAAAAAAACCGACTTTATTAATCTCATCAAATTTATAAATTCCCATAAAAGTAAGAAGCTTCAAAAGCACCAATTCGAACTTTATGGGACGTTTGTGTAAATATTTTTTTATTACATTTATTAATACACGACACGTATATTGATGAGTAATTGTGATTAAAAAATTAAAAAATAATGTTATAAACCAAAAAGAGAAAGAAAAATACTAATAAGAAAAAATTAAAAGCCGTCGATTTCCCTTTTTAATTGTACCATCAATCAATACGTGCAGACAACATACAACAATTTTTTCTTTTTTATCTTAACCGCCTTACTTTGATCTACTGGTCAAATAATTGGAATTTGAATACCGTAGAGGTTTATTATGGGAGTAATTCTATCAATTTATTTATTCCGTTTATAATTTTAAGATTCGAATCTATATATTTGTTAAAAGATTTAACATATCATTCTGCTGGATAAAAGTGGTCGTTGATACACAACAACAAAATGTTGTACTAAAATATTAGGAGAAAAAATCCGGAGGGCAAGAGCACCCTATTTTCTAGAATGCTTAGCCAGAAAGTCATGACAATTTGTGGTTGCCAGCAATATGCACATTTATTATGTCCAAAGTAGATGACTTAAGGCATGACGCCATGACGGATGACATGAAAACGTCGCCAAAAGATATATACAAATAGTCCAATTTCTAAACTCGTACGTATATCATCCACTTAATTAATAAACGTGTTTCTTTCTTTCAAAGGGATGGAGAGTTCTATGACTTGAGTTCTGGTGATATATACGTTACGATCATATTGTTTAGTCAAAATTAGGTGCTATCTTAACGGATAGAATTTTTTATTTTAAAATAATATTTTATTTTTTGTTTTATAATTTATATTCATATATAAAGTTATTTTTTTAATTATACACTTAATTTGGGATCTTTACACTTGATGTATATTCATGAATTAAAATAAGAAATGAAACATGATTTGAAATAGAGGATCTCGTATGCTACTTCAGTGGGAAGTGTTTTGTTTTACCTTATATGTACCCATTTTATTTTTTTGTATATTTTAATCTTTGTATTTTTTTTTAATTGTTTTCTTCAAAAGTATTAAATTACTAAAATTTCAAAAATACATATATTATTAGTATAACTTATATATAAATATATATCTATATTTATGTATTATAATATAAAATTAAAAGTTTATAATTTTTTATATTATATGTATTTGTATAATATACATGTACACAAATATATTGAAAAAAAAGTTAAAAACATAAATGAAAAATAAGCAAGAAGACGACATTTTTGCGCAATGACCAGTGCAATTCTTGAATACGTATAATGCAAAAAGAGGTGTCTTCCTATTGAGTTAATACCTATCATCAAAAATATCAAGTGCTGCGTAGATATTCTCGGAGGGACAAACAATAAAAGATTGAGATTCTAATACTCTTTAATTAATAAAAGAGATCTTAATGTCGAATTTGTTATATGCGAATATTTATTAATTTAGCAATGTACTCCACTTTTTCCTCCCTTAAAATCATATGTTGAACAAATAAAAAAGGGGTTGCCACAAAATAGACATATGATTTTTTTTTTTTCCGAATCTTGAAATTATAGTCAATTTATTTGCGGGTATAAGGACTTAGCGCCAAATTGCTCTCTTGTGCACAATTTATTCCCTCCAAGGTGACATTTTGATTCTCACATATTAATATACATTTTGGTAATTGATGTTACCAGACACAATTTAGATCATTTTCAATAACTCTACAGCTTGTTGAGAACCAAGTGCGCGCCGTGTTGAGGTTGGAGCGTTATCATGGATTGAGGAGCGTGCATGTACGATGACGAGAGCTCAAACGAGAAGCGTTGTAGAATCATAGCGATCGCCACCTTTGCCTCCAGCATTGCGAACGTTTGTCCGACACATAGTCTAGGGCCCCATCCGAATGGGAAAAATATACCTTTCTTCTTCTGTGCCTTTGCTACTCCTTCGCTAAATCTCTGTGGCTTGAATTCCGTTGCATCGTCCCCCCAAATTTCTTGGTTGTGATGTAATAACATTGTTGGCAAAGCCACTTGAATTCCCGCGGGTAATGTTAATTTCCCTAGCTTGGTTTCCTCAGCAACCCTTCGAGCCAGGGCCACTATGGGTGGATATAATCTCAATACCTCGTACAAAATCATGGTAACCTGTGAATTAACACCACAAGAGATTTAATTTCAAGATACGTAATATAAACCATAAGCGCAAACTAGACACTAATCGAATTAGTGTTTATCGTGAATATAAGAGTCCGGGCTGCAATTGATTAAATAATTCAGATCATTGACATAGATTTATGCATCTAACGAACTCATTCGTAGAGCCCCATCCGCTTTAGCAGCTATAGCTAAGTCAGCCTCTGTCATGCTCTCTTTTTCAAAACAGAAGAACAAGTCTCTGATAGGTGGTTTGAGACGTAAACTTTCTCCAGACTAACTTAGCTAGGACCACAAGGGGTGAACAAAGATCTTAGGCTGCCATGCTAATTAGGAATATTCATATATGCAGTTGGAAACTACTTACAATTTTCAGTTGATTTAAACCATCAAAATCTGGAGTTTGCTTCCCGAAGACTTGCAAAATCTCTTCCCGAGCACGTATTTGCCAGTCTTGATGTCTACTCAACAAAACCAATGTCCACACAAGCAACACTGAAGTGGTCTCCTGCCCAGCAAAATAAAACAACTTGCACTCTTCTACTACCTCACTGATGGTAATTCCGAAACTCTTGTTACCACCTTGTTCGATTTCGTTGAAATTAGACTCTAATAATATGCTCAGTAAGTCCTCATTACTTGCTTCGCCTGCTTTCATTGCCTTAACTCTTGTGCTAATCATACCCCTGATCCGCGATTGAACTTCTCTTTCGATTTCTTTCATTCTCCTGTTCCTTTTTGTTGGCACAAATCTACACTTCGACAACACATAAGGCAAGAAAACACAAAAACTACCAATTTGAATGCTCAATCACTTTCAAGAAAACAAGAAATCTTGTCATAATATATTAAGTGATAATGTAAAGATTGCTACCAATTATATACATTAAATGATAAAAAAATAATTTTTACAATGTCAATAGCGACAAATGATTTTCACAAGATCAATAGTCATGAAGGTTTGTGTTTAAGCTGTCACAATTGGCAAATAGTGATACCCTTACGTGACAACTTAGGGATAAAGATTTTTTGTTATCAGGCCATTGGCACATGTTATTACCTCCATCCTGGAACATATATAGACTGGAAAGCCTTGATGAAGTGTTCAGCTTGTTCTCTCTGAAGTTCAAATATTCTTCTCCCTTCTTCATAGCTGCTACCAAACGCTGTTCTGGAGATTGCATCGCTTGACAAAGTTTGTAAATAAGGCCACACGTCAAACTCACACGATCCTTCTGGTGAGAGGCTGTTTTCCCATTTGTTCAAAACTTCATCACAACTCAAATGGAACGCCGGTATCATCAGCTGCGCCAAAGCACGAGCAGTTAATTTTGTTACATTAGTGCACTATGACGAAGTTTAAAGTTCTTCTCTTAATATGAAATTGATATCAAACCAACAAATTTGCCAGAGCCAGATTTTTATTCTAGTGGAATAGATTATTTTTTTGACAAACTAAAAGTATGTTTTCATGGTTTTAGGGGAGAAAATTTTGAATTTTAATTAAAATACATAAAAAATATGATTCTATATAGACTTGATAAGGCGGTAAGGCGGCTGTCCGTACTAACCCCTCGCAGGTTCTGTCCTGCATGGTATAAGTACTTTCCATTGGGAATTTATCGACTTATAGTCATGTTTATTTTTTGAACTAATGGCGATTTAGCGATATAAACCATCATGAGTCATACTCTATGTTTACAGTTAAAAGGCTTGTACTTTCCATCCAAACGCGTGGCTAACGTGGCGTATTGATGGTCGAAATAAACCATTACTAAAATCTCTTTTAAAAATTTGAATTAAGCCATTCATGAACCAAATTATAAAAGTAAACGAGCTCTGAGTAGGAGAAATGATTTCATGGTACGACAAAACCTTCAATTTCTGTAGATGGAAAGCAGGGTTGATGATTTTTCTGTGCTTTGCCCATTTATCAGTTTCGTAGCTGATAACTCCTTGTGCCAATAGCCTGGTGAGTGGATTGGGGTTTTGGGCCTTCTGGTAGACATGAGGCTTGGCCATCGCCTCCTTAATTAGTTCAGGGTCTGTGATGATAACCGATGGTGTTGGCCCTAACCAAATAAACGATTCATTTCCTGCAAGTTCTCATTTGGGGGAAAAACAAGATCACTTTTCATGCTAAATTAGCTAGATAAAAATAATATTATGATTGGGGATGGCACAGGGACTGTTTTGCCTAGTTGCGAAGCCAGAACCTTGGGTTAAAGGATGCACATAACAACTAACTTTTATGAATACAAATAATTAAATTAAAAGAAGTCAAAAGATGCATACCGGAAGACAAAACAAAAAGTACACTAAAGGACACTTAACTACCACTCAAATCTAACAATATATATCTTAAATAATTTTAAAATCACGGGTGCATGTGCATTCAATGAGCTATTTGTAGCTTTACCACTGAATTTGCCAGAACTCAAGATTTGACCTGCCAAGATTTTAATGAAATGGGGCCTAGTCGGTAGGACTAAATACACCCATTTAGAATTTTAGATTCCCTTAAGGATGACCAGAGTATGTTAGATATAAATTGAATTCATTGTCATCCCTAATTATACAATTAATTAAAAATTCAATCAATCAATGGACCCCTACTCAAAAACTTACATAACTTTCCTCATATTTTAACTAATCTAAATTAACTCAAACATAAGATAAAAGAAGAACAAGAAGATGATTAGATACCATGATTTCGAATGGTTTTGAGGAGAAAAGAGAGGACCCTTGGCTTGATATCATCTTCAATATTGATGGGCTTGGGCTTGGACTTGGTCTCCTCAAGCATAACAAACACCTCTTTTATGTCCCCAAAGAACAATCTGTAGGAGTTCCCCTCAAGACCCTGTTTTCTCAGGAAATTTTCGAGCTTCTTTGGCCTGATATAAGCCCAGTTCACCATTCTCCACGTGTAGTATATTGACACAACAGAAGCAAAACCAGCAAGTATTTGGTATGAAAATTCCATTTTTAATTTTTTTCTTTTCTTAAACTTGTTAATGCCCCTTGTATGGTGACCCTTGCCTTTTTATAGTGTTATAGTGCTAAAATGTTCAGCCCCAGTGTCAGCTGATCTTGGTAGTGTCAAACTTGAAAGGGACCTGAAAACTCTTTTATGGTGGAAAAAACAAGGATTACAAACGTATTGGTGGAGGCGGGTGATATTGCCATATTTTTTTTTCTTAGTTACAAAATTTACTACAACTTTGAAAATAATTCAAGTGAAAAATAGTATTTTTGTAGGATATTAAAGTTTCGTATACTCGTAAAATAGTTTTGAACTTATGAGCCCAATCCAATTTTACCCTTTAATTAATAAACACATGAAATAAATAGCAAATAAAAATGTCAATATTGTAATATTACATCCAATTTAAAATATTCATGTTCTCAACCCACAAACCACTTTCTCTAATTACAATTACTTGGTTTTTTTTCCTATTTGTTTTTATTCTTTATTATGTAGTTTTATTTCATATAATTATTTTATTTTTAAATTATTATAATTTAATAAATTATTTCAAATAATTCTTAAAAAAGTATTATCTATACTATTATAAAAAAAAAGTCATTTTTGTCTTACAATGGCGGTTATTTATGTGATTTTATAAAATTTGCCCTTCAATTTTATGTGAAATAAATAGAGAAATGTAAAATTGTGGCTAAAATTAAAAATTCACAGGAAATCGATTCAATTCGGATACCAACTTTTAATGTGTCAATTTTACCCTTTAATTAATAAACACATCCAATAAATAAGTAAATAAAAAGGTCAATATTGTAATATTACATCTAATGTAAAAAACCCATGTTCTCAACCCACAAATCACTTTCTCTAATTACAATTACTTTTTTTTTTCTATTTGTGTTTATTCTTTATCATGTAATTTTATGTCATATAATTATTTTATTTTTAAATTATTATCTATACTATTAGAAAAAGAAAATCATTTTTATCTCGCAAATGATGGTTATTTATGTGATTTCATAAAATTTGCCCTTTAATTTTATGTGGAATAAATAGAGATATGTAAAATTGTGGCTAAAACTGAAAATTCACATGAAATCAATTCAATTCGGATACCAAATTTTAATGTGCCAATTTTACCCTTTAATTAATAAACACATACAATAAATAAGCAAATAAAAAGATCAATATTGTAATATTACATCCAATTTTAAATACCCATATACTCAACCCACATACCGCTTTCTCTAGTTACAATCACTTGGTTTTTTTTTTTCTATTTGTGTTTATTTTTTATCATGTAATTTTATTTCATATAATTATTTTATTTTTAAATTATTATAATTTAATAAATTATTTCAAATAATTCTTAAAAAAGTATTATTATAAAAGAAATTTAATGATATATTTATATTTTCATCATAAAAAAATTTAAATTCTAAATTGAAATATATATATTTTATATTTTGCACATACATAGAGTGTACGGTGTTACTAGTCTAATAAAATCGATCTACTTGTGACTCAGGCCTCCCGTTTTGCTCCAAGTAATGCGAAATAAGTGTTAATATAAGAATTTCTTTTTTTCTTAAAAAAATTCTCCGTTATTAAAGAGGTTTATTTTGTCATATTATTCCCAAATTTTAATAAAAACTAAATTTGGCATATTTATTAGAAAATTGGATATTTCGCATCCATAGATTTCTAAATCAATTTCAAACTTTAATGATGTAATTCTTTTAGATGCAAAAAAAATGTTGTCAATTTTTTTTCTTAAAAATGTTGATATTAACTAAAGAGCAAAGATGCGAATAAACTAATTTTTCTCCGATGTTATCACTAATCAAACACAAGAAGAATGCATCTCATTCACTAACATATGAATTCATCATAGATTTAGTGAAAATTTGTCACAAAACATAATATTGTAATGGATTTTGTTCATCACAAATCCATTAATAAATGGCTTGTCGTTGGCTGTTGTTTTAGATTTATTTTCATAAATTCCATCATAAATTCATTACAAATACTTTCTATCTGCGACGAAATCTCTCAATCACAAATTTTTCAAAAGTGAAAAATGTGTTTTCTTGTAGTATTCAAAAACATTGTTTCTCAAACTTAATAATCATGTGTTTTCTTGAACTATTTAGAAATGTTTTTTCCTCTGACATACCCTTTTCACCATCGCAATGGTACTCAAATGTCACTAACAGCCTTACCGTCCATTTGAATGGGCTTTATGAAAAAGAAAAACAATTGGTTTTTGGAAGGGAAAGAAACAAAAACACTTTAGTGAAAAAGATCAGTGTTTGGTTGAGCTTTTGGTAAAAAAGAAAAAGAAAAAAGCTAGAAAAACAATCGAAAAAGGCTTTTCTCTGAAATTATCATAGTAGTTTTCAAATAAAAGCACATTTTAAAGTATTTTTAAATTATTATATTCAAATGTAAAACAACTTAGTTTAAAGAAAAAATATATCCCTATTATAAAAAGTAGGGGTCGACAAATACTTTTTTATTAATCCTATCCAAATAGATCGTTGAGAGCAAACTTGAAAAATACTTTCTTTTGAACCTATCTGAATATGATCTTAAATGGTAAGCGTTGAGAGTCTAAAATTCTATTATTAAGAAACATTAAGTGCACACAAAATGTTTACCCAAAGTCTATACAAAATGTAAGTATTTAATTTAATCTTTGTATATTACTTTCATTCGGCAGTATCAACACTTGGTCTTTTGTGTTGTGTACTTTTTGTATGGTCAAGATACGACGTATAGAACAAGAACAAACACGAATATGCCTAGAAAGAACTAAACAATTAATTCAACGTGACCATCAGTCTTGTTTCTTAAGGATAATAAATTCAAATTTGTACGATATTTCGTTTCAGCCGAGGTTTTGCTTTGAGAATCATTCATACCAATCACTATCCCCCCCGGAAACTGACGAAACTTCCTATATGTCTTTAACATTTCCCTTTATCATTACTAGATAGAAATATTTTTAACTATTTTAATAGCTTTATAAAATTATCATTAAGTAAAAATAAAATAATTTAAAATAAAAAATTAAGAAAACAATTACAAAAAAAAATAAAATAAAATTATATTGAAAAGTAGTAGAAAATGAAAGAGGAGAGAGAGGCGGGGGGGGGGGGGGGGAATGGAGAAAAAGTAAAAAAGAATGTGAAAAAGTAATGAGAAGAGAGAAAATAAAAAAAAAAAAATTACAGACCAAAAATATTGACAGATCAAAAATTGTTGATAAATGGCATTGCATCTTTATATAATAGTATAGATAGTATAAATTATTATTTTGATTATTATTGTTGTTGTTGTTATTATTATTATGTCAACATGAAAGTAGAGATATATATACATGATGATAATAAATATCATTTGCTAAAAGCTTTTTTTTTTGTCCTTTTTTTTGTTTTTTGAAACTTAAACTAGGCTCGTCAACTTAATTTTTTTACACGTAACATACTTATGGCGGATTTGAGAAAAGAAAAGAATTGGTTCACATTCTTGATTCATGAAATTTCTCATCTCCACTACACGAAAATATTCTCTCATTAGTGAAAAATTTGTGATAGAAAAATTTTATCACAAATTGAAGGTATTTATGATAGATTAATGACAAAATTAAATGTAAACATAACTCGAAAAACAATTAGTACAAGATTTTTGCTAATGAATTTCTTATAAATGAAATTCATTACAAAAATTAAATTTATAATATATTGATTCGTCATTAAAAGATATGTATTCCTGTAGGATCGTTGAGTCGTTGCCGGCTAAGTATATATGCACCTTAGTTTATTAGTACAGACCGATAAAGTCAACATGCTTTTTGATTTAGTTCAATTATTATCATGTATATAGAAAACTACCCCATTTTATAAAAGAATTCTTATATGCACCGATTGTAAAAACACCAAATATCATACAAATTAGGCCGGTTAAAAATATTAATTCCAATACCCCAAATATGCATGGTTCACACCATTTGATATTTCCATCCGTTGTATATAAGAATTTCCCCACTTTTCGCATGCAATTCTCGTTGCTCAATATTGTAAGTTCGCTTACATAGTAAAATTCATACTAACATGTTTCATCCCAAATACATCATTTATTGCATACAAGCACACCCAGTGAAAACAACAAAATTATAACTATAGACGAACCTCCGCTGGCTATACAAGAATTAAAGGTTCTCAAACATAAATTAAGCAGCAAATTCAAAGCTTAAAGCTTGTTGAGGACCAATTGCGCGCCGTATTGAGGTTGAAGTGTCAACACCATCTCAGGCGCACGCGCATAGGACGGAGAAAGCTCAAAAGAATACGTTGTAAAATCATGGGCACCGCCATTTTAGCTACTAACATAGCGAAATTCTGTTCAATGCAGATTCGTGGTCCCCCGCCAAATGGGAAATATGTGAACTGCCCTTTCGTTGCCTTTGAAACTCCTTCACTAAACCTCTCGGGGTTGAACTTTTTTGCATCGTCGCCCCATATTTTGCTATCGTGATTCAGCAGAATTGTTGGGAGGAAAAACTGCAATCCGGCAGGTAAAGTTAAATTTTCGAGTTGTGTTTCCCTGTGAATGGTTCGACCGAGCATGACTGCAGGTGGATACAATCTCAGAACCTCGTAAAAGATCATGGTTACCTGCATGATCAAAGGGGTATCAAAGAATCAAAGAATGATATGTTAATCACATTGATGATGCAACAAGCAACAATATACTTGAAATATCCTATCACTTGTGTAGTTCGAATCTTCTACTACATAACAATATTATTTTGTGAAATTTTTTATTACACTTATTAATGCACGATACAAGTACTGACAAACAGTTGAGATAAAGAAAATTTGTGTAACAAAATCTGAACTGCTCAATTGTGTCATAGTGGACAAACTAATTTATCATGCACTTCAAAAAGTAAAACATTTCATGACAAAAAAATTAAGTAACAATGGAAATTTTATCCCTTATAATGAAATGCATTAAGTGAGAATATATTATTAATGATATCTGCCATACGATAGTAAAATTTTCTTTTCTCGCAATATACATGAGTTAATAATGACAAGAGTTAGTATTGAAGGTTGTTGCTATTAATAATAATCAGAGATAACTGAATGACATGCACTAAAACTGGCTGTTAGCACATATAAATGTGTCACTCATTGTAATATCATTTTTTTTTTTCCCAAACCACTTTTAAATTTGTGAAATCCTTATTATGACAGAACAAAATGTTTCACCACTCCTATATTTTATTTGTAATTTTCTTGTTTCTTGTATATACATTGATTGCAGGAGCTAAACATTTGAATGTTACTTACAATTTTGAGGTGGTTCGGCTCTTGGAAATCAGGTTTATCACTTGTGGAAACTTGCAGAACCTCGTCTCTAGCACGAGCCTGCCAATCAGGATGCTTGCTCAACAAAATCATGGTCCACGTGAGCAAGGCTGAGGTTGTCTCCTGCCCGGCAATGTAGAAAAGCTTGCACTCCTCAATCACCTCTTTCATGCTCATTCCAAATTTATTTCCATTTTGCTGGGTTTCCTTAAAATTTGATTCTAATAATATTCCAAGTAAGTCATCGGAATTAGCTTCCCCTGCTTTGATTACTTGCATTCTTTTGTTGATGATTCTGAGTATAGATGACTCCACTTCCTTCGCGATTTCCTTCATTCTTTTGTTTCTTTGTGTTGGCAAAAACTTGCACCAAAGTTCTAAACAAGTTCAGCCAGACTGCATGACTCTTTTTCCATCCTTAAACTACAAAATATAACAAATCAGTCCCTGAATTAGATGGTCTGTTTTGTTTTGTCTTTTTACCATTACCCTCCGTTTGGTTTTACGATTTTGGTAAGGAAAATAGGATGGAAAAAAAATTTTGTGCTTGAAATGATAGCACTCTATGTTTTCATTTTTTATCCTTTTCATTTTCCTCTCACTTTTCCTCACCAAAATCCTTCTTCCAAACATAGCCTTAAGGTTGATATGCTACATTTTGTAGTTCAGAGGGTACACACAGCATAGAGTGAATTTTAACTCTTGATACTCTGGTTTTCCTCTTCCAAAAGCTTGCAGAACCTCATCTCTAGCACGAGCTTGCCAATCTTGGTGCTTGCTCAATAAAATCATCGTCCAAACGAGCAAAGTTGAGGTTGTTTCCTGGCCGGCAAAGTGGAAAAGCTTGCACTCATTCCAAACTTATTTCCGCGTTGTTTGATTTCTCTGAAATTTGATTCTAGTGGTAAACCTAATATGTCACACTGCTAGCTTCCCCTGCTTCCATTGTCTTGATTCTTTTCTTGATGATGCCGAGCACGGATGATTCCACTTCCTTCCCTATTTCCGCCATCCTTCTGTTAGTTTTTGTTGGCAGAAACCTATGTAAAGAACACAACCAATTCATGAAACAATAATTGTACTAAGATAAATAAGTGAAAACATCACAGTCCAAGAAGACAAGGATTGAGCCAAGGGGGACGTTGGTGGGGGCAATCGCCCTCCTTCAAGTCTAAACAGAAGTGAACTTACATTTAGTTTTTATTAAAATCAAAAATTTTATGACCCCAAAATGACGAAAATGAATTTTATATTGTTGAAAAATGACCCCCCACCCCTAACCAAAACAAGAAAAAGAAAATAAAAACTAAAATTGTCTTGCTCCGTTCCAATGAGAAGAGCAAATGATCAACGCAACTCCATCCTGGCATGTCAACAGAGTGCCTTGCTTTCATCGTACACTTGGCTTGTTCTTTTTGAAGTTCAAATATCTTTCTCCCTTCCTCATAATTGCTCCCAAAGGCAGTACGTGAAATCGCATCACTCGTCATTGTTTGAAGGTAAGGCCACACGTCCACTTCACATGATCCTTCAACCGGTAAAATGATGGAACCAAATCCTGTTCAAAAGGGAGAAAATTATTAGAATCTCATCAATTTTATCACCAAAAATTCAACTCACACTCATCTAAAGCTACCTTTAATTTCTCAACGTGAAAGGCGGGATTGATTAGCCATCTTTGACTCTGTGCTTAGCCCATTTGTCGGTTTCGTAGGATGCTAGTCCTCTTGCCAGCAGTCGAGCTAACGGATTACCAGAAGCCTTGTGAAAACTATAACTCTTTGACAATATCTCTCTTGCAACCTCGTGGTCCAAGATAATCACCCCAGGCCTTGGCCCTAAGCACTCGAAGCAATTCTCACCTGCAGCTCAAATATTAGCAACCAAAATCATATGAATATGGAGTATGAATTTAAATTGCATAATATATAACAATTAATACCATATTTTCTGATGGTTTGATGGACAGAGGGCATGACTCTGGGCGCGATATCATCGGAAAAATTGATGGGCTTGGAATTGGCTTCTTTGGTCATCTTTCTCATGTCTTTGAAGTCCCCATATAAAAGCCTGAACGAGTTTCCTTTAAAACCCTGTTGCCTGAGGCATTTTTCCAGGCTTTTTGGCCTAAGCCACACCGAATTCAAGATTTTCAAGGCGCATACGAATAACACTACAACAGCACAAGAAAGTGTTACTTGCCAGAAAGAAACCTCCATTATTAAATTTTTCCTATGTAGGAGCACTTGTCCAAGCTTTTACAGCTACTAGTCCGTAACAGGCGCTTTGTGCGTGACCATTAATACTTTTTTTATTTTTTTAGAAAAATATTGACCACAGTACAGTATAAATATACTAAAAATATTTTGTTTTTTAAAGAAATGTCATAAATAAGTAAAAATTAATAAAATTGATTACGTTACTATATTATTATTAGATATATCACACTAATAGTTTTTAAGATTATTTTGATTTTTTATGAAGTTTTCTTGATAATAGCTTTTTTTATGAGTATAAATTACTAAGACTAATCTATCAAAGGTTTAGAACATTGTTATTGAAATTTTTTACAATACCAAATGTATATCTTTTTGTTTTAAAAAGAAATATATAAATATTTGATAGTACGTAGCTTTTACTTACTTTCAATATTTACAAAAAGAATGCGCATATATACTATTATTGATATATACAATTATTTAACATCATTATTCGCTTAAAGATAGCTATTTATCACCTTTTTTTGTTAAAGTATTTCTAGTAATTCTTACTCCTTATTATATTTGTAAAGCTTCTAGTAAAGAACACGCGCTTTACTAATAGCTTTAATGGTATTAAAAAAAAAAGAAATTATTTTACAATTAATAGTCAAGAGTGTTATAAAAGAAAAAAAAATACTATAAAAGATTGATCTATTTAATAATGATATCTACATTGGTTGGATTGAAGAGGATCACCAACTCTTTTTGTTTATTTATTTATTTATTGATTTTCGTATGACAAAAATTGACTACTATAGTATCCAATTAAAAGTCCAACTCTTTATTTATAGTTATGGTATTTTACTAACACACCAAGTTTATTGAGTATTATGGTACCATTTATCAAAAAATAATTATTTATATCAAAACATAAGTACATAACTAAAATATGCAATTAATAAGTCATATAAAAATTATCCACATATGTCTTGTGTTTATGTAAATGAAAGATGACTTATAAGTAGAAATAATAATTACTTTTAACTAATTACTTAAAATTGAAAAATGAAAATATAAAATTATATCATATTTTAGTGAATAAATGATAATGTAGAAATAGAAAGCTTAAAAATTGTGTGAATGAAAAAATAAATATAAAAAATTATAAGGGTAGAAATTACTTTTACTCTAGTTATTTGGGAGTCTGTGACTTGAGAAGCAATACTTGAGTTATATTTTAATGGAACCATGGCCCGTAGGGGACAAATGGTTTATGTAATTTCATAATGTTCGTAAATTGTGGAAGGCTAAATTTCATGATTCAGGCGTTATTCCACTTTGATTATTACGAAGGTCTTATATATGGAGATGTGATGTTGCTTATGGAAGTTAAGGCATTGATTCAAACACATGAATAAAGGAAAATTCTTGCTGCACCATACTTCTTTTTATAATTAAAATTATTGGATATTTGGATAATTTTTATATAACTTATTAATTGCATATTTTAGTTATGTTCTTATGTTTTGATATAAATAATTATATTTTGATAAATGGTACCATAATACTCAACAAACTTGGTGCGTTAGTTCTTTTTTTTTTTAAAAAAAAAATTTATATTGTTTACAAATTTTGTATTTCTTCTTTTTCATGAACTATTCCACTAATCACAATGAAGAAGATACAATAAATTGGCCTAACAAATTTAAAAACATCAAGAAAGGAAATTATTTTACAATTAATAGCTGAGAGTATTATAAAAAATTTATTTAATAAATTGTATTTGCACCGAATGGATTGAAGAGGACTATTAGCTCTTTTTTACTTATTTATTTTTTTATATGATAAAAATTAAATATTATAAAATCTAATTAAGAGTCCAACTATTTATTTATAGTTGTAGTATTTATATTTCATCTAGTGTTTAATTTAAATTCTAACTCTTAATTTTTAAATTACCAAAAGATTATGAATAAATATTATTTATTATAATTTATATAAAATTATTTTAATTTTCATAAAAAAAAATATAAAACACTAATAAATTATTCACACTTTTATAATATACAATACAATACATAGATATATATTTGAATCTCACATCGAAGCATGGACGGATGAGGTAAGAGACAACGACACCCTTGCTCTGTTTCGTAAGCAGTGATCTCAGACTATTGCGAAAGACAGAGGGGGTGAATTCGGACTATCCACACTTGTAATTTAACTTTTGATGTGTGACAAGTGTGATGTCCTTTTAATAAGGCTCTCGGAAATATAGGACTTTTATGGGGTAGAAAAAGTATTTTTTTCCTTATTTATATTTCAAATCAAGTACAAAGTATTACACTAGTTGTAATCAATTACTAGATACAGAAGCAAAAGCAGTCAAATACAAAGGAAGAAACTACAGTTCAGTTGATCACAAACGGCCAATATTCGATAAACTTTTCATTTTGATTGGTTTTTAAATCTAAACCATCAAGCCCCCAATTTGTGCAGAATCAAATGCGCGCCGTGTTGAGGTTGAAGAGTTACGACTACATGAGGAGCATGCGAATAGGATGGGGAAAGCTCAAAGGAATAACGTTGTAAAATCATGGCCAGCGCCATTTTGGCTTCTAACAGAGCAAAGTTCTGGCCAATGCATACCCGAGGTCCCCCGCCAAATGGGAGATACGAAAATTGCCCTTTCGTTGCCTTTGAAACTCCTTCACTAAATCTCTCGGGATTGAAGTCCTTTGCATCGTCGCCCCATGTTTTGCTGTCATGGTGCAGTAGAATTGAGGGAATGGTTAGCTGCACTCCAGCTGGTAGGATTATGCTTCCTAATGCCGTTTCCTTGTGAATGGTTCGACTTACCATGGGTACGGGTGTATATAATCTTAGGACCTCGTGAAAAATCATGGTTACCTTCACAAAAGGATATTATAGATGATCATCATGTTGAGGCAAAAGGATATCCATCAAATAAAATAGACATTGTAATAGGATGGATAAATTACACTGAACTCCCCTGCAACTATGTTTATATACACAAATTACAAATATTTCCCTTTGATCATTGAAATCTAATAATTTTTTTTAAAAAAGTAATACTATATAATAAATCTGGATATAACATTATCCATACATGCAAGTACATGATACAAGGTTTACTAAAATTTAAATGATATCGTTTAACTATGTGTAATAATCAGAAAAATGGGCAACTGTGAGTCGGAAACAAGTCACAAGAGAAATATATGAAATTTCAAAACCAAGGCAGTATATGTTTGTATAATTGTATATAGTTGCAGAGAAGGGCTTTCATTTCATAGTTTTTGCAGAAGCTGAACTTCGAATACTACTTACAACTTTGAGGTGGTTCAATTCTTCAAAATGGGGCTTATCACGTCGGACAACTTGCATAACCTCGTCTCTTGCACGAGCCTGCCAATCCTGATGCTTGCTCAATAAAATCATGGTCCACACGAGCAAGGCCGAGGTTGTCTCCTGCCCGGCAAAGTAAAAAAGCTTGCACTCTTCAATCACATCCTGCAAGCTCATTCCAAACTTATTACCATGTTCACGGATTTCCTTGAAATTAGATTCCAGAAGTATATCCAATAAGTCGTTACTACCGGCTTCCCCGGCTTCTATTGCCTTTATTCTTTTATCAATAATGCCTAGTACCAGAGATTCCACTTCCTTCAAAATCCACTTCATCCTTCTGTTTGTTTTTGTCGGTAAAAAACTACAAATAGAAAGCAAGCAAGAATGATTATTTGGAAGGTTAACAAAAGATCTGTTGATTAATTCGTCATTAATTAATCATGTTCGTTCGATAAGACAGAGTTAAATAGGGACAATTACCGAAACCCCCCTGCGGTCTGCCTCAATCATGAAGAATAATAGTCTATTCAAGCGTTTCATACAAAGTCAACAAGTGATTATACCTCCATCCAGGGATGAAAAAAGTCAGAGCTGCCTTCATGAGAAGACTAGCTTGCTCTTTCTGAAGTTCAAATATCTTTCTACCCTCTTCATAGCTACTCCCAAACGCAGTGCGCGAAATAGCATCGCTCGTTAAGGTTTGAAGATAAGGCCATACGTCCAATTCAAACGACCCTTCACTTGGTACCATCTTTTCCCATTTGCTCAACATGTCACAACAACTCAAATAAAAAGATGGAACCATATTCTGTATGAAAAAGACTTCAAAACCGCCTCAGTATTCACGAATTTAAATAATCGAAAAACCATGTTAAATATGACTAAGTTGGTAATCTATTGTGACAAAATAGGTGTCCTAAGTTATATTGAAGCAGATCAAACTTCAAGAAATGACCTTTAGTTTCTCCAGCTGAAAAGCAGGATTGATGAGTCTTCTATGCTTAGCCCATTTATCTGTTTCGTAGTTCGCCAATCCGCTCGCCCACTTTTCGGCGAATGGATTATAAGGCTTCTGAAAAACATAACTTTTTGCCAAGATCTCTCTTATTTTCTCAGGATCCGAGATAAGTACTGAAGGATAAAGGCCGCGCCAGAAGAAACAATTCTCACCTGGAAGTTCAAAGATTAACTCTTTCATTAGTCCTCCAGCAAAATTTCAGAAATTAATACAGTCTGAATGATTTAAGATTGTTCAAAAAATAGGCACATACCATATTTACTGATAATTTTAAGGAAAAAGGGTATGATCCTAGGCACAAAATCATCGGATAAATGGATGGGCTCGGACAAGGCTTGTTTCGACATGATGTTCCGATCTTTCAGGTCACCAAACAAGAATCTGTAGGGGTTTCCAAAAAAACCCTGTTGCCTGAGTGATTTTCCTAGCTTATTTGGCTCAAACCAGAACCGGTTCAAGATTTTCCAGGCGTATATTAAGATTACAATACCACAAGAAAGTGCCACTGTGCTCTGCAGTAGCTCCATTATAGCTTATATTGTGTGTATCATCTGAACGAGGTATAGGAAATAAAAACGAAAAGATTGAAATATGCAGATTAAAGATCAGAGCCACCATCCATTTATAAATGGCAGCACAGGGAGCACGAAAATATCTTTCCTGGATTTTGACTTTTCTCCCCTGTGTTCTGTTCGTCAGCAGGCAAGAAAACGGGGCATAGAGAAGACTGGATGTAGAAAATTTTAATTTATAGTCCTCAAAGTCTTAGAGTAATCTCATTTTAGTACCCAATATTTTAATTATTACGTAGAAGTGTCAGGCTGAGAAAATCAGATCGGTCATTAAAATATTAATTCCAATACCCCTAATATGCATGATTCACATATGATATTTCTGTATATAAGAATTTCCCCATTTCGCTTGCAATTCTTTTTGCTCAATACTGTAAGTTATCTACATATATAGTGAAATTCATACTAACACATTTCATCCCAAATACATCATTTATTACATACAAGCACACCAAATGAAAACAACAAAATTATAACTATAGACCCCTAACTATACAAAAATTAAAGGTTCTTAAACATAAATTAAGCAGCAAATTCAAAACTTAAAGCTTGTTGAGGATCAAGTGCGCGCCGTATTGAGGTTGAAGTGTCAACACCATCTCAGGCGCATGCGCATAGGACGGAGAAAGCTCAAAAGAATAACGTTGTAAAATCATGGCCAGCGCCATTTTAGCTTCTAACATAGCGAAATTCTGTCCGATGCAAATTCGTGGTCCCCCGCCAAATGGGAAATATGTGAACTGCCCTTTCGTTGCCTTTGAAACTCCTTCGCTAAACCTCTCGGGGTTGAATTCTTTTGCATCGTCACCCCATATTTTGCGATCGTGATGCAGCAGAATTGTCGGGAGGAAAAGCTGCAATCCTCCAGGTAAAGTTAAATTTCCGAGTTTTGTTTCCTTGTGAATGGTTCGACCGAGCATGATTGCCGGTGGATACAATCTCAGAACCTCGTAAAAGATCATGGTTACCTGCATGATCAGAGGGATATCAAAGAATCAAAGAATGATATGTTAATCACATTGATGATGCAAGAAGCAACAATATGCTTAAAATATCCTATCACTTGTGCAGCTCGAATCTTCTATTACATAACAATATTATTTTGTGAAATTTTTTATTACACTTAATAATGCACGATACATGTATTGATAAACAGTTTAGATAAAGGAAATTTGTGTAAACCTAAACTGTTCAATTGTGTCGTAGTGGACAAACTAAGTTTTCATGCACTTCAAAAAGTAAAATATTTCATGACAAAAAATTAAGTAACAATGTAAATATTATCCCTTATAATGAAATGCATTAAGTGAGAATATGCTACTTATTTTATTATTAATGATATCTGCTATACGATGGCAAAATTTTCTTTTAGCACAATATATGAGTTAATAATGACAAAAGTCAGTATTGAGGGTAGTCGGTATTAATAATAATCAGAGATAACTGAATGCCATGCACTAAAACTGGCTGTTAGCACTATAAATGTGTCACTGATTGTAATAACGACATTTAATCTGTTTTTTTTTCCCTAAACCACTTTTAAATTTGTGAAATCCTTATTATGAAAGAACAAAATGTTTCACCACTTCTATAGTTTGTTTAGTAATTTTCTTGTTTCTTGTTTCTTGTATATACATTGACTGCGGGAGCCAAACATTTGAATGTTACTTACAATTTTGAGGTGGTTCAGCTCTTGGAAATCAGGTTTATCACTTGTGAAAACTTGCATAACCTCGTCTCTAGCACGAGCCTGCCAATCCGGATGCTTGCTCAACAAAATCATGGTCCAAGCAAGCAAGGCTGAGGTTGTCTCCTGCCCGGCAATGTAGAAAAGCTTGCACTCCTCAATCACCTCCTTCATGCTCATTCCGAATTTATTTCCATTTTGTTGGATTTCCTTGAAATTTGATTCCAACAATATTCCAAGCAAGTCATCGGAATTAGCTTCCCCTGCTTCGATTACTTGCATTCTTTTGTTGATGATTCCGAGTATAGATGATTCCACTTCCTTTGCGATTTCCTTCATTCTTTTGTTTCTTTGTGTTGGCAAAAACCTACACAAAAGTTATAAACAAGTTCAGATAAACTATATGACTGTTTTTGCATCTTTAAACTACGAAATATAACAAATCAGTCCTGAATTATATGGTCTGATTTTTTATGTCCTTTTACCAGTAAGGTTGACATGCTAAACACAACATGGAGTAAATGTTAGGGGTATAAAGTGTAATTAACCCAAACATAAAGAGCTAAAAGCACTTATTTTAAGTTTTTGTAGACATCCATTGAATTTTATGGATATAATAATCCAATTTCATCTATTAAACATACCTCCACCCGGGGATGTAAAGTGTTTGAAGTGCCTTCAAGATGTGTTGTCCTTGTTCCTTTTGAAGCTCAAATATCTTCTTTCCTTCTTCATAGTTGCTGCCAAATGCGGTTCGCGAAATTGCATCGCTCGATAACATTTGAAGGTACGGCCACACATCCACCTCACACGATCCTTCACTCTGTACAATCTTCTCCCATTTGCTCAGCATGTCAAGACAGCTCAAATAAAATGATGGAACCATTCTCTGCAATGCAACAATATATTAGTATTTTGATCATACAAACTTTAGTTGAATATTTCTAAGTAAAAGAATGAAATTAAAATAAGCTCTAATTAATCGATCACCTTAAGTTTCTCTTGATGAAAAGCAGGATTTAGAAGCCTTCTGTGCTTGGACCATTTATCGGTGTCATAGGCCGCGATGCCTTGCGCTAGCAGTTTATCTAATGGAGTAGAAGGCTTCTGAAAAACATAGTTCTTGGACAGGATTTCTTTTATCATTTCGGGGTCAGAGATGAGTGCTGTAGGCTTTGGGC
Organism: Petrea volubilis; assembly: GCA_026212405.1. Classification (NCBI taxonomy): domain Eukaryota; kingdom Viridiplantae; phylum Streptophyta; class Magnoliopsida; order Lamiales; family Verbenaceae; genus Petrea; species Petrea volubilis. Next base: position 37,150,521 of record CM047870.1, read on the forward strand.
CAAACCATATGAAGCAATTTTCACCTGCAAGTTCAACATAACAAGCCAAGTCTGAGTCAATAACAAAAAATCTAACAATGTACTATCTGGCTTGATTCATCTATATGTAACACAGCTACTTTTGGTTCACTTGATCTACTACAAAAAATTTAAACTTCTTGTTATATTAATTGGGGTTAAAAAAAGCTTGGAACACCGAATTATACTATATGTCACGTTTAACCTCTAGTTACAGAATGTAACAAATCAGCCTCAGAATCATAAATAGACAGGGCTGATTTGTTACATTTTTTAACATTATGAAGTGCTCATATATTGTGTTTTATGGTACAGAGGGGTAAATGCTAGTATAGTTTAGGTGTGGGAAGGGTAATTAACCCTATTTTTCGAATTACGTACTTATAATGTATATATTGAAAGCCTTTTATAGCTTTCAAATTAAGCAAAATAAAAATAACCACCACATCTCACTTTTAGTTAGTTAAATATTCTAACCAAATTCAAATTCGATTCCAACCCGAACAACGTGCATATAATGAAAATTCAAAGGAAAATAGAATGGTTTCTGAAAATGTTTGCATACCATAGCTTTTAACAGATTCATGAATGAAGGGCATGACTCTGGGCACTATATCATCTGATAAATTGATGCGCTTGGACCGGGCTTCTTTCTCCAC